>OZ010601.1:49436039-49473539 GCA_963932145.1 Acanthosepion lycidas | reverse complement strand
CAAAGATGAGAACATTAGTCCAAATGTAACTAATGATAACTTCTCATCCAAGAAATTCAGAGAGAAATTAGTGACTAATAAGTCAAAAATAAGGAAGCCTTTTATTAAAGTACATAAAAATTTCAAACAAGTAAAAACCCAAATAAGTTTTGGCTTTAAATTAATCTGCTGGACCTTTTTCAAATGTTTTTTGATGACTATAAGAAAGACATTATTGTCAAAGCTGTACATTGAATAAAATCAAATAAAAAGTAAATAATTTGAAAAAAGTCTTTGAAATTGTTAGAACACATTTCAGTTCTAATATAGGATATCTCACAAATCAGATGTCTTCTTTATTCAATGCAAAATATTTTAAATAAGTTGAGCCCAACTACACACACAATATATGATTTCATTTATTTTTCTATAGCTAGCTGTCTTTAGGGATAAATGCTGAATTTATATGAAAAGCAGATTTCTTGATGAAGCATGAACATTATGGTTATACAGCAGATTTTTCTTGGCTTGAATAGTATGATGATCATAAAAATACAGTTAGCACATCTAATAATAGTATCCATAAGAACATTATTTTATAAAAAGATATATCATATATCTGTTTATAATAATCCAATACTAACTTCAATTATATGCCTTCAATGAATGAAAAATGTTTACTAACATCAAAGTACACCATAGAAAGAAAGATATAACAGAAAACCAGCATAAAATATAAAGCAAATATTATAATCATAAAATGTCCTCCTTCTCAAAATCATCTCATTCAGTTGAAGAATGACGCTATCTTGTAATTTCTACAAAGTTCCAAGGCCAACACCAAAATGTTTGGGTATCTCTTTTCCAGCAGTTACTTTTTCTTGAGTGCAACACCAAATCTGATTAATATATATTTTTAGGGAATATGAACTAAAAAACATGCATTGCAAAAAGACTAGAATGCACCATTATAATGGCCAAATAAATTAACAAGTTGTGTATCTTCAAAAATGTCATATAAAATAAGATGTGCTAGGCAGTCATGGCAACATTTTTCCTAAATGGCAAAAAATGATAAGATTTTCTTTTTATTTATATAAAAAATGTTCTTATATATGAATAAAAAATACATTCTAATAGATGAAAAGCTTCTCTTTAAATGAATGGTTTATTCATTTCAACATATATTCTTCAACTATAAAAGAAGTTTGGATTTTTAATTTTAAGCAATATAATTTTGAAATGTAAAAACAACTGATAATACCTTAAAATATGAAACTATGGTTCAATTTAAGGGCAATTTTAATATATCTTAACATTCTATAATACATGGATCTTATAATTAAAATACCTTTACAGTTTACAGAATAGGTAACAAGAAATCCTCAGGATTTTTGGACATGGAATACTTCAAAATATTTCTTCCAAATAAATGTAATTAAAGTTTGAAAGTCAATCCAAAAAAAAAAAAATTTAAAATATGTATTAACTTTTCACTTGTTCATTCATTTCAGAAATACTGTTAACAAGAAATCAAATTACATTAGAAAAAGTTTTTTTTAAATATTCTTTTTCTATAAAAATTAAGAATTTTAGTTTTAATTAAAGATTATTAAGAAATATAGCCAGAATATTTTGTAGATTATTCTACTGAGGGACTATAAAGTGACATTTCTCAATATGACTATTATGATTACATAATATTTTCTTTAGACATATGTCGTTCACTGAATACTGAAATACTTAAATGAAGAAACAAAATACAAAGCCTCTTTAAAAACTCTCCCACTTCTGTTGAGCTTTCTTGGGCTAATAACGGAAATATTCAAGTATTTATTCAAAATAAATTTAAATCTAGTAAGGCTTAAGATTTGTTGTCACTCTTCTCAGTATATTTTCGATAAATTGAGAAAATTTTAAAAAGCAGATTAAGTTTTTTTTATCAACCTTTTTTTTATGTTAACAAAAAAAAATGCCAGTACAAAATTTACGATGTACTGTAACTGGAGCATTTTTTACTCGTGCAAGAAAAAAAATTAAGAGTAAGACCGATTTTCTGAATTGATCATATATGGTCACTACTCGCGTGCAAATGATGATTTGAGATTTAATAAAAAAAAAACAATGCTCTTTGCTTTTCTTGGGCATAGGCATATTTTCTCTTGTTTGAGTACAAACATTAAAGAGGACTAGTAACTTAGTGACAATCAATGAGTTAATGAATGAGCTTTAAATTGAAATTGTGATAAAATTTCCGATAGAGATTGATAATTCATTTAAAATTTAAATTCTTTTCCTCCCATTGAAGTATTTTAAATCCGTTACTCATTAAGATGACACTGTATGCAATGGATGCAATTTTGTGAGGTCCCTGTGTAGCAAAACACGCGTTTATTTATAATATTACTTCCCAACTTTGAAGTTCGATGATGGGACGCCCTAAGTGCAGTGCTCCTTTTACGCACAGGATTTGTGGAAAGTATTTTTATTTTAATTTCATTTGTCCTTAATCAAATTCAAATGACATGATTTTCTATTTTTTTTTTAATTTCAGCCCTAGAAAAATAAAAAAGAAAGACTATGAAGTTTCAAATGATAATCGGAATACTGATTTTAAATGGCAATGGCACAACACAACCCGTTAAAAAATTAACGAACAAAAATTGAATGAGACATTTCAATAGTGTTTTGAAACGGGACGTCATTTTAAAGTGCTTCTTATTCATCTGACTACTACTGTCTGTGAGTGTGTGCCAAACAGGCACATGCTAGTTTTCTTAATTAATAGGATGACCTCGTAGGATCGACTCGAAAATGTTTACCGAAGAAGGGAGAGAGAAAATAGAAGCCTGGAATGAGAGTGTGATGATGATGTCAGTTGCATTGCCGTACAACAACAGCGAACGGGCCCTGCGTGCACAACACAAGAAGTGAAAAAGACGAAGAAAACTGCCATTGATCGGCTGGGTCGGTCGATTGGACTTGTCCCGAACTGGAAGAGGACGAGGAGGAGGAGGAAGTAAAATCCGTTATCCGGGGGTGAAGAAGAGTAATGGGGGAGTCATGTTGCTACTGCTTTTACTGCAACTTAAAACTATTATTAATACTACTGTTGCCGGCATAGCTCATTGGTCGAATTAGAGACCGTAAAACTAAGGTCTGTGTTTCATTTACTTCTCAAAGTACCGGGTTCAAAATTATAAAAATGAAAAAATACTTTCCACACGATCATAGTACAACTTGCAAGTAACGAATAGAGTTTTTAACTTAGAAGTGTAAAAAACCACAAGAACCATTACATTGCAACAACTCAAGAGAAAAATGAAGGCTTTTTGTGTTTTTTTTCAATAACGATCCTTAGCGTTGTTTGCCTAATTCATTATTAGTAAATGGTGAAAGAAATTGATTATTAGAAATTCAAACCTGATGTACCACCCTAAACCCAAAATGACGGACAACGAAATTAAAACTTTTCGTAACTTCAGGGTAAAATCAGGCGACAGGGTTTTTTTAAAAAAAAGAAAAAAAAAAAGCGACTTTTAGTTGTTGCCAGTAGTTGAGTAGTAGTTATTACACTCGCCTAGGAAAATAAAAGCAGAAGGAAAAAAATCTATAATTCATGATTCTCTCAATAATACGAGTAAAATAGGTTTTTTTTTTTTTTTTTTATTTTTTTTTTTTTTTTATCTTGAATGATTTTTAAGTAAAGTCGGTCATTTTTTAATCTACTCCTGGCCACTTCCTGTCCCCAACCCTGGACATACTTTATTTTTCACAAATTGCTTACTGTTGTGGGTACACAACACAGTTCCGTAAACATATTTGCGTAAGGCCTTAGTTTTCAATTTCTTTGCCAATAATCTCAAAATATTAATATTATTAGAAAAAAATTAAATAAAATCTATTTGTACTATGAGATTTGGTAAAAACAAATCGCCCTCTAACATTATCGCAGTGCGGTGCGATCATTTCTATTCTTTGCCTTCATCATCACCGTCTTCCTACAACTACTTTATGTTAATGATAGTGATGATGCTGACGATGGGAATCGTGTTGTGACGGCGACACCCATCACATTTTTCTGTGCATTTTTAACAACACAGTAGATGATGATATCGGCATAAACAGAGTTAAAAAGACCAAAACAGACTCACTGGTAAGGTAGACTCGACATCAACATCAACAGTACTTAACTGTTAAACGTAGTACAAGTACTTACTGCACATATTGCCATTTTTACCTTCCACGATAATGCATATCATCATTTATCACCACATAATAACTATTATTGCTACTCTTCAATTGCACTTAAAACGTATTTTCGATATAAATAACAAATCAAAACACTTATTTTGAAATCAGTCCGTCCCGTTTTTAGAACTAACAAAAATGAAAAAAGTCTTCTATCTTGTTCTGATTTTTTAAAACTAAATTCTATCATTTGCAAATCATAAAAATTGAAGTTCTTTAAGGTACCGAGTTGTTAATGTTGTTTGTAAATCATTCAGACGAAGATGTAAAGTTCCAAATTTAAACGAATTTGTTCAATGTTGTCTTTATGGTAAAAATTGTGTACTGTACAGTGTACTAATCAGTAAATTAAATTGTAGTCATCATTATTGTAAAACTTGATCTGATATGAAGTAAAAATGACGTGCGAGATCTAAACAAAAGACATGTAATGTTCGTACAATTTACAAAATAAATTGACCAATTCATGAATTAAATTCAACAAGCATCATGATTAGTGGATCTTCTGCAAGGATCGCAGAGTCAACCACGTGGCCAACTGCAAATGCAGATCCATGTGTGCATTTATTTTGTGTTATGAAAATGGTCAGTGAGAGAAAGGGAGGACGACAAGGAAAATGCGAAAATTTAAACTGTATCATTCATAAAAAAGAAAAACAATTTTAGAGGTTATAAGGCAATTTAAGAAATATTTTTAAGTAATAATTTATAAGTAAAAAAAAAAAAGATTTTAGAGTAGGCAGTAGAGAAATATTATAACACATGCGCAGAGAAAATAAGAGTGAATGATTAGACATTTAGTAGTGAAGGTGGTTGACGTCACCACTTAAAGTACTAACCATCAACTCTAAGTGTCACTACTTACTTTTGTGCTACTAAGACCTGAAATCTTGCCGGCCTGCATGGGGCACAAGGCTATTTAGTGTCCTTAGGGCAACGACTCCCTTCCATTGAGATTTTTCAAAAAAAAAAAAAAAAAAAAAAAAAAAAATCCTAAAATATTAATACTACTACCACTGCAATATCAGAACGTACCTACCTACAAACAAAAAGTAAGAAGCTGCCTTTAGCATTTCCTACCAAAAATCAAGCCTGCTTAAAAAAAAAATCTTCATTGTTATTTCATTTGTTTAAGGTTTTATTTAATTGTAGATTAATGAAGGGTAAACTTCTCTGCTTATTTTTAGTTGCCAGTGGAAATTTACAATTTCATACTTTTCTATCCTAACTTGCACGTTTTTCAGTGCTTGTTTACTTGCTATGCGTACGTCTCTAACTTTTTTTACCATATCTATATGCAACAGTCTACATATTTCCAAGCCACCACGTGTCATAATATATCATGAAAACATACGTAAAGTGTTGTAAGCTAATTCGACATTATACCCCTCCTCTCATCAGATCACCATGCACATAATCCATTTCACTTTCGGTATCCTTCTCCCTCCAACCTCCAGGATTCCCACTCTTCTTCTGAATCATGTTTGCTTTTCTTTCATATCGTTGTCTTTTACATATTTCACCTGTACTAAGTTTGAACATAACCTCTCCTACAACCAACGTATCACGTGCTTGCGATGTTTTAGAAAATTAACTTTGCTTTTTACGCGCTTTTTTTTAATATTTTGACAAAATCACTTTAAAAAAAAAAGTTTTCTTTTGAGTTTGACTATTTTCTTTCTATCGCCTGTTCTTTAAGCAAATTCTTTTCAAAACTGAAAAAGATCTTTAACAAGCATTGATAAAAATTATTTTTAGTGTTGTTTGATACCTCTTCTTGACTGTCTTTCCATCTTTTGTGCAACGAATATCTTTTCTGTTGAATTTTTCAACTGATGAGAGTTTAGACATCCTTAATTATTATTATTCTTCTTTTTTAATAGCTATTGTACTTCTATCTATATTATTAATAATAATAATACCTAAGATGGGGAGGAGTGTGGGTATTCTTGTTATTTCTGTTTCAAAGTCAAACGAAGGCAGAAGACGCTAATTCTACCCCTACTTGAAATCTATGTATGAATGTGGGTGAGAAAGCTGAGGGCGGGGAGGGAGAATATAAAAAGGAGCTGTGTCACGTGATATAGCCTCCTACCCAAAACGCGCTTTCTTAACCGTTATTAAATATAATTTCTTACTAGTTTTTCTTTTTTTTAAGTAAACAGTCAATTACTTTTAATTCATATCATATGCAATATCAGTAATTTAGCTCAAACATTTCATGCTCTAGTCTTATAAAAAGAAAGTTAAAAAAAAAAAGATTTTCTTTTAGCAAGTAAATCATTTGTTTTTACTTGTTCTCTCCCTTTCTGATCTCTTCCCGAATAGCGCTCTCCCTCGCTTTAACAACGTGCGGCAACCGGGTGTCGAGAGTAGCAATTCTTGCATACTGAGTTGCTGGCATTGTACACTGTAAGCATTAGATATTGAAAATGGCGACCTATGAGGGTCATGTAGCGAAGCGTCAAAAAACTGAAAATAATGGATATGGAATGAACCAAGGAGGAAAAGTAAGTCATGTTAGTTTTCTACTAGAAACACGTTTCGTTGTTAGGAACAGTAATGTTATTATGTAGTTGAAAGAATTTCTACTTTAAATTGAAATCTGGGTTTTTGCCGGTTTGCGGCTCATGATCGTCATTATGGACTCTTTATTTAAGCAGACATGCTTGTGTGTGTGTAGATTGTTTTTTCTTCTCTTCTTTTTTTTTTTTTTTTTTTTTTTTTTTTTTTTTCTGCATTTGTCTTTTCTTTTGGTAAATGAGGTTTTAGGCGTTTTCTGGAGTTTCTTTGTTGTTAGTATATTAAAAACGCGTTTGATTATTACATTTTGTTTTGGGAATTGATTTATTCAGTTTTTCATTTCCGTTGTCTGTGGAGTTAGCACGATGGATGATGGCTGCACTTCAGTCAGTTAGTTCCCTGCAGATATAAAATAATATGGAGCAAACTGTCTCCACTCCAATCTTTTATATTTTATACATAAACGTCTGTTATGCTACAAACATCCATATACACTTAATTTTAGTTGACGGCTGGGAGTCGCTTTAAATCTCATCTCTTCATCGCCTTTTTTCCTCTTTTATTTTTATTTTTTAACAGAACAAAGACTTAAATCCTTTCTGTTCTTAATAGAATACTATTATTTATAGAAAATGTATTTTAAAGCTGTATTATTCTGCTTTATAAACACCTCGGTGTCGTCATTAAAAAAAATTGTTTTTCATTTTCAGTATCCTTAATTCTTTGAAATATTTTTCAAAATAGAAATTTGTACACTACGTTATCTCACGCACTTAAACTTCAAGTGTAAAAATGTCAGTTGGAGGAGAGAAAAAAAAACATCACAAAGCAGTAATTAATCCCTCACGTTATTGATTGAATGTGTCGTTACATTTTATTTTTTAAGTACATCAGTAAAGCTAATATCATTTTCAATTTCTTTATACTTTTTTTTTTTTTTTTTTTTTTTTTACCTACCCCTCTTTATTTGTACCTTAAATCAAAAGTGAAATTTTAAAAATTTGAAGATTTCCTCGGTCTAGTTCTTATTTACGTTAAATCGAGTTGTTAAACCTGTTAAAAAAATTAAATTCTTTTTGCAAAGACTTGTTTTGTTTTTTTGTTGTTTTTTATTCAAATGAAAAATCTTCATCAGCGTTCCTTTTGAACCTTGCAAAAAGGCGCTCAAAGTTTAAATACCTGGAGCTGTAACCATATTTTTTCCCCTTTTTATCTTCTAATTCTCTTTAGTTTTTATCTAACTCGTCAACCAAAGGATAACTAATAATTTTACAAGTTTGGTTTCATTGGTATTTTAAACTTGGGCTCGATGTGTATTGCATGTTTTAATAGTTGTTGATTAAATTGAAAATGAATATGTTGATTGCAACAGGACACTACACGTGTTTTTTGTTTTTTGTTTTTCCTTATTGGATAGAGTGCATAACTAATCTTTAGATTTAAATAAAATAGCAATCATGTCCTAGTCATATTTTATATTCTGTGAACAGTAACACCTAATTTAATATATTTCAATAAGTAAATCTAGCTAGACAATATATTAAAATTAAATTTAATAATTTAACTCCCGAGACTCCTATCCCTTTTTGATTTTCATAAGCAACAGCAAGTTGTATATTGAACTTTAAGTGTGGGGGGAAAAAATTTAAATATTAGAATTAGAATCTTCACGTCTTAATTTCTCTTGATATAGTTTTGTAATTCAGCTAATCATCCAACTATATGATTCTATTTGAAAAAATATTTTGTTTCTTAAATTGCAAGAGGCTATCTACTCTTTTTAGCCACACGTCTTGTGCGCTACACACACACACACACATTGATTTATGGACATGGATCTCTTCTTGCTGCTACTGTTGCTAATGCTCTCACTTGTCGGCCTATTTTTAGTGAACGAACTAGAATCGAACTGTTCGATTAACAACGTTGACGATTAATAGTTTTAAAAGAAAGCATTAGAACACGAAATAATTTTTGCATTGTTTGTGTTTCCACTCTCAATTCAAAAATCAGGTTCAAAATAGAAACTTAATCGTTACGTTTTGTTTGTCTTTTCAAAGAAAACCTTTTTAATTTCTGCAAATTAATCTTGTTAAAACACTGCAAATATTAAGCATGCAATATTAACAATAAGATTAGTTGCTGATATGAAATTAAAGCAATTGTGATGACATTCATCGTTGCTTATTGACACGCCTTTCTTCATTTTTGAACTATTTAAGTTTCTTTTTTAGTCCCAAAGAATAACTATTTGTTAATCAATCCGCATCATAGAGAATATTCTTCATAGTATCGCTATTATTTATTCAGTAATAAAATACTTGTAGCAATAATTCAAGATTATGCACGGTGCGTAATTACAAACTAAACTAAATTATTCAGCATTACCGACCATTCATTTATTATTTGATTTCGTTTTTCTTGGTATGAGAATTAATAGTCGTTATTTATCTTTTTAAATGTTTACTTTAGAAATGAGTAATGAAGATGCTCAGTGGGTCTACACTACAGTGAAACTATTCAACGATAGTTGTAAATAAATTTGCGTACACAAGTACTGACTCTTGTTTTTTGTTTTGTTTGTTTTTTGTTGTTTTGTTTTTTTGTTTTTTTTTTAGCCACTACAGCATCCTTCTCTTGCTCAACGACAGTACTGCCATCAACCACCAACTTGCTCCATCTTATTCTTAATACTTAATCGTTTGCATGACTAGCAACAAAACTGCTCAAAGAAACATTATTTTCCATCCCTCATCTGCAAGTTATCTTTTTTTCTTTTCTTTTTATCAGTTCGATTTCATTTAAATTTTAAATACCTTAAAGACTAAAGAGGTATATACCTGACTGTCGATGTTCTCGACCATCCATAAAACCTTTGCGTTTAAAAGGTTATTTTAATCAACTGTAAAAAAAATTCTTTGTCGAATACAAAGAATTTTTTACAGATTTAAACTGACTGGCACCATCATTCCTTGTATGTTGAAGTATTTATGAAAAAACTTTGAACAAAATAAAAGGTGGTTTTTATTGATTCAAATAAAATGGTGGCACTGTCGATATCGTGAAGATGTTTTTCTTTTAAATGTGTCATAAATGTAACTTGTGAATGAGTTTATATTTTGATTTAAACAGTTTTTTTTGTTTTTTTTTATCAATATTTTATTTAGACAGGCATGTTTAAATACCTTGCATTGGGGATTGAAAGCTGATCATAATTTAATTTCGCTTTTTTGTTTTTCTCTCCTTGTCATCAACCTAGAAGAATATTTTGCAAGCCTTATTTTAAAAATGTATTGGTTTTCGCTTCCTGTTGATGCAGTTGGTATTTTTGCATAAATATTTTTTTATTCTTTTTAGATTTCAAATTTTTCCTAAAAACCATTTATTACAAATTCTTTTTTTAAAATGTACTTTTTTTTTTTTTTTTTTTTTTTTTTGCCAAATCTCTATATTTGTGCATCTAATTTGCGCATGCATAGTTTTTGTTTATTTCTTCTTTTTTTTTTTTTTTTTTTAAGCGCTTTATTTTGTCTACTGTTTATTCAATATTGTGTGGTTTGTAAATATTGTTTGGAGCTTCTGATATTATTGGTATTTTATATCTAGGATTTTTTTCTGCTAAAATCATCTCATTAATTTCATAGGATTTTATTTTTTTTTTTTTTTTTTTTTTTTTGTATTAATCAGAAGCTCGCTCATAAAAACGAAACCGAGTACACTTAACCACTTGGCCTCCCTGGTCTTTCAGTGAATACTGACTCTAATAAACTTAATCAATATTGTTGTTTTTTATCAGTCTCTGGTGAATTGTGAATACTATACAATTCAAAATTCGGATGTTGTGAAAAACTACTTTGCCAGTTGCATGTTCAGAAAATCCTTCATAGAATTATCTTGATAAGCAATTTTGAAGAAAGTTGATTGGGAAATATTTTTAATTTCCCTAAAATTATTGAAACTAAAAATTGTCGGAACAAATGCAAATTACTACTACTGAAATTGAAATAGTAAATTATTCATTCAAAACTGCTAAATTTGAATGGATGATCATACGTATTAAAATGTATAGTTCAAATCTCTAAATTACTACTAATAATAAGTAACTTAGAGATTTAATTTTGAAGTAATTCTTTGAGTTTGATATAAAACTTGCTCAACATTGTCATTAACAGGTGTTAAATTTGTTTATTTTTTAATTCCTTTCATTTTAAAATTTCCAATGAACAGTAAGGGATTATACAATGTTAATGACGTTCTATTTTTCCTTATTTCCTTATAATTTGAATAGTTTTGTGAGAAAATATTTCTTAAAATTCAATAACTGTTAAATAATTTAATGCTAAGGATATATTATTTAAAAATTCTTTGGAGTTATCCAATATTTACAAAATTGTATATTTTTTTATATATGTGTGTGTGTGTGTGTGTGTGTGTGTGTGTCTACATTTTAAAAAAAAAAATTATAGTTAAAATGTCCGATTTTAATTCTTCATTTAAATATAAACACAAATTAATATTTAATAAAGGTAGCATTAGCAGACATTTTCTAAATATTCTAAATTGATGCCATCTATCTAGTTGTAAGATACACAGCTATAATAGTATGATTTTTCTTCCATTTATATTTCTGAATAAGAATTTTTATGTCTCTTCATTAGCATGTTTTCATGAAGTTTGTCAGGTTTGAGATACAATTGAATTTTTCTTTATATCCAATATTTGTGATAAATGATTTTTTTTTTAATTTCCTTTTACTTAATCTACTTTGTGTGGGTGTTTTCCTTCATGGGTGGATGATTTTCTGTAAGGTTCAGGAACCTACAATAAGCCTTTAAAACAATTTTAGAATTGATAGAACTGACATTTTAAAATTCTAACTTAATGTGTTTTCATTTTAGGTAATAACTTAATGTTTAGCATTGCTGCTTATATAATGTAAAACACCTTGAAGGCAGGGTGATACTCAATTTTGCTGATGTTAGGACTTAATAGAACTAGCACTTTGAATATTAAATCTGTTCATTTCTCAGTAAAATTAGGTTGGTGCAAAAATGTCGTTTTTTCACGTTAAAAAATACGTCAAAAACGACATTAATTTTGCACCAACCTAATATTTTAAATTGCAAAAAAGTACTTTTTTCATTAAGGTACTCATTGTTTACATAGTTATTGTTCCTTTCATCAGATAAAAATCATTTGTATTTTTCTCAGCATTATCTTCTAAATATGGTTCCATCAGTACAGAATTAACATTACAAAAATGCTTTGTTGGTCCACAGATCTTATCAAAAGTTTAGTTTTTTGTTGTACAAAATTTTAGTGGCTTCATTTCTGCAAATATTTGGTGTATTGTAGAACAGACATCAGTGTTTAATAACAAAGATACCTGGGTGATATTTGTTACATCATTAGTAGTTTGAATAGAATGATACAAATTTGGATTAGAAGTGTACCTAAAATCAAGCTTATTGAAAAATTTTAACCAGTATGTTGAATCGGAATGCTTTTCATTCAATTGAAGCTTTATGAACATTAATGTTTTATGGAGTAAATAAATTTATAGCTGTTTTAAATGTTGTCAATTCTTTTTCTTAAGTTTTAATTGGTATTAGATAATAATTGTCTTTTATAATATTTTTCACACACGTGCACACTTTAAAAGCTATACTGCCCTTTTTCGCAGTAACATTTGATGTTTGAAAATGCACTGAATTACTATTAAAGTTAAATAAGACTAGATTTCGGAGATGTCTGAAAATTTGGTGTTTGTGTTTTAGTATTTCTATCTAAATATATAGTAATTAACTCCTTGCCAAAATTCAAAAGAAAAGGAAATGGATAAGTGAGCCAGTTAAAAGATGGTCTACAACTTTTTAATTTTTGAAGGCAAATTTAAATTTATGCTCTAAAAAATGTTTCGCTTGACATTAACCAAAATGCATCATGGTTTTTATAGGACAAATTGATGGAGGATCCACATAAACCCTCACCTTCTCCTGTGGTGCATGTTCGAGGTCTTTCTGAGACAGTTGTTGAACAGGATTTAGTCGATACCCTACAAAACTTTGGATGTATTAGGTAAGTGTATAATTTCATTTTGTGCTAGACAAAATCAGTTAATATAAAAAAGGTTCTTTGAATTACTGATTTTATTTTCTATGAGAAGAGTATTAGCAGCTAATTTATCAGTTTCAAAAGATAAGCACACATACAGTGACACTTGAGATTTTATAAGTTGAAAGTATGAATGAAACTTTTGTTTATCATTAGCTTGCTCTCATGGAATTTACAATCTCAAAAAAATTGACAAATTTCATGCATAAAGTGTTCTGCACTTTCATCTTTCAAGAATAGATTAAAAGTTATGTTTTTGTTTTTATTAACATCAACAGCTTTCAATAAAAAAAATTAGAATATTTTTATTAAGGATAGTGACACTTTGCAAAATACCTATTTGATAAAGAATTTTGAGTCACATTATTTTGTAAACTGTTGACAACTCTCAACTTTTTTTTTTCTCTCTCTCTCATTATTTAATAGTATACATTGGGGGTGGGTGTAGGTAAATTGGACAGTTATTACTCAATACAATGTTTTTCCCAGTCCCCTCCCCACTGTTTTTTTTTTTTTGTTTGTTTGTTTGTTTTTAGTAGCTAAAATGCTAGGGCATATGTTAATTTTAATAAGGAGATATTAATCATGAAAGCTGAAAATCTTTAGAAATTTTGAAGACATTACATTACTTGATGTCTCTAGCTTTTTAAATATAAAAATAATTAATAAGTTACTCTTTTGTTAACTTGGGTTGAACCAGTTGAGGAACATTGACTAAATAGGAAATAAGTTTTCCTTATTAGACAGACTGAAAATTTATGAAGGAACAGTTGTTTCTTTAAATTTTATATGTACTATTTTACATCTTATAAAACTTGTATTTGTCAAGCTAATCTTTTAATATATTGGTGTTGCTATGTCAGCATGACCTTTTTTAAGATTTAAAGAGTTACTTCTGTATGATACCAAATTTTATCAATCAGTTCGAGCTTATAGCTTAGATCTACTTATGGGGAAAATATTCTAAATCAATATTATATTCTAAAAATAGTTTTATGAAATTATGAATACTTTCTGATTTGCTTTTTATATTAATGTTTTTGTATTTCCTTATTTATGAATCATGGATTTTTTTTTTTTTCCTCCTTCTTCTCTCTGAGTAATTTTTAATTTTAAAAAAATTCTCATTTCAGTTACGTTATCATGATGCCAAAAAAAAGACAAGCTCTGGTTGAATTTGAGGTATGTAAAACAGGGCAGCTTTTATAAACAGACCACTTTATGGTTCCATTATAATAATTAATTTCACCAGAGCCCTTTTAAGGGGGTGCTGGATCATCAGTTAACACTTCCAAAAATGAAATTAAAGTGATCTGTTTTTCTTTAAATTGTTAGCTCTGGATTTACATTGAGCTCTCAGGATTTCATCCTCCTTGGGACTACCCATACGGATTACCAAGTTTTTCATAACTTATATATATATATATATATATATATATATATATATAACTAGATTATGTGAGATCAAAGTATTTAATATTCATTACTTTATTCACTTAATGTAATTTCTTTTTCTCTATATCATGAATAATTATATGGCATTTCTACTGTTTAAAGTATAATTTTATTTGTTCTATTCAGCTAAATTGTCATTGTCAGGTTTATAAATTTTATTGCTTTCATTTTTGCTAAGCTTTGTATTTCACATATTTGGCTAATGTGGTGAGTTTATAATACTTTTTATTCTCCTCTCAGGATATTAATGGAGCAACTGAATGTGTAAATTATGCTCAGACTAATCAGCTGTATGTTAGTGGTCATCCTGCTTTCTTTAATTTTTCTACCAGTCAGAAGATTCAAAGACCAGGGTAAGCTTCTTCGTTATTGTTGTATTTTTAAAATGTATTTTTATTTTGCTTTATATATGATGTATGTCAAATACTGGCAATTAGAAAGAAGAAAAAAAAATTATCTGAAGCTTACAAAAATGAAATTATCTTGGAATTAAGATTCTGCTAAATTGTAAAAATTATGTAATCACCTTAAAGCATAGATCAAAGTATGATTTCAACATAGCCACAATTATCTGATTAATAAGAATAATTCCATTAGTAATGGCACTATTTTAAAATATTCAAGATACGGTTTATCATCTCATATTCTGAAGGGTAAATTTCTGTTTTATAAGCGTTATACTGTGTGGATATTTAGTCTTCCCCTTTTGTCTTAAGAGGAACCTATTAGTGTTTTTATTGGCCTTGACTTAACAGGAATTTACTGACTTCATGGAAAAGACTTAATCTATCTGATACCAGAAATTAAACATTCAGCTTCATTACATTATTTATTAAGCTCTATTAGTATTTTATATTTCAAGGGGATTGGAATATTATAAATTATAACATAGAATTGCAGCATTAATACAGCTTGACTTCTTTATAATGATATAAAAGTATAATTTTTTAACCCGAAGCATAAATGAAAATGTGAAATCCTCCACTTACAATGTGGTCAAGGAGTTGAAGTTGTCATTTAGTAGATACATAGTTCAAATTCATGACCTCTTTTGGAACTAAAGGACACCCACCTTATGTCTCTTGTGGGAATTCTATTAAAATCTTTTCTGTTAGACGAGAAAATGTTAGATTTCGGTCATAAATGATTATCATAGGGAACCTAAATTAACAAGTAGTAGGTTGGGGCAATATAGGAAAATAGTAAATATAGACATTTATCATATAGCAAACAGAAAAATGGATTTTAAGCTGCACATCAATTGGCCAAGTAATAACCAACATTTAATATGAATATCCAAAACACTTGGGAACTTTTTTAAAAAAAAAAAAAAAAAAAAAAAAATATCCCAGAAAAAAGAAATAGATTCCATGAACATTTACAAATGATTTTTCACTCCAAAAAAAAAGTCTATCTGCTGACTACAGGAGTGATCACTTACCTGTTATATGCAAGCTAAAGGTATGATATCACATAAATGAACCAAAAGCAATGTTTGAACTTCCATATGAAAATCTCTAGAGTGACTCTGCTTCATTTACATCCGATCATATGCAATCACAATTAAGGACAAGTATGAAACTTATAACATCTTAAGGATAGAACATGGCAACAGCAAAATAAGTAATCTTGAGAAAAGCACTGGCTAATAAGTGAAAATTTCATCCTAATAAAGGTTAGAGGTAACCCCAAGAAATGGCACATTACATAAAACTAAACAAAATCATTAATGCATGTAATGAGCAATTAGTAATTGAAAACCTACAGAACATGGATGCAACATGTGTGCTCAGAAAGCTTGAAGAAATACCATATAAAAAAATCATGCTCTTTGCCAGTGTGTACAAAATGGGGGGGGGGTAATCCTAATGGAGAAAGAAATGGTTCTGCAACAGTGGAATTGATTACATCATGACAGCAGAAAATAAAGTATATATAAAAGTAGGGACCTCTACCTACAAAAAACATGATACCTAAATGTTTAAAAATAAATTCTTTCTTGAAACTTTTATTTTAGCTAATAGATTAAATTTTAAGATTTCAAATAAGCTTTGCTGTATTTCCAAACCTATTTTAATTCCCCCTCCCCAAATAACTGATTATTGCCCTTTTTGTAGTTGTCTTTTGTCACAATATACTCCTCTTTATCAAAAAATCTAAAAATAAAATGTACTTTTTTTGAAACTTTATTTGAGGAATTAGCTGACTTAAAGTATAAATAATCTGACTTGAAACATATTTTCATAAGTTTAAAATACTGCAGAATTTTTCCACAACCTGTCAGCTCTACAGAAACTCGTTAAATCACAATTGAAGAAAATTGGCATGGTCCCCTGCCCCATCTTACATATATATATATATATATATATATATATATATATATATATACTTGGTAATCTTAAATTTAGGAAAATATTCTCTGTAAGCTGATGTTTTATTGAATTTTAACAATGTTGGCTTTGAATTTACTATAGTTATCACTCTTATTTTTTGATGTTGTGTATGTTCACCCATACTTTAAAAAACTTTCACATGCGCTTACAAAAAAAATTTAATTCTTTTAAAAATATTGGTGTTTGATGATTTGTATTGAGCTTTTCCATTTATGATTAATAAATATAATTTTAATATCTAAAAGGTTGAAATTACAGGATTTTAAGAATTAAAATTTTTTAAAAATTGGAAATTCTTGTAAAAATTCATTCTTTGAGTGGGGGGGATTTTCTCAAGACAATAGTATCCTTAATATATTTTATTTATAAATGCAATTAAAACCTTTTCTAATTAAATGTTAGTGTTATTTCATTTATTTTACGATTCAGAACAGATTTTTGGTAAATGGTGTTTCTGTTTGGCAAAAACAAATTGATGATTTAAATTCTCCAATGAGTCTTGCTTTTAACTAATATAAATATGAACTGTAATTTTAATTTTTCAATTTCATGAAATTATGTTGGGAGTAACGGATGAAAAATTTTCATTCATTTGTGAATAAGTCTTGAAAATTTCATTAAAATCCAGCAATTATTTGACTTTTGCAAGAATTCCCAAAATGTCTTTTAACACCACAAAAGACACTAACATTTCCAATGCTAATCTTTGACTCACCTGCTGACACAAGAACAGGTTTTTTAACCAAAATTTTGAATGTGCCAGAAGGATTTAAAAAAATTTAATAAAATAATCAAAAAAATACTTTCCTCTTAATAACAACAAACATTTTGGTGGTAAAAAATTTTTTTTTTTTTTAATATATCAAGTTTGGGGCATTAATGTTACTGAAGTGGTAGAGAAATTCCAGAGGATTTATGATTTTTATAGTATTGCCAATTAAACTAGGCAATAAATAGAATTAGGCCAGAAATAAAGCAACAATGTAGTTTTGTCCAAAGATGCCATTTTCATTATTAGGAAACTCTCAGCACAAGTAATATAAATTCATTTAAAACTAATAATTTCTTGAAATATCAAAGCTTATCTACTTGGAAGGAATGAATAATCCACAATCTGGATTAGAGGAAAAACAAGTTGAGTGCACTACAATTGAAAGTGGTGTGCTGCAATGATGTTTTCTTACCAGATTTAACTTACACAATGGGATAAGTTTAAAAGAATTAGGACAGCTACAATTTCTGTAATCATAACTTTCATTATGCAGATGAAGCAGTGTTGATGGAAGGTTCCAAAGGGAAGCTAAAAGAACTATTAAACAAGGTAGTCAACAAAAGTTTGTGCACAAAAGGGACAGCCCAAGAATAGACTAATCAGGGACATGAAAATTTCTCTATCTCTGGGGAGGTGGGGACATAATAATAATAGCAGCAAATGGAGAGTGTGGTACTGAAATTCAAAGGCACATAGGGATAGTTAAATTTAATTCTCAGAAACTGAATAAAATACTTATGGGTCAAAAAAGAATATTAGAAATAAGGAATGAAGGACTATTACAGCAACTACTTTCCTGTATGGCAGCGTGTGTTGGAAAATTTTACTTAGGAAAGAAAAAAGCCAACAAATCTGGTTCTGTCAAATATTGAGATTACCATGAACAGGGCATGTGGCAAATAGTTTTTAAAAAATAAAAAACAACAATAATTTTGGCACATAATGCAGAAAGAATGTTTGAAAAATTTAACACTTGTTGGATACAAATCAAAGGCAAGAGACAGTGGAAAGCAACAAATAATCTACTTGTCAAGTTTGTGCAAATGAACAGAGGAACAGGTACCACAAATAGAAAGAATGGCTGTAAAGGAGCAAGTATTGTTGATAATAAAAAGCACAGGAAGCTGTAAAGAACAGTGGTTGCTTCCATCTTGAAAGGTCATGGCACAGAAAATTATATTCTCTCATGTTTCACAAGAAACTGAATAAATGTTAATGGTATGTTTTGAATAATAGCTGTCAATCTTTTAAGACATTGATAATTTAACATTAAAAATACTTAAGCAAATGTAATCAATTGAATGTTGTCAGGTTTGCAAGTTAGCAACTTTTGTTAGAGCAGTTACTCAGCTTGTTGCTATTTTCCCTATACTTTTTAGTAATGGCTTATTTCACTTCATTTAAATGTTTCTCCTCAAAATAAGCAACTTTATTGGCTACTAAAATTTTATGTAAATTACCAATATTTTTGCTTTGTTTTTTAAGCAAACTAACAATAGTTAATGATAATGTTAAATTTTATTAATGCTTTCAAATGTCTTTAACCTGATAGATTTTCTTTCTTTATCAACAGTGGCCCTGAAGATATGCGAACTGCAAACCACATACTGCTTTTTACTATTTTGAATCCACAATATCCTATTACTGTGGTATGTAAGAAATAATTTAATATTAGTTTCTCTGATTTTTGTTTTTTGTCTTATCAATAAATTGTGATTTTTTTTTTTTTTTTTTTTTTTTTTTTTTTTCTTCTAGGAAGTTATGCAAACAATCTGCTCACCTTATGGTCAAGTCCAAAGGATTGTCATCTTCAAGAAGAATGGTGTCCAAGCAATGGTTGAATATCCTTGTCATGCCAAAAAGGTCTTAATGTCATTAGTTTTCGTTTACCATGAAATTGATAGTAATATTAAACTTAACTAATTTTATTTAATTGCAAGTGAATTCTGGGAACAACTTTTATAACTGCTTTCATGTTCTCTCAATGTTCTTTTTTTGTATTTTGAAAGTTGCATCTTTCAATCATATAATTATCCAATTTTGAGAATTGTAACTTTCATGGCAAATTTTTATTTCATGATTTTTTTTTTTTTTTTTTTTTTTTTTTTCTAATAATACAATAAAATTTCAACCTAATTTCTGAATTGCTCTTAGTGCATTAAGTGAAACTGACCAGGGTTTTATTTTTTATCTATATTTAACCTACGCTTAAATAGCATGCATTATTTTTTTGATTAGTATTGAAAAATTCTGTTATTGTTAGATTTACAGTGATTTCTTAAAATTTTTCTCCTTAATTCTATAAACATTTGAAAATGTAGAGCAGGCCAAACGTGCCAAGCAAGCTCTTAATGGAGCAGATATTTACTCTGGCTGCTGTACATTGAAAATAGAGTATGCAAAGGTAAGTTATCACATTTTGAGTTCTCAAGTTAGTTTCCTAAGGAGTGAAATTTGAGTTTCTTTGTAAAAAAAGAGATATTGATTCTTAACGGCAATGACTTGTAACTTTTAAAGTGTAAACTCTGCGTCTTTCGTGTTTCGTTTTTTGTTTTTTTATATCAAGCTAATGTTAAAATTTGTAAATTCTCTTTTGAAACCTATTGCTTGATAATGAAAGTTATTGATAACACATTAAATAGAAACGAACAGAACTTTGCTTTTTATAGATGGCTTAAGGAACAATAGTTAATGAATAAGGAAATTGTCTTTGGTGAGGATAAAAAAAATGTAACTTGTTTGGAAGATGTGTGTAGGAAATTATATTACATTGAAAACCAAGAATATAAGAGGGTGCTTCTAATTTTTGGGTTCAAGAAGTGCTTCAACAAAATCTGATGCTTGGAAAGTGAGTCTGCACCCCTTTCATTGTACCAAATCTTAAAATTTACCAACCTCCTAAAACTGTGTTTATCTTTTTCAAGAATGATTGAAGAATAAGTATTTTAAAGGAAATTAGTTTTGTAACTCTGGAAAATATGCTCATTTATATTTTAATTGCAAATTCTCGTTTTTGATAGACTATTCCATGATTTTTAATGTCCCTTTTGATGAAGAGGAAGTTCTTTGTTTATAACATGTGTGTGGAGGGGGGTGTAGCTTACATACAAAGTAAATTGTCTTGAAAATTTAATACAAAAATTCTAGACTTAAAAAAAAAAAAAAAAAAAAGCAGTTTTCACTCAATTCATTATTATCCAAATAGGATAAATCAAGATGTTGGAAACTTTAGAAATTGATTATCTTTTAAAGCAAATATTTTTAAATTTTACTGTGTATTTTAAAATATTATGTCTAATTAACTAGTTTTGATTTTAGGTTAAAATAAATATTTAATGTATTAGACTATATTTCCTGTTCAATAAAAATTAGAGGAAGTGTGCTAAATTTTGGTTAAATTTAACCTATGGGTTTCATTTATACTTTAAAGTGCATATTGGAAGCAATAATTTAACAGTTCACTCCAGTACATATTAATTCTTTCTACTTGAAACCTTTACTTCAATTAATACATACAAACTGTATTTTAAAATATATATATTGAGTAAATTTGGAAACTTCCATCAAAATTGTAATTTTGCTCTTTCTAACTGTATAATAACCAAGGAGAGTATGCAGTGCACATAAATCTTTTTTTTTTTCTTTTTTTTTTTTTTTTTTTTTTTTTTATCTGGCTAGATGCTATCCCATTTTTGATAGGGATTAAATTCTGATAAATTAGTGCACCAATGCTTTGAGTACATTAATAAATATATAAAATGCAGTCACTTTAAACATTTAGACCATTCAACTTATAATTTAGATTGATATTTACTAAAGCTACTATTAACAATAGATAAATTATTTTTCTTTCTGCAGCCTACCAAACTCAATGTTGTCAGAAATGACAATGAGAGTTGGGACTACAGCAACCCATCTCTCGGTAAGTATTTAAAGTTGATTTCTATTTACATGCAATAACAGCAGCTACTGCATGTCGTTCTAGGTGAGGTATTGCAATGCACAGTTGATAATTGCCCAGTCAAATAAGTGTAAAACTACATGAAATTTAATTTTCTTTTAACCTGGACAAATGGTTTGAATTGGAACCATGCATAGCGGATTCATTTTAGAGTCTAATAAATCTTTTCAGTTACATTAATTAAACATTTGAATTCTCAAATTTAAAACGCCCATGGTATTTAAAATTGTACCCAGTAGCAAGTAACCTTGTATCTGTTTAGTGTGGTCTGATTTCTTTCTTTTTTTTTTTTTTTCTTTTTTTTTTTCCTCCTCTCTCTCTCTCTCTCTCTCTGTGTATAATGAGAAGATATTCCATTAGTTACTAAATATTTACCAGTTAGACCCTTGCTTTGTTACTTTTTACAGATAATTTCTTTGACTTGAGCTATTTAAACAAAAATCTTGCATGCATACAAGTATTATTTTATTCTTGAATTAAAAAAGTAATTTTGTGCAGAAATAACTTAAATCATATTTTTTTTAAATTTGCTTATATTAGTTAATGACTAGTTTAAAAATATTGTAAACAATTTGTCATCAGTATTGACTAATCTTAAAATTATTTAAAGCTTGATAAATGTTCAAGTGAAACACTTCAAAGCTGAGGCAGTTTTGATTATGCAAAATGTTCTTGATAATCCATTTCGTACCTACATTAAATATCAACTGATTTTTAATTATTAAAAATGGTCTTTACAGTCTTTATTTTATTCATTTATAAGAGAGATTTAAAGTATAAAGTCTTGTTTTGTTATTTTATTAATTTATTTTGCTTGGATTTGAAGTTATGTTGTATTGTATAGATATTAAACAGGTTTATTGAGCCGCTATAAGAAAAAAGGTCTAAAACAAGATTAGTAGGTCTTTAAAAAGATCTGCTAGATTGCATACATTACACATTCCCCTCCTCCTCCCTTACATTAAAATTCATTTGTGGACATGGTAAGTCATATCAGTATACATTTTTCAGCTGTTTATATATATATATATATATATATATATATATATATATATATATATATATATATAAGCTGGTGCCATTAATTGCAGGTTTTGTTTGTTTGATTTTTTTTTTTTTTTTAGTTTTTTTTTTTTTTTTTTTTTTTTTTTTTTTTTTAGTTTGGAATACTTAGCTTGCTAAGTTTATTTTCATTGCTATCCAAATTGTGATGAAAAAAAACTTATCCCTTGACAATATTGCTGATAATGGCAAACAAATCCAACTTGCAAAACTAAGTGATTAAATTTTTTTTTTTTTTTTTTTCCCTCTTGGAGAGTGGATCTATTGTAAATGTAACTTGTACTAGACCTTAAGTTTGCCATATTTTTTAAATACAAAATAATTTAATTTCAATCATTGGTACCTAATTCAATTTTAAATAATTGGAACTTTAATATGTATTATATCTTATTCAAAAGAGTTTTTGTGTGTACAAAAATGTTATGAAATGTCTTTAGTAAATAGAAAAACACTAAGTTTAATTTAAACAAATTTGATGTGAAACCACTTGTATGTGAAGACCGTGTACTATAGTTTTATAGTTCTCATCTAATAATAAAGTTTTGAATTGTGATCCTCTCTAGTCCCCAACATAAAGACTTCTTTGAGCTTTTACAGTCTATCCACCTATAGGACGACCATTTGAATAAACATCTTGGCATCAATTCATCACACTAATATTACCTGGCTCATTCTAAAATCCTCCCCAAACAAGTCACAGAACAAGTCAGCTACACACAATAGAAGTCAAGTGGACATGGCTATTTAAAACATTCAGAAGCTGTTATGTTCTTGCTGCCTGCAACATTACAAATCAGAAGCAGCCACTTTCTACATATTAGAAAAAAAACTAATGCTGATGAAAATCAAGCAGACAGAAAGATACAGTGTCCATCATGAGCACAACTTGGCTGGCTCTTATAGTCAGTTTGTGCAGTGGCAGCAGTATTCTCCATCTCCAGACCTGCAGACAGACTCTCCCAAAAAACACAGAAGAAGCACCATTTCTCAGTCAGTCAGACAGACAAGTACATCAACCCAAACAACTACAATTACATCAACATCAACAACTAATATCACCACAACTATTACAACTACTACCACCACCATCACCACCAAGCAGATACCCATCACCGCACAGAACAAAACATCACAAGCGGCCAGGTCCACCACACAAGGTGTCACCATACCCTGTAAACCCATCCATCCGTCTGACTCTCCTACGCTTGTTTGCCTTCCTATAACCAAGTCTGGTTGGTTTACTGACCTGTGATTCTGTGTGCATTATACAGGGTGTAGGCCAGCGCAGGCCCGGCCCTCCTACTACTACTACTACTGCTGCTGCAGGAGGAGGAGTTGGAAGATGACATGTGACCAGCACCGGGTTGATTGACTGATCTTCATTCAGGCTCAACTACTACCTCCTTGACCAACAGCTACTACTGCTCTGACCAAATCAACTGGGCTCCTTCCAATGCTGTTAACTCACCAGAAAATGAAACTGGTAGAATTTTTTTATTTTTCTCCTTATTTTCCAGGGTGTATTTAATTTTAATTTAATTTTCCATTTTTACTCTTTGATCCCATCTGGATTGCTAACTTGTATGACTTGATGACCAAACAACTATGAATCTGAAATATCTAAATGGCTTTCCTCCTTTGGATTATACATGAATTTTCTCACCCTGTCATTTACCTATTAATTATTTGAAGGGTGGCTTTACATTTCTCATATCCTCTCTGTAACCTAAAACTGGAAGTTACTGGACAAAAAAAATGTTGCTTGTCTTCTGATTTCAAAACTTCCTAAGTTTGAAAGCTGCCTGTCTGACTGCTGCTGCTGCTGTATACTGTGTATAATGGGAGTTATCAGTCTGCTCTGACATCATCACTTGGAAAAATATAACTGAAGACTTTGCTTATTCCAGATTTCCATTTATCCCTTCTGTATAGATTGAAAACTTGGGAAGGGGAATTTTATTCCTAATTTGATTTATATTGTAGATTCAAATGCTACCAATAGTTATAACTTAGAAATTGTAAATTCGCAATTAATAGATATTAACATTTTAAGTTTTAGTCCTTAATTCTTATATGGTCTTAAGTGACTTTGAAATTTATATAAGCCACACTTAAAATGCAGTTTTTTGTAAATTAAGATTTTATAGTTTTTTGTCAAGTCACCTTAATTTACAGAAACTACACAATTTGTCAAAATATCTCGCTACTTTGAAGATTTCATTTGCTAACCACTTCTAATTTTTTCTGTTATAAGGAATTTTTCCAAGTGTAGTTAAATTTATATACATATATATTATGAATTAATATTTAACTTCACATTCAATGAGTTTCACAATTATTTTTCTTGAATGTTAAATTTTTGTTCACTATAATGTATACCATTTTAAATAATTGATAATCCATTGTCAAGGGATATACAAAACTGATATTGTGTGTACAAACTATACTGTTGATAACATCACCAGTATCTTGGTAAGTTCTTTTTATGTATTTACTGCACTATGATGGAGAAATGTCTTGAGAGGATGCCTTTTTGTTCCTACTTGAAATAATTGTAATCTGTTTTGGCACTCCTGCTCATGGTTTCTGTACAGAGGACCTACTTGCTGAAAGTAGGGCTTTGTAATTAAAATACCCTGTGTATTTGTTGGGTTACTACAGTATGAATCGGTCTGTAGTCACACCCTTAATGAGAACTGTTACCTTTTGCAGGATCTTGCAACTTGGCTATTTTTGATATAACCACAGGACTGAGTGTTAGAGCAAAAATTAATGTGTAAAACTAATCTTTTTGTAATATAAAAAAAACATATCAGAAGCAAACCACTTTATTTTTATTTTATTTTTTTGTTCAAAAGGCCTTGTTAATTTCGATCCTCTATATGTAATGATTTGTTAGGGTTTCTTTAGTTAATAACTTTTTTTCTTTTTTCTTTTTTCTTTTTCTTTTTTTTTCTTTTTTTTTTTCCCCAATGTTTTAGTGAGAGTTCATCCACTGTAGTTATTTAAAAATGACTTCAGTTTAGTTAAGGCATCTTGAAATTTATAAAATTGACATTTTCTCTTTTCTTTTCATTTGGGTCTAACTTAACTATAATAATCCATTTTAAATTCTTAAATAATTCTGTAGTTGATAACTCAAAACAGTTTATGGTGGTGCTTCTATTTCTTATAAATTGGATAGTGGTGAAATTCATTTTTCCAAGTTAGTTATGTTTTTAAAAGTAAACCTTTCACTCAGAATTTAAGATTATAGTTAATATGCAGCAGCAGTTGGTTGGTCAGTCTATGCACAGTTATTTCCTCTTTATTTAAATAGCACACAATTAGTAGTATTTCCACTGTCTGCAGATTTCTTGCTTGCTCTCAGACTTATCTCACCTGTGTCACTTTGTTTCAGGTAAGAGTCCTGTGGTTGCTAAAAATCAGCCTTTGCTGCAAGATCCACGCTATACACCAGGGCCCACTCCCTATGGTGAGTGTCCTCAATCACCAGGTGAAGTATTGTTCTACAGCTCCATTTTTTTTTTTTTTTTTTTTTTTTTTTTTCCTCCCCCTCCTCTTAGTTTTTTTTTTTTTTTTTTTTTTTTTTTTTTTTTTTTTTTTTCCTCCCCTACTTAACCCCACTAGTGTGGTCCTGACTTTTCTACTTCCCCTTAATTCTAAAGGGATAATATTATACATAACCAGTCAGAAATGCTTACAATGTGTTGTGACTCCTCACATCACCTTTGTAGTGGATGGGCAACAAGCATATAGCTGAGCTTGAGCTTAAGTCATTACTACTGTTATTGCTTATATAGGTTTTTAGTTGTTTGCAGGTTTTTTTTTTTTTTTTTTTTTTTTTTTTTTTTTTTTTTTGCAACAGCTTTTTCCCCCCTTTTGATCAGCTGAATGTCCTGTCTTATAATGTAAGTGAAAACATGGTGGCCTTACTGTCACTTACATTTGATGATTTTGCCACAAAATTGGATAGACTACTTTGACAATATTTGAATAAGATGTGCTAAAAAAAAGTTCTTGGGTTGTCCAAGAAACCATTACCAGGGTTCATTGTTTGATCAGATGATGGAATGTAGATTTGGCCAATAACTTCTCAGCACCTCCACATATGCAATTATTCTTCAATAAAGGGCATTAAACTGTTATAACTGTTTGGCCTAAACGCTTAAACTATAAGATTATTTAAATCTTTAAAACACACAGATATGTGTGTTTGCTTGCGTGTGCATGCATACATTCTTATTCCAAGGAAGGTTTTGATAATTTATTTTTGTACTCTTTATATACAGTATTTGTAAATTAAAATGTTTAAAAGTTATTAGAAAACACAGCAAGAATATCCCAATATTTTCCAATTTAAGTATGTTTTAAGTAAATAATAGCAAAGCTACTAAATAAAGTGCAGAATATTCTATGCTTTTTGTTTAAAGTACTTTTCTTTCTCTTGTGTGTGTGTGTGTATATATATATATATATATATATATATATATAGTGGCAAAAATTGTGTAGTGTTGGAAATGAAGATTAAAAATACATCATTATCATTTTACTTAAGGGCTTATTTGATCCTGATCCTTACAAAAAGTAGAATTGAATTTTTTTTTAAAAATGCATCTTACAAATATCTTCATTTGTATAAAGAATATATAAATAAATTGTTCATGAAAATTTTCCTTGAATATGCTCAATCAGAATGTGGTTTTGGGTCTAAATGTTGCAGTTTGGGAGTTGAAGCAAGGCATATACACATAAGCAATTTGGGACAGAAATAATGAGAGAAAAAAATTGTAATACATGGGCAATACTGGTTAGTCCTGCTTATTTGTGTTTTGTAAAATTATATTTCTTTCTCCTCTCCACTACCCTTTCACCTCCATGTTGCTTTAGCGTGCTTCAGATCATAAATTTTCTCAATTTTTTACATTTTACTTGTATTAAGCCTACATAAATGAACTTTACATAGCATACTTTATGCATCTTTTTATTATCACCATTCTTTTTCACTCTGCATGTATATTTTCCCTTCTGAATATCTGACACACTAGGGCATTTTATAAAGGCCTTTTAAACATTCAGATCTAAATTCTCTATATTTCACATGAAAATGGTATTAACAGCTTCCAAGTTTGAAAACTAAATTATAGTCACTGGGTAATGGATTTCTTTTACTCCTTTTATATCTTTATAATCTTAAAATGTTAACTTGTTTGAATTGTGTATAATGTAAATTAACTCTTGAATATTTAATCTATGCATCTGTCTCATTTTGGGATTGAATAGCAAAATTTGTACTTTTAAAAAATTCAAAGCTTAAAAATGTTTCCAATTAGGCTCATGAAATATTTTAAAATATCTACTTTTGTATCTTCTGCAATAGAAGAATTTTATGAAAGGGATTTGTCAGTTGGAACCTATGACATAATTTTTCTACTGTTAAGTCTTAGAAGTCAGATCAATATAATTTGCTGATTCTCCCAATAGTATTGTTCTAAACTTAGTTTTTGTGATTATATGATTTGGGACAAGATGCAGTAGATATTGAATGACAACTTTAAGCACAGTCACATTTATGGAACTTTTTTTTTTTTTAAGTTTGACTTTGAATTTTGTTCTCAATTAAAATGTTCATTTTTTGTATTTTTATGTATTGGTATTACAAAGTATTCTAAGAAACAATGCAATTTAACATGGCTGATTTTTGTCTGTTGACTATTTAGAAAGTGTGTGCACACACATATATATATATATATATATATATATATATATATATATATATATATATATATATATATTTCTGTAGATATAGCTATCTAAAAGTTTTTTAAATTCTGGCATTTAACTTTGCAGTATCATCTTGAACTTTAAATTTCTTTAACTATCTTTCGCTGCTTGTGAAATATAACATACATATTAATGTAGACAGGAATTTTCTCAATTAATAACCAGGCATTTTTCTGGTGATAAATTATTTAAAAAAGGAAAAAAAAAAAGCTTTACAACAGAAATAATATCAAAGTAAGCTTTAGTTTCACTTAGGAGATCCGTAGTTGTAACACTAAGTTGCTGGCCAGTAAAAATTAGTCCTAAAGGCATCCTAACTGCTGGGACAACAACTATCTGTTGAAAAGCAGATGTTTGATGAAATCTGTTGTTTACAAATCAAAATTCACAAGTGGGGGGGGGGACAAATTTTATGTTGTAGCCCAGGAGGGAGAATGGAAGAAAAGATACTATAATCATGTAATGAGCATAGGCAATGCTAGGTATAAAAAATGTCACTACCCTATCTACCTACATCTGGAGTAAAAAGGAGCCAGATGAGCTAAATAGAATGAGAAATAATGAGCATTGTGTGAACATAACAGTGGCAGCAGCAAAAGATGCCACTTGTGCTTGTCCCAAAAATTGCTCATATTACAGAGCATAGATAATGAAAAGATACTCAATAAGGGCAAGAGCCTGTCTGTTTCTTAGCATAAAAAGTCTAGATGTAGAATTTTTTTTTTTTTTTTTTTTTCTCTCCTTAGAAATTTGTATTTCATCCTGCATTCAAAATTTGATAGCATTGTATATTTTTCATTATTCTAAAAATGCCTAAATGGTGAGACCTGCTTGAACATGTTCAGATAGTTCAAGCAGCAATGTTGTCACAATAATATTTGGCTTGGTAATTAATGTTATCCTCTTAAAGTTAGGCGTGTTGATGGAGAATTGTCTAAATTGCACAAAAATGAAAATAACACTAACATCTCGTTTTAACAGATATATTTACCAAAATTACACAAATATCTTGAGTGAATTTATTCAATAAAATTGCCATTGACTTTGATCACGGCCTCCAGGTGACTTTGGAATCTCCTGCAATTTTTCTGGAAGGTCTCCTTGTTTAAGTTGGTGAATGCTGCCATAGTCCTTGCCTTCAATTCATCTTTGGTTTACAAGGAGTTTTTGTTGGTCTCTCACTCAACTGCACCATACACAATAATCAAGGGAGTTGCAGTCTGGGGAGTTAAGTGTTGATGCAATCACAGAAATTGTCTGACAGACATAACTGGGTTCTCCTGCTTGTGTGGCACAGTGCAGAGTACTGTTACCAGACATGGGGTTTTCTACCAGCCACCCTCTTGACTGAGGGCAGCATTACCTCCTCAAGGTACTTAATGTAGGCCTCTATGTTGAGTCTGAGGCCCTTCCCAACAAATCTAGAAGTTCTTTTCTTATAAGAATGATCAGCAGGTTTTCCAAGCTGCCATACTTTCATAATCTCCATTAGACTCCTCCAACTCTCTGAATTCTGTGTACTGTCCTCAGATTGACACCCAAACATTCTGAAATGTTCACATTGGAGGTCCAGTACAAATGCCTAACAGTACAGCATGCCTTTCCCAGATTTTCTGGCAGAGTGAATTGCATCATTGTTTTTTTTTTTTTTTTTCTCACAGTGTCCAACTGATCTTGCTATAATGTGCAGTTGACAAAATGAAAAATAATGCACATGTGTGGAATTAAAAATTATACATTGGCAACAATTTACCCATCTTAACCCTGTTTCATGAACAGATTGTACTGTTTATTTATCAATGACTTGTTCTTGTCTGAAGTCTAGAAGTAGTGCTGTTACAGTTAAAGAGTTAGCTCAGATATTAATTTCGACAGTTTACCATCTGCAGTAACTCGGAAATGTCTAATTGACAGAAACCTACCATTTTTATTTTATTTATTTTAATGACCTATTAGCAACGGTGGGGAGATATTTTTAAAATTATGAAGAGGTGATATTAACTTAGTGCAAGTGAATAGACTAAATCACAAACCAAAGTATGCCTTCACCCAAAGAATGTATGGCAGTTTCATTGATGTGGTCACTCCATTTGAACTTGTTAGCAGTTAATGCTACAATGACAAACATTATGAGCAGTTTAATATTTAAAATTGTTTTGGAAGGAAGAGACCCAATTAAATCTGTTGCAAAGGTGTTCTATTTCATCAGGATAATTCATGATCCCGTGCAGCTGAAAAGATAGCCCTTGGGGGAGAAAAAAATTTCAGATTTTCATTATTCTCCAGAATTTGGTTCTTTGATTACTACCTATTGTGGAGTCTTTAAAATCACCTTCATGGATTCATTTTTAAAACACATAAATCAGTGGAAACTACAAACTTTGCAAATAAAAGATTGGATTCTAATTGAACAAGATTTTTTTTTTTTTTTTTTTTTTTTTGTTACCCTAAATTGGAACATTACTTATGGGATCATTTAAATATATTGGTAGGAGTAAAATAAAAAATCTTTTATCTTTTTCTCAATCATTTCATTGTGCATATAATGATTCATAATTCAAGTTTACATTTCCAGTGCCTACTGTAGTATTATTAACAAGCATTAGATATTAAAATTTATTCTCCAACATAATTTAAATGCATTGCTGAAAGTGCAAATTGTTTAGATTTTAAAACTTCTATAATGCTTGTGTTAAATTACACAATTTGCCTAATTTGGAAATAAGAATGTCATTAATATTCTTTCTAATTTTATCTTGTAAAATCTGAATTGCCAATCATTTTTGCTTTACAGATATATTGCTTTAATTTACTATTTATTTATTTTTCATATTCTAAAGAAGTTGGACTCTTAGGTAACTTTCCTTTTTTTTTAATTATTATACTGATTTTGTTGGATTAGTGTTTTTTTTTATTATTATTTATGTGTGTGAATATATATATTTATTTATTTACACACATATATATATATATATATATATACACACACACACTCCTATTTCCCATGTGCTAGTGCTTGTTAGCAGTTGGTACATACAAATGTTGTGAAATTGTACTTGCATAATACTCATATTTGGAGTCTAAACTCAGGATTGCCTTGAATTATGTCTCATTTATGCTGATGTAATACAAAATTCTGTATTGCTTTCAAGCATGTAAGTGTATTTTCACAGAATCACATCTATTCAATGTATCAGTAAATGTTTCCGATTTCTTAACTGCTATAAAACATTAATTAGATTGTAAGTTTAGAAGAAATGTTTTCACTTTTTTTTTTTTTTTATCTTCTAATTTTATCCACTAATACAAAAGATAAGTTAGGTTTTGAAACTTTAACCTATTCATGCCCATCATAAAATCCAGTATTAATTATAAAAATTAAAACTGGTCTTAATTCTAGGTTTATAAAATTAAAAAAAATTAAAAAATAAAATAATTTGATGTTATAGATTTCTAGCAATAAGCTATTCATGCCCACCAATCCAGTTTTGGGCCAGTGAGCATTAATGAGTTAAATTAGTCTAAAGATTTGTAGTGACTTAAATCTGGTTGCAAAATTTCTTTGAAATAATGGGAATTTTCTATTAATGAACTTTTGCTATCTATACAGAAATTTTTAGTTTTTGTTTTTGTTTTTTTTTTTTTCTTACATTTGAGTGTCAAAGAAACTGGCTTTAAAAAAAACTTTTCCTATTGAATGAGCATTTTTATTATTTAGCACTGGTACCTTTTGCCTTGCTCTGCATGAGTTTGACAATGTTATGGCTTTTATTTTTCTTTCTCTCCTTTGATTGTGGAACTTTGCTTTTTTTTTTTTTTTTTTTTTTTTTTTTTTTTTTTAAGACTGGTGCAATTTTTAACTTGCTTATTTCAATACATATGGAAAAAATGTTGGTGAAATGAAGGATTTTTAAGTTTTAATTTGTTTCTGGATTTGGGATGAAGGTTTTAAAAAAAATTCTATTATCCTTTTGGTTCGGATGAATTTTATGAAAAATACAAACATCCTTTATTTTATGTATGAAATGAAACAAACAAAATTTAAATAATTTATAAGCTTCTATATAATAGAGGTTTGTTTAATTGCAGTGCATTACCATTAAATGGTGAAAACAAATTTAACAAATAAGCTTCATTTCTTGCAAGACCCTTTTGAAAAGCTAAAAATTGTTTTTCTTTCTCTTAAGTATTTAAAATAGTGATTTGTTTACTCTGTACAAAAGTTTTAGGCAATAAATGTTCAGGTAATCTTAATCTGACAAAGAAAATCTATTAGATGAAAATATTAAAAGAATTGTTATACATTATCTTTTAATTCATTGAATTTTTAAACAAATGGTCATTGTTTTTCTTTTTACTAAGTTTGTGTTAAGCTTGTAAAATTTTTTTTAGTTGCATATATTTAATTATAAGTGTCCACTGATATGAGAAACAGCTTTTTGTTTGTCTTAAATGTTTATTTAATTATATTTATTCACTATTATATCTCTGTTCTCCTTGACAGGATCCCACCCAGACGTGCGGCGTGGTGGCGGTGGCGGCGGTGGCCCTGGCATGGGCCCACCACCTGGAAGCCATGGTGGTGGATATGGCCCTGGTCCAATGTACGAGGGTGATGGTTATGATAATTACTGTGGTGGTGGCGGTGGTGGAAGGGGCTACGGAATGCAGCCAGACCGTTATGGACCAGGACCTGTTAGCACTGGAATTTTGGTAAGCATTTAATATAATTTCACAAGCGGTTACTTACCTAGAATGATTAAATGCTTCTTGTTTCATAGGTTCATTCTAGCTTTATATTTTTAATGAACGGTACATTTTTATATTTGATAAATATTTACTTTTCTAATATGTACATTTTATTTTCTGTATTTAATACCTTTAGAACTATAATGTATGGCCTTTTAATTGAAAACTTTATTTCACAGCATGTGACATGCTTTAAAAAAGTCACTTTTTATCTTGCATGCAACTTGAAATTTACCTTAGTGAGTAAATACTCGCTACCAATGGCTATAATTTTACCTCACCTGACTTTATTATGCTGTTTACAGCCTTCTCTACTGTAAAAGGAATAATCATAACGATAGTGGCAACATTTACTGGTACTAGCTGAACCATCAAGCCTAAAATACCTCAACTCCTGTTAACCAGCTGGAAACTTCAAAAAAGATACAACTGAAAGGAAATAGCAATAATGATAAAATAATAACTTGGGAAATATGAGTTTAAGGGCACAAATGACAAGACCCACATAGGCCTGAATTTGATAATATTGAAAGCCAAACTAGTGATGTTCCATTATCTATCCCCAAGCAGACCCTGAATTTTCGCATATTGCGATGACTTTTTTATTTTATTTTATTTTTTTTTTTTTTGTCTTTCTCAGGCAGGTCCCATGCCTTAAGCTCCTAACCCAGTAGAACTCCCAAGAGGATTTTTCCCTGATCATTATAATCTTACTTGAACAAGTAAGATTAAAGTGATCAGGGAAAAATCCTCTAGGGTTAACCATTACCTTCCGCACATATTTCCATAAATTGCCTCTTACTCTGTAACTCTTCAACTTGCCCTTGAAAAATGGAATCTCTCAAAGTTTTGATCATAATGTTTTTTTTTTTTTATTGAAATAAAATAATTGTATGTAAACTTCAATTTAAAAAAGAAAAAAATTGCTGTTTTCCATTTGCATTTATCAATATTTATTCTTGGTCATATCAGTGCTTGAATAATAAAGATTCCCATTCTAATTTAGCTACAAGTAATGTATTTTTGTTTTTGTAAGTTCTCGAATACAGCTTGGACTTAATTATTTCTCACAAAGTTGAAATTTGAAGATTGTCTCTTTTTTTTTTCGTTTTTTTTTTTTTTTTTTTTTTTTTCCTCCCCTTCAAACCTGAAATACTGCAAAATCAAATCTTGTTACATTCATAATAGATGAAGCTGAGTTCCTGTTTTTCATTTGTTTATCTATAAAAAATAGAAGCATTTAAACAATTTTATAGCTAAAAAGAAATAGCAGAAATGCCTTTTAGCTGACCCTTTTTTCTGCTGAGCAAAAAAAAAAACTATATACAGTTCTAAAACCAATTAGTCAACAAGCAGTATTCTGCTGCTTTTTTTCAGTGGTTTCTATCTACTATCTGAACCTTTTCTCCCCATATATAGTTGGCCATACTAGATTTTTCTGCTTCCTTAAGAATTTTTCTTGAATCTGATTGTAAGGGAATGGCTAATTTCTTTCTAGTCTAGTTTTTAGGCTACTTGTATAGCCTAAATGGAAAATGACACCTGTACACAAAAACATTCTAAGAAAATGCTTGTTTGGGTTTTATAACAAGTGCCAATTTATGTGTGATGGACACTTTATTAAAAGGTCTAAACGTATTAAAGCACAATATTTATTGATGTTGAAGTAGGGTGTGCCTTTAAACTTAAATTTACTATATTAATGCTTTTTCTCCCATATAATTGAAACAAAAAATTTAATTTGACAGCATATGACACTTTTCTTTTTCTTTCTTAACATCAAACTGTTACTTCTATCTCACCTGACTTACATGATGTCATTTTAATCAGCTTCACCAACTTTCTATACTCTATTGCTAGGAGAAAAAAGATTTTGTTTATCTTCAACATATCTTTTTGTAACTCATTAAAATCTTTCTTTCCTTAAGGAATAAAAACCTGAAGAATGATTTTGTCAAAAGTGAAGATGTCTAATTGTCTGAACAAAATTTGGAATAACAATTGTAGTTTATTTTACAAATTTGCATTTGATCTCCAAACAAAATCAAAATATAGTTTCTGCTTTTTGACTCTGTAAATTCTTTCATATAGAGGTCTAGACAGGTTGAATATATTACAGTGCAAAGTTGAAAACATAGTTTTAATCATTTATCAGTAAATTTTTAAATGTAAATATTTGTACCTTTTTATTAAATTTAACGTTGATTTTAAAAATGTTTAGCTTCTTCAGCATTAATTTATTGATGCAATAAATTGTCTTTAGGTACAATATATGGCTCTTCTCAAATGTGGCTTTGGATATAATCTGCAAAATATCCTTGTCATTACAAAAGGTTAACTGGAACACAATTAAAAATATGCAATTTTTTTATTCTATTTAATCAACAGTAATACTAACTATATGGCTGACATAATTTTCATCTTGACCAAGAAGTAACTCCAGAAAAATTCTGATTGTCATATTTTAAAATTCCAAAGTATTCCTGAATCGTGTGAAGTTAAGGCCTACAATTTGTAATGGAAAAGGAGGAAAATAAGCAAATTATTGCAAATGATAGGAATCTATATTATAACTTAGAATTTCTTCAATATTTATCAAACTTGCGTGCGTGTTTCTTCTTCTCAAGCATTATATTACTTTTTCTTGCTAGCATACATATAAATAACTAAATTAAATAGTGTTAGCTTTACTAAACTTCAATGACCCACACCACCACCAAAAAATCATAGTAATATAGAAAAATCAATAATCTTTAGCCATTTTTTTACCAATGTGTTACAATATGTGATTCTTGCCTGAACCTTTTGTTTACTGATTAAATTTTTTTTTTCTTTTTTTTTTTTTTTCTTCTCTCTCTCAGGATCGTTATGGGGGCCCACCTATGCCACCTTATGAAGATCCTAACTCTCGTATGATAGGTCATAATCCTGCTGGTGGCCCTCAACAAGGAGCTGTTCTAATGGTTTATGGGCTCAACATGGAGAAAATTAACTGTGATTCACTTTTCAACTTGTTTTGCCTTTATGGTAATGTGGTGCGGGTAAGCAACAGATTTTTAGTAGCACATTCTAGCATTTGTATGCAGGTATGAACATAAAACTTATGTAGAAACTGAGATTTTCCAAGACAATTGTCAGTGACTGGTAATCTTCACTTAAAAAAAAGTTTTCTTTTATAAAGCTGTTTAATTCTCAATGTTTATACAAGCAATAAGCACAGCTCATCATATATTATCACTGAATCTGTCCGCAATTGACTAAAGTAATTTTTTTTTTTTTTTGTGGCTGCTTTAAAGAGTCTATAATTTCATTATTACCAACTTGTGAAATTAAAATAAATGTATACAACTTAAATTACCAAGTAAATCAGTTAAGCAATCCTTTACAAAATTTATGTCAAAATCTCTTTTTGTCTAGAATGTCAGCACAACAATGTTTATTTGCAGATTAAATTCTTAAAAAGCAAAGAGGGTTCGGCTATGATTCAGATGGGTGATGGACTTGCTGTAGAGAGAGCTATTCAAAATCTTAGCAGCTGCTACTTTATGGGCCGAAAAATGCAACTTGGGTGAGTAGTTTGTTTTGCCCACATTTTGTAGACTACTTTAAATTGTGTTGCTTAAATTTAATGTCATTAATGTAACTCGTTATTTCCTTCATAACCTATGACTTTAATGTATTGCATAGTAATATATGAAGAAAATGAACTATTTTCCTCTATTTTCATGTCTTTTCTTTTTACTTAGTCACTCTAAGCAAGCCTTTCTCCAGGATGTTCCTAACCCTCACACTCTTCCTGATGGATCCCCCTCTTTTAAAGACTTCATGGGCAGCAGAAACAACCGTTTCACCAATCCAGAGGCTGCAAGCAAGAATCATATCCTTTTGTGGTGGTTGGGGTGGGGGGATTTTACTTTGTGGTTTTTTTTTTTTTTTTGTTTTGTTTTTTTTTCTTAAGGGGCTAGTTTGCTTCACACCTTGTGATAAAGTACTTGAGTTAAAATTAATTCAGAATGGCTTAAATATTTCCTCATATACAACTTTAGACACTCTTAACCAATAAATTCGGGACAATTTTGAGATATTTGTATCTGATTTGAAGGTAAAAAATAAAGCTGTTAGGATTGCCTAATGTAACATTTTTAGAATTTTGCTTCTATATATGTAGTTTTATTTGAAATATATAAGTAAATGGAAATGATTTTACAACTTAAGTTTGTATTACTACAGATTGAATATTTGACAATGGAATATTGACTGAATAGCAAACGGCATTAGTTATATGATTTGATATTTCCATTTATAATCATTATGAAAGATCTTTTTAAAGAATATAGTAGTATGCATTGTTAAAAATATTAAAAATTAAAATTTTAAATATTTTCTGTTCCTGTTTGAACATTTACAGGTTATTTTTGCTTTTAAAAATATGGAATATTTCCTTAACATTTCTTATG
>OZ010601.1:49146039-49431039 GCA_963932145.1 Acanthosepion lycidas | reverse complement strand
CCCCTTTTTCACTGGTTGCAACAGATAAAACTTAGTTATCTCTATCAAATCACATAATGGTAAGACATTAGCTAGATGAAGACATCATTGCCACTAATATCTTACCAATATGTGGGAGGTGTTTCTGTTAAGACTTGTGGCTTTATACTCACATTGCAAGAGTGCCCAACATTCCTGAAAAAATGTTCAGTCATTTATTAAGTTAATCTCTTGTATCACAAATGTGAATTATATTCAGTTTTATGTATTGAATGAAGTGTAAAATTTCTAGATTTGAAATGACTGTCTATTTTTTCAAGGTGATCATTCACCAACTCTGCTACAATGGGTTAATTGTACATGCACAATGGTGAGAGGAAGAATCTGTTGCTGTAATAAATTGGAAATGCAAATTATATAATTTATAAACTGAGTTTTTTTTTTTTTTTTTTTTTTTTTTTTTTACTTTTTAATTTAAAGGTGGGAGGGTAGTAGAACTAAAATCTGTATCACATTTCACAGATTTGTTTTCAAAGTTAGAGGTGAAACTGAAAATTACTTTTCCCTAAAGCATCTCATGCTAGCTGACCCACTTTCAAATACATGTGTGGATTTAATTCTTAACACTTGAACAAATTTCCAAATTATATAAATGTTAATTTTTTTTTATTTTTTTTTTTTTTTAAATATTAATTATTCTATTAATGGGGTTTAAAACCCAAGACCTAAAAATGTCAATAGGTCATCTATTTCCTTAAATTAAAACTCTTTTCCCAATTTATTTTATCCATAACATTTCCTCCTTTTTTTTTTTTTTTTTTTTTTTTTTTGACACTTAACATGTCATGCAAAGTGTAGTTTAAGCAGCAATTTGAGCATATCTTATTTGACCTATAAAATTAACTGTTTCATTAAATGTTTTTCACAAATATTTAATGAAATTTATCAACTTAGCCTTTATTATCTAAGTAGATGGCAGTACATATAACAGAAAATGCCGAAGTGATAGTTCTTTAAAACACGTTCGATGCAGATGAGAAATACTATTATTTTAAAATTTATTTATTTATATATATATATATATATATATATATATATATATATATATATATAAAAAGCTGGTAAAGGAATTTGTCATATTTAAATTTGTGAAACAATCTTCATGTGGTCGCTTCATTTTTGTAAGTAGGCATATTTAAAGATTGCCTTATACCACCAGCTTTTGCAGGTGTTTGTACTTCTGCCATAGGTGTTGAAGTATATAATGTGGCGGTGGATCCTCGGGAACTAAGCAGATAATGTTTCTAGAAATCAATACATTTGTTTTGATTTTGCAGTGAAATGAATCAAGATTTTTATTTTATTTTTTTTTAAAAAAAACCCTCAGAAAAAGATCCTCATTAGCTTGAATAAATCAAGATAAATTTGTAACAGTTGTTAAAATCCAAGTGTTAGATTTTATTTTTGTGTGTGTGTGTGTGTGCAGAAATGGATTCTAAAATATAAAATACACTAAACTCAAAATTAAGCATTTTTACATGGAATCAAAAATTCTTTTTGTAAAATATTCCATTTACTTTGTAATAGAGTATTACAATATAACTTAAGAATAGTCATTATTTTTGGAATATTGTACTATAAAACAGATGGAGGGTGGGCATACCATGTTTAATAAAATTTAACCCTTACCCAGCCATGACAAAAATAGAAACTTTTTTTTTTTTTTTTTTTTTTTTTTTTTTTTTAAATGATTCAAATGCATGATGTTGGCATTAATTTTTTTTAATGTAATTTCATAAAGCAGTTGACAGTAAAAAGAAAAAAAAAGTTAGGCGAATTAAATGTGAGGTAATTAAAATATTAAAATGTCAAAAGTTAGTTGATTATAGATATCAATGATGAATGGACAAACCTAACTCAACAGAAAATCTAAATGTTTTAAAATTTATGCAATTGTTAAAAATAGAACAAGTATTACTGGTGTTCTTTTCATTAAAGCAGAAAAGACTAATGAAAACAAATATTGAGCCAGCAAAAATACAGAAAATATAAAATCAACATTTATTTGATGTTTTGAACCAAAATTCAGGACGTATTTTATTTTTTATTATATTTAATCGGTGCGTGTATGTATATTGCCAGGGCGCATCATCCACTAATGAATATCAAAATTTGTTTTCGGTAAACTGATGTCGTTGGAAAGCAGTACACTGCTTCGTTGATCCACCGTCCTACTTGGGGTGTCGATCCAATACTGCTGATTTTTCACTTTTGGGATTTTGGATCACGGTTAAGACATGGAATATATAAAAAACGAAAATATATTGCAAAACTAATGAATAGTTTGGGAGCTGTAGTGAAAACGACTAGTTAGAAACTTCATTTAAAAAAAAAAAAAAAAAAAAAGTAAGCTGAAGGTGTGTAGTAGGCAGGTTTGGGTCGTGAATATGTAAGACAAGAAAAGTATAAGAATACTCGATATTAAGTGGTTGGGAGACTCGATCGAGTAAATAAAAATGGAAGTTACTAATGAAAACGAAAGCAAGTTTTATGGGGGGGGGAATTGGATCACTGAGCAAAAACCTTGGGGTGGGAGTGGATGCAATAAAGAGTGACGAAAGATATGAGTGGTGTTTTAGTTTTATAATGGTATGAAATAAGACAACAAAGTTTAATATTTGGATGAAATGCAACATAGAAATTTGACAGGTAATTGTTACATTGAAAATAACCTAATTAGATTCTTAAATAGCTCAACGAAAATTTGACTGGATATCTGAAAAATTATGTAGCACTAATCAGGATTGTAGAGTTGATATTTCATTGTTGGCTATATTGACGGTAATTTGAAAAGGCGAAGAAAAAAAAAAGGCAAAGCACTTGTATTGCATCCTCTTTAAGTGAATACCTTTAAATTTAATACACTTTTTCAAGTACAGTGTAACCCGGATATAAGAGATTTTCTCTGGTCCCAAATTAGAGCCATACTTACCTAAACAAAATAGACCAAACCCAGATATGAGACTTCTCCGGTCCCGGCAACTCTCTTATATCCGGGTTACACTGTATATACTTCCATTCCTTTTCGAACAATATATTGCAAATTAACTTAAAAAGTAATCGTCCGAATTAATAGTTTGACAGTCACCGAAATTTCATTCAAAATGCTAAAAAGGTTGATATTCTGTAAAAATAGAAACAAAACCCTAGTGCATTGAGAAAAAAGTTAACCTGAGGAGTACATACAAAATCAACAGACATTCTCTCATAACATATCCACGACTACTACCTTCCATGAGTGGAATAACTTTGACACCACAAGGAAGTAACATTTGAGAAAGTTATATCAATCGGTAAAAACTTTATATGCAGAAAACATCCTATCCTACTTTAGAGCCAAATACATAAGTGGTCATTTCTAACAAAAACAATCGTCTATAATGCAATCTCTACAACCCTTTGCATTTGTAGTAAAAGGTAAAAATTGATTGGTTTTTACACGATTTATCCAGCACGAAGTTATCTACGAGAGAAAACTGGTAGCATTATTTCCAATCAGAATAATGAAAAAAAAAAAAAAGGAACACATCTTACTCTTATTCACCATAATTAAGAATCCTAGACAAGACTACACAGATTTTAAAAGAATTTGTACAAAATTTGACAGTCACCACACTTAACAAAAGACGCATTACCCAGAAGATATATACATGCACTAGATAACTTATAAAAAATAGCAACATAATCATAACTACATCCGATAGTGGTACTCCACCAGCATCATCAGATGTAGTGATGTTGCTGTTCATACGCACCTACCGATATATTAACAAATTAGAATCCCTCCTAAAAGATATTAACGAACGCATAGTAAATTTAGACAAAAAAATTACTGAAAAATATAAATAAAACATGGACAATTGAAGAATAACACCCACATACAGCTTATCCCAAAATACACTCTTAATATACCAATGAGACCAATCGTACCCAGCAGTGACAGCGCCTCCCACAAATTAATAACAGGAATAGTTTCATGGGTACAATTGACCCATTACATATTAAACATTCCGATGATCAAAATGAAAGACTAAAAAATATAGATGGACTACCCGCCATTCCATAAGAAACATATAAGCGAGAAATGTAGTAAATATAAAACCCGCATTTATGAACACAGAAAAGACCTCCATTGGAATAACCCATTAAATTCCTTAGTATCACATGGAAGTCATAATTTTGATTATAAAACTTTTACAAAGAAAATCCTTAGAAAGAATATTAACAAATAATCAACATACAAAAAATACCCGCCAGACACTACTTTATTTCACCGATATTTATAAAACTTAAAGAATGTAAGGTCCAAACATTTGTAAATAATGTAAACTAGTATTATCAGTTTTGGCAGTTAATCAACTTTGGGGCTAAACTCCGGGTTTTCTGTCAGGATTTATTTCCATAGCCTTTTCCGTGTTTGGATATGACCGCAAGGAAGCGGAGGTTTAAAATCAGGGTTTTCTTTTCCCTAGATGGATTGGGTTGTCGAGCTCCATCTACCCAAAGCATCTGGTTACGAGGCATCAGTTTTCCACCTCGCCCATTCTCCGTCTTGGAGCTGGACAGTTGTACGGTGCCATTTGAGACGCATGCCACAGAAGCATTTTATAGGCAGTAGGAGATGTCCCGGCTATGACAACCTTTGGATCATATATAAATATACGTATATAAATATTATATACATTTACGTGTTTTAGGTTTCAAAAATTTAACGGTTTTTTAAAATATAATGTTAGATAAACAAAAATACTAGAAAACAAGACAAATTACGAAATCTATAATTATCAAAGTGTGTGTGATCTGATGTTGTTTATGCGTTTCCACAGTTTTCATCCGATTTCGTTGAATTCTTCAGTGCTGGTTTTCAGTCCAAATTGGCTAGAAAAAATTACAACCTTGAGGGTGAAAAATTGAAAAAGCTGATTTTTTACAATTTGCGCAAAAATCAACGCAAAATTTGATGTCCGTAAAAACAGCGTAAAATCTAGAGAGAGTCGAAATTTAATGCAAAAAATTATTAGAATTATAAAAAAAATTATATTATAAATAAAAATTATCGTATATTATTGTTATGACAACTAGTTTTATTTTGGATGAAAAATAAACGCAGCTGCTTTACCACAAATCAAAATGTACTAAAAATATTTTCGAAATTTAAAAATTAAGCAAGAGTCCCTCGCAGCGTCTGCCTTCTCTCTGAAACCCAAACGATGCAGCTTAAATTTCTTATATTTTCTACTCAGACAAAGATGTAAGAAACCAATAGATTTTTGCATACAAAATTTATAATGAATGACAAACCTTTCTTATGCAATTAAAATTCTACTGAAATTTCGAAAAATTCAGAATTAACATTTTTTTTTTATAAGTACAGAACGTAACTGTTCAATATTTCTTACAGCAAATATACAATTTACGTACAAGAAATTTTTTTCACGATCTTAAGTTTTGCATAAAGAACAAATCGTATTTATTCATTTATACCATACATTGATCATTTACACAAAATTTGATTTGCAAATTACCAACAAGACTTTGAATATAAAAACATTTTATAATAGTTAAACTTGAAAGGCATGTTCATTTACAATGTTAGAACAATATATTTTTTTTAGCACTAGACTAGATATATTTATTTTATAACCATTAATTCCGGCTTAAAGAAGTAACTCCATTTTATGCTTCAATTTGCAAATATGTAATATGGAGAGCCTAATAGCAAATATATTTAGCTTCATATTTTTTTTTTTTTATATCTTAGCTAAACTTTTAGATTTTCTGACTGAATCAGTGCCCCTTAGTGAGTGACAGGAAACAGGTTAATTTTCAGATACTGGATGGACCGGATGAAAATTATGTGTTAAAGATAATTTCATAGGATGAAGATGGCTTAAACAATGAGTTTGAATCAAACCATCTCCTCTTTTAACTATAACCAGATATAATCTCAACTGCACTTCCCAATTGCCAATAGGGACAAAGTTTAGCTGGATTCTTTATGGTTACAACATTGTTCATCTTAACGTTTTCATGCACATTCTTACATTGTTCTCTTAAACTTAGGACATATTCATTATAACATTTTTTTTAAATATATCTACCAAATAATCCCTTATCTCTAGAGATACAATTGCGTCTTTCCTTGGGTTCAGACACAACAGTACTTTCATCATCCATGTTTATTAGCAATTTTTCTTTAGAAATAGGATATAAAAAACATAATACTGCACCTGAGATCTTCCTATGGATTTATAAAGACATTTTTAGACAGTCCTGATCATATGTTCCTACATACTGCCCATCAAAGATGAATATATTGTAAGGTGCTAACTGGCATCCTGGGACAAAGGACTTAGCATTATCACTATAAATGTGACTGGGAATCCGATAAATCTTATAAAGGCTAGCACAAACTCTCGAGCACTCATTTCCTTAACAAATTCAATATGAATTGCTCTTACATTGATACAGGTGAAGATTAAAATATACATCTTATTCACACCCTATCCACTTTTAACCATTATATATATGTCCTGTAAAATCTACTCCAACATGTGAAAACGGTCTAAACAAGTTCACTTTATATTTAATTATGTGATTAATTCATTTTGGATATTTAAATGAAAGTGCATTGTATTTTCTGTAAAGATAACAACTGGAAATGTAATTTTTAATAGTCTGTCTGGCCTTAGGAAGTCAAAACCCAGACAGCTTCAGCTTATTAAGAGTACTAGAAATTCCTAGACGCTTGCATCTTTTATAACAGTTCATTATAATTTAGACTATGTTTTGGAGACAACAATACTGGGTAAATAATGTCGAACTTATAGATTTTAATCTTAGCTATTCTTCCATTAGAACGAATTATTAGTGAACTTGAACATTAATGTTAGCCTTATAACTTAGAATATTTCTCCAAATATATGATTGGTTCTTATGGAGAGAGTACCAAAGAGGCTTGGTATTTATTTGCCGGAAACTTTGGAATAAAACGAACTGATTCAATGGTATAAACAAATAATATATATTTATTTGATTTAGATTGGGGTGAGTCCTTTGATATTTCGTGTAGCAAAAATTTGTTTATAAGGCAGATCTTGCTAGAAGTGTTGCGCGGTACTGGTTGTGTTTAAGTTGGAAAACACGTGTTTCCTGGTATATATTTCCCACAACAATAATGGCGGACTCGGAATGTGAGTCCGAATAATAAAATATCAAAGTATTAACAAAACCGTACATCTAAACAAACGATATGTATTAACAAAATAAAGGTATACATAGACAATAGAAGATTGCTGCGTGCGACAAAACAATGAACTTGAAACAAGAAAACATTTAAACTAGTGAATTGTTTGTGTGTGTGTGGCTTGGTGTAGGAGAAAGTCATAGAAAAAATGAAGTGAAAGTTGCGTACGGGTGTGTGTGTGCGCGCACACTTGCGTTCCCCAGTGGGGAAAGTGTTTTCCTCGATAAGACCTACATGTTACCGTCCTTGAGTGAAATAGGAAAAGAGTATGACAGAGAATGTCACTGCCTATTTATAGGCTTAGAAAGCGTCCCCTAGCGTCTCTGCTGTCTTTTTCGGCTCTAAGATGGAGAAATATCTTAAGCAGATAACCGCTTACTTCTTCACGCAACACGCATCATTGTTTTCTCTGGCGGTTCCCTTCTCGTTTGCCTCTTGACTGTCAGTATATATACTTTTTGACCAGGCTCCCAAAGTACTGTCGCCAACCTTGATTTCGGCTAATATCAAAAGTCTGTGTCATTTTTTTTGGGTGGGGGGTGCAAAATTATTTTATTTCCTAGCATTCTTTTATTTTTCACTTTTTTATATAGTGGAAGTTATGCGCGAAGCCTCTCTTATTTTAGATTTCCAGTCCAAAGTGGCTACACTCTGATCCAGCAAAATTCCTCATTTTTTCTGCCGGGTTCAGTCTTTTCTTCTTCCATTTTTTTTTTTTTTTTTAGGGTTGACTTCTCGTTAGTTGAGAGAGAAGTATATAGAGAGAAGGTGTTAAAATTCATATGCTCGCTTACCTGACGGCCGACCGACCGACGACGACATTGTAAAAATCCAGAAGTAAAAAGAAGAGAAATTACCACGTATATTTTATAGACACAGGGATTCTAGTTAGTTATAAAAGACGCCACCTGTTGTCGTGTGTACTAGAAGAGCTACCCAATGGGTATTGCTTCTGTCGGAGCCTAGACTTTTTGTAAACTTTACGGTTAACTGCGTCTAATCGGCAATAAGCTGCAAGAACAGACTTTGTTGCAACTCTAAACTATCAGCTTCATTCAGGTGTTATCGCCGGGCGACCACAGGTAACCACCTGTTACCAATAATTGTGTGAAAAGGCAACATTTTGCAACAAATACACCGTAAACTATGTCAGAAGAGGTGAAAATCATTGAAAAGTTGCTATGGTAACAAACCGGATTTAAGGGTTCGCAGGGAGATAGACTTGAAGACTTTGAGTAACCGGACGAAGGATGTGTTCATAGAACACAAGGATACTATTAAAAGGTGGTTATGCCGCATAGAGGAGTTAGAAGGAGAGATGGCTACTTGTCTCGAGACTACATGAAGCTGGGAGAAAACAAGATCAGAGACTCAATCAGCGTTCGAATTTAGGCCGTCTGTATACTAGGATCTATCACTCATGGCTGGACGGTTTGATAATGATTCTGAGGTCAGATTCGAAGGCTTCGAATCCCTCTTTCTGTCAATCTGTGATCAGAATTATGAAGAGTTGCATTATCCTTACTCAACGAGGAATTTTTGAATGAAGGGTTCATAGTGGATAAGACATTGAAACAGATTTTGGTGTATAAGTCGTCCCGTGACTCGATTCGAAAGTGTTAAAATGTTCTTAAATAGAATAAAAACCAACTTATGCGAATTAAGGAATAATTTTTCGCTGAGTGCGTATTGATGAGTCACATTGTATTTTCAAAAGTACCTGGAGAATTGCAAAGAGAACTTATGCAGCAATATAATTCCAATTATCCCACATTAAACAACATTCTGCGGAGTTATAATGACTTTATTAAAACTCAGGTGAAACTAAGAGTTGTTCTTATAGAACTGTTAATTCCATCCCCTTAAAACCCAGATTAAAAAAAATCCTCTTCCGCTTTGGGGAACCTTTCTACTTGTATAAGGAGGGAGTCTGTTAAGCATTGTAAATTTTGTGTGGCAGATGTACACTGGAAGGATGATTGCCTGAGATATGTTTTTCACCAGGACAGTGAAATTGTACCCCTTTGTGCAGGCGAAAAGCATTCTGTTGTTAACTACCCAGGCAAGAGGGGGAGATTTCTTTGGCCCTGTAGATACTGATCTTCTCGTAGCCACCACAGTGCGTTGTGTTTGGATGTTGTACCTAAAAAATGTGTTGTTAACACTTGTATTAGTTCAGGCGTGGAGGATCAACACCACATTTTGCCTATTTACAGTGTCTTACTGAAAAGAGGAAAAAGACAATATAAGTGTAACTGACTATTGGACTCTGGAAGCCAGGGGTCAAATTTTCCTTTTAAATGTTGCCCTTCTTGCAGGTATTGGCGTTGAATATGCTATAAGAACGTACATGGGTACTCCAAAAAACACGTTTAGAGAAGTGGTTTTTGATGTAGAATTGGTTCCGGGTGCCACGAGACCCCTCCCTGTGGTGACCGTCTATTCGACATGAAACTGGAGTTCTCAAACTTTGGTAGGTTATTGAGAATCTAAAGGATCTCGGCTATTCTCTTGCCGCTGATGCTGAAAGTGATTCACATGTTGTGAATCTTCAGGGTGTGTTAAGTGTTTACCTGATCCAGTTCAATAAAACCCTTGAATTTGATCAAGTTTCTTCATGGTTCTGCGTGGGAAACCACCAAGGATATTATCCTCTTTGGAAATAGCATTCATTTTTGTATTCCCACCAGATTGTCCCGGTAAAATCTCCTGCGTTAAATGTTACGGATTATAAAATGGTGATTCTTGTGACGATCCCCGGTGTCGCTGCGCCAAATGTGACGTCTGCCTGGCTGCGTCCGTCGTGCTATCCTGTCCTGTGACGACCAACTGGCTTGGTATTGGTCGCGGCACCAAATGTGACGTTCTAACCTTTTGGTGATTCGGATGGGAATCTGGTTAGATTCGGTATCAGCCTTGTCGTTCCCAGCTCGCCTCCAACGTCTGGTTACCGAAGTAACTGTTTTGATTTCCAGTCTAACCTACCCACGTTGTGATTTGATCGTAGGCAGACGAAATCAATCAGTCGCCGGGCCGTAATGCAAGCCGAGTTCGATCAAGGGTAACACCGCACAAGTATATGTAAAAGAAAAAATAATAATAACTCGAAAAGTTCAAATGTGTTAAAAAAGGATAACAATATTTTATATCTGGTTGCTGAATACAGGACTGCGTCTTCTTCCCAACCCGCTATATGGATTCGTGACACTTTGTGTTTGTTAGGCGAGTCTTAACATCTTAAGTTGTTTGTTCTTTAAGAAACTGGTTTTGGTGTATCTTCAGGCGATATTCGTGAAACTTGTTTTGGTGGTATGAGTCTAAGTCGTTCTTCAAAAATAAATTGTTCTTGGCTAGAAGTTGAGGTCGTGATGCCTGGAATCTTTCAGCCAGGTTTCTGCGGGGCGGGTGCAACTCCAACTGCGAACTTCACTCAACTGCCTCTCAACTGGAACTCGAACTGCTTTTCACTCGCTGCGACTCTGCTTATATGGACGCCGACCAAAACCGGGGTGGGCTTGTCGGGGTTTGAGGTTCCTTGATAATTCTAAATCCACAATCCACTTCTTTGTTTTCGGTCAGGAAAATTTATTATTTTCCATTTTTGGAAGTCTTTCGTCTTCCCACCTTCTTCTGTTCTCATATTGGTATCTCACCATACCCTCAGAGGGTGTCAACGGGCATTCCCTCCTTCTTCACATGATTACCTCCACCTAACGTTCATGCCACCATTCAGCCAATGGGCGCTCAGCGGCGTGGGTGTGGCCACACTAGCCTCGGTTTAAAAAATCTTGCTCAAAGAAAAAAAAATTATCCTCCTTTTTCTTTTCTTTCTCTTTCTTTCCTTCTGCCCGACAACAAACCCTTGGACTTTTATCTTAGCCAAATGTCACTTGGACTTTATCAACCGGGGCCTTCGCCAAACAAGTGGGTGGTCAATTGGACGTATTTGCATTCTGTCGCTAATTAACTGTTCCGATAAAATAGTTTCGCTATCATAGCCAGCCCTGACAATAAACAGATGCTCCTCTCAATGATAGACAAAGGCTTAATCTTTCCTTCCTTGTTTTTCGGTCAGCGGATGACCTATTTAATTTTTATCTCTTTAGAATTCTGCGGGAGGTCGCTTGTCCAACTTGAAATGTTTACCATTGCCATGTCAGATAGGATATATCTTATTCGCCGCCCCGTAACATAAATCAGATTAAATCCGAAACATCCGCGACCTTACTCTTCTCGCCAATGAGAATAAAACTTTTAGCATCCTTCTTTGGCAAAAAGAATAATATCGCTTAGTGTCCTTTTCGTGATGGTTTCTTATCACCTAAATTCAATTCTCGCCTTTCTTTTTTCTTCTTTCTTTCTAACGACGTAAATAGTGTCACATTCTCAAAATGGCTTTTCGTCATTTCTGTGGTGAAATTTGTGTTGTAGACCAGACATTCTTAAGTTGATCCTCGCGGAGACTCATTCAAGGAAAGTTCTGTAGAAGGAGACATGGAACAATTGTTTTCTTTCGCGACTCTGGGACTTACTGAGGAAGAGGACCTTTCTGAGTACGATCAGGAAAATATTGGAAAATTCAAAGAGTTCAAATGTTACTAGGTGAAGCTCCCTTCGTGGGAATACATTTAGCTCCTCCAAATTACTCCGTGGCCCTTAGAGTATTAGATAGAGTTGTGAGGCGATTGGAACGAATCAACCAATATTATGATTATTGGAAGTGTCCTGAGAACAATAGAGAGAAGGCACAACAGCGAAAATAGAAATCCCCCTCCCCCCAGCAAATAAAAAAATTATATTTGGTTCCTGTCTTCGAAGGTGAACAATATACGATTAAAATAAGATCAGTTATTAATTAATCCGAGGAAGACAAGAATAGATTTTGTTTTTTCTTGAAGAGGGGAAATCAATTACTTTGCTATCGTTACTGTTCCCTCATTTTTGGATTTAATGCCTGGCACGAGGAATATCTCCTCAGCTTGCGGGAATCTTCAAGGGATCAATTCAAGGCTTCGTTTACGAAGAAAATCAAAAATGAAGATGTATTGATAAAAGGCCCCAACAAATCCAGACTCTTTTTGAATGTTGGGACGAATCTTGAATCTCATTCACGGCGAAGATGGATTAGTTAGATCCGTGACCCTTAAAAAAGGAGGTGAAAGTGTTCAAACACACACTTTTAAGCACCTGTTCCCCTTGGAGTTGGCTGTAATGCATGAAGACGATGAGGTGGCCAATTATTCTCAAGAATTTGATCATCCAACTAATTTAGAAAATGGACTGGCAACTTGTCCAGAATGTATCCAACAAGATGATGACCGACCCTCTATATATTGTGATAGCTGCCATGAATGGTATCATTGGGCCTGTATCAATATTTCCACAACTGCCCCGATGAGGAACAATAGTTTTGTTCGACCTGTGTGAGATTAATCAGGGGTTTATATAAAAAATTGTTCGATATTCACATCCCTCTTTAAAAAGGTGTTCGACTTTGATCTGATTTCTCGAGTAACTGCTGTTTAAAACTGGTTTTATTTGCCCTTTACTGGAATTTTTAAAATTCACTTGTATTTAATATCTAATATTTTTTAATGATACTTTATTCTGTTTTTTGTAACAACTTTAATTTAACCAAGCTTATCTGATATTTTCTTAGCATAAATTTTGTATTCAATTCCAACAGCAAAGTAAAATGACCTTTAAATCATTTTGTTGATGAGGTTCTACCTTACACACCATAAGTGGGCATTATTATTATTATCATCATCAATAACTGTTCTAGTGCTTGCTACTTAAGTGTCAATAAGTTTTTCATTAATTAACTTTCCAGAACATCACAAGCATTTAATATTAATCCACCATTTTTCACTAACAAGGTATTAACTTTTCAAATTGTTTATATTCAAAGATGTCAAAAAAAAAGATAAGAGTTTATATTCTCATAGATCCACCCCGAAACGTTATTATCGTATGGATGGATAACGCCAGGTTAGGGTCAATATATTCCGTACGATGATATTCCTTTTTATTTCTCAATTAACATTCAGTTAAAGGATCCTTGAATAAGGGTTAGGGTTGCTTCCCTTGTATTATCATCGGCGGAATAGAGAAAATAAAAAAAATATTAATTCAATTAGGATTTAATTGAATATTATTTTCCCGGATCCCCTAAATGACCGACCGACCGTAGACCAAAGACAAACGAAATAATCGATGTTAATAAATATAATATTTTTAATAACACGAAAATTGGACAAATGACAATAACATATAAACGGATAGCATGAAATATTGCATCCAATCAAAGTTGGGAGAAAATGAGCGATAACGAATGCAGAACTCAACATATGTAATGGGATAATAATATTAATAATCTGATATTACGTATGTAATGATGTTTGCACGAACATAATGTTACTGTACTGTTGCAAGCTATTATAATATCGGGGATGGAATTTAGGAACTTATCTGATATTTTGGGATTTAGCGGACGATTTCGATAACTGTCCTTTTTTATATGATTTCTTTCTGATGACTGGAGGTTAGATCTCGATCATGTCTTCCGCCTCGGGGTTTGAATTCAGGATTCCTCCTTGAGATGAAGAGATTTGAGTTGCGAAGGCCTACTGCATTAGACAGTTTTACATTCTCGGCACTGGAACAATCTGGTTTGTTTTTCTGCCTCGGGGAACGTGCGGTCTCAGCTTATTATTTGGAGTTTGCAGTTGATGTGACTTCACAATATTTATTTGTATGTATATATACAAAATGTGGCACAAGGCCTAAAAGGGGGGTGGGGAAGGACGGTCTTCATCTGTCTTAATTCTAAACTTAGCTAGTCGCAGACACTGACCCAATCAAGCCGACAATATTCCAATCACCAAAACAACACATTCACTCCTACCTTTCTTACTACGTCCACCATAATACCTCAAATTCTCTATGATGTCCTAACTAGACCCCTTATATACAATTATTGTTCGTGAGGGGGGGTCAAAAAAATTAACAACTTTTAAAATGATCCCCAAATGATTATTTACAATATGACTGAAATATTTACAATAAAACTAAACAAAACTGTGTTAGTAATAAAAAAACCCACAAACCATAAATGTGGCAGAAACATCAGTTAACTAGACGAAGAAAATGCGGGACTAAGAAAATAAGAAAAAGCATTCATACCTCCAAGCATTCACGCAGGCACACACACATTCATACACAACAACAAATACGAAAAATCACACACAAGAAACGAAAGGCGTCCCGCATCCACCAGAGAACTGACATCACTGACCACCTAACGAGGGAGGGGATGGGGAATTAAACAAAAGAAAAATAGGGACAGAAATAAAAAGGGACCAATGCGCATGCATACCCTAGCTAAGTTTACTAGAAAAAAGGGAAAACTAAAGCTTCAAAATACAAAACCTAGTCTAAGCTAAAATCTGGGTGGGTTGCCTATGTTCAACCCTGTTAGGACAAAATTCTGTACCTAACCGACATCCAAATGCCACTCTAGGTCAGTCCCTTTCACTCTACACATTCGCGCAAGATTCACCCACCTTTTGCCAAATTCCGATGAGGTGAGCCGCCGCCTTTCCGTCCTAATCTTGACTTTAAGCTGATGCTTAAAGAACAAGATCAGTTGGGAAGAGGTGAACTTCTCGCCCTCATGGAATCCCTTCTGACGCGTCGTCCAAATCACGACACTCATAATCCATAGTAAGCAACAGAACACATAGTGTTCAGCCTTCGTCAATTGCGGCACCACATTGCTACAAACAGAACTGGCTTCCAGGACAAAGAACTTTCCCTGCAGCATGCGAACCATGAGGCCTTCAACAAACCTGCACTACCGTCTTGCACTGAAAAAAGGCGTGACCAATGGTCTCGACTTCCCCAGTACAGCGACGACAGTTTGGATATTTCTCCAAGCCTTCTGAACAAAGTCTCTTGCCGACCCAGAGGGCCCCACGAATCATCAGCCAGGTGAGTGATGCCTCATCATTATTGAGACATTTCAACCCAGGCGCCCAAGGCCATATCGAGCGAGCCTCCTGCTTCGTAAGACCGAGCTCGTCGATCAGATCAACTTGAACGGACCCCCTAACTAACAATTGATACAATGCCTTACGAGACAACGCCTGGGCATCGGAGAGGCCATCCGTCGTCCGTAAGAGGAGCTTCAAATCACTACGACATTCGCGGTAGAAGGAGCACTCGGCATGAGGTCTACGGCCGGCCTCCTCCTCGCACGAGTGCACACTTCTCAGGGATGGGAAATGTTTTCGTATATCTTCTTTCCAAAAGGTGCCCACCTCATCCAATCCGCGACACATTCGGTCTGGAAAGGTAATGCGAAGCATATATTGGCGAATAGGCATACACAGACCGCTCTCAGAGGGATGAAGGCAACAGATCTCGCGAGATACCAAAGGGGCCTTGTCTCTCCACAAGAAAGAGAACAAGGTCCGGACTAATGACATTAGTCTGGCATACGGGAGATTCGGTGAAGGAGGATCGGATATATGTGTGAAACACATACCTCCGCCCTTCCCTTCAGGGAAAGTCTCCTCCGAAACCACAGATTAACCGCGATCTCGGCCTTCCCTTGCACCTACGACCAATTCATTTCCAACTGGAGATCAGGACCGAACCAGACGCCGAGTATCTTGATCGGCCCATCCGTCCAGAGGAAAGGTCCGGGAAGAGAAACTCCCTTCCACGCACCCAACCGCAAGCCCACAGACTTATCGCGGTTGATCTTGGCCCCTGTCACCATCTCATACCCACTGATCTCTTTGCTGACTTCGTCAATCTTGGCTCCGCTCGACACAAGAACCGAAACGTCGTCAGCATAGGCAGAATGTGATGTGACTTCACTCGTCAACGTCTGGCCTGCTACTAATTTTCTAGAGAGTCACCACGTGCGTCTCTCCCTTTTTGGCGCCTAATTTCCTGCTTGCTGATTGGCTGCTCTCGACCAATCGCGTTGCTGCTTTTCGCGTGCTGCTGCTGCTGGATTTATTTTTAGCTTTCGCCTACGCGTGTTTGATTTAGGTCATGGTGTGGGAAGGGGATGGGTGTTATATGTCGGCTTGCATTCGTCACAATTTTAATTTGAATTCTTTATATATATATATATATATATATATATATATATATTATTGATATTTTTTCGGAACTCACTACATTCTAAGGGACTAGCATAGATAACATTGTGATATACTTGATTTTGAATAACCTTCATGTTACAATCACTCAAGTAATTTAGACCACTTTCAGGCCAAGCTACTGGATTTAACCAAGAAAAACCAAAAGTCTAAATTTTATAGTTTTGTTTAAACTTTTCAATAGCCAGTCTTCGGGCAATTAAATCAGCAGGGTCTTCTGAATATGATACATAGCTGAATTTTACCCATATTTAGAATCCAACTCTTCCAGAATTACTTCAATGTCTTTTAATATATTCTTGAAAAATTAGTTTTTGGTTCTTATGTCATCGGACAATAACCAAGATAATACTATTTGTACATCAACAACAATAAATACATCTTTGATACAAACATTTAATAAACATTTCACGATGTTCTTAATGCATTTCACAGCTAAGTACACTGATAATAAATAACTCAAGTGAAAGCAAAGACTTTACTTTTATATATACTTTTTCTATTTCAGCCTTAGCAAAAATTAAAGAGGATATAGAATCCCCCTTATATATATTATGATAAGCTTATGGTGGCAGAACAAAGAAGAAACAATGAAGGTTTAAAGAAATAAACAATTGTATACAACAAATGATAAATCAGTGTAGATGTCTCTCTTTGAAGAAAATAGATAAGTGGAGTTGTAAAAGGCGTCTGGTGAGGCGTACGGAAGGCTGGGGACGAGTTTTTCACTCACTGGGAAGACGGCCGATGTGAGCTAGCTCTTGGAGATAGGAGGTCGCTTTCCAGCGAAGTCTGTGAACCCAGACCAAGATACCGTCCAACTGCCGAAAATGCCCCTTTGATGGGCTTTTATGTCCTTTCTTAGTCTCAAATCGGCTCCGGTTGTTATTTTGTTCCTTTACGCGGGAGTGGTTGCTATTGGGTGGAAATTCTGCATTGTATTGCTTATTTTTTCTTTGAGTGCGTGAGTAAAACGGAAGGTATGTGTGAAGCCTTGAGCAGCTGATGTATTTTTAGTTAAGTTTTGGGTGTTCGGAGCGTTTACATCCGGCCAGTGGTGGAAATTAGTGTAGCATAAATGAAATCAGATCTGATTTTAGGAAGAATGTAACATATAGGAGGCAAAACCATATGCCTTTTGGAGGCATCACAAAATAAATGCAATTCCGTAGGAATTGAACTGACAATGGCACATCTGGAAAATTTCAAAGAAATGTACAAGCTGCTTAGATAAATTATTCCAGGTCTTTTGGTATTCTATTGGTATAATTCCGTATTTTTTCTCTTTGCGTTGGCAGAGGAATCTAAAACCCCCATTGAAATTTCTGAAGTGTCTTTAAAGGTGTATTGATGTCACGATCACGAAAAATAAAGATAAAAATCTAATTTTCTATGATGCCATAGTAAAAAGGAAACCGCCCTACTAGCGGAAAACTGAGAGTTTTTCTCTTTTTCATCAACCTCTCACCAACGTCTCAGCACGTGGAATTGAGCGACTCCAAGAATGAAAACCACAGATAAGTTTTACACAAATATCACTTTCTCATGTTTAATGACAGACTCATTACTTGCAAATAATTTATTCATTCGCCACGACAAACACAAAATCAGAAATATTTATTAACAACAACATTACAAGAACTTTCATATCTACCGAACTAGTACAATCAAACTTTTCTGATAAATAAATCCTTCTATATATAACTATAACTATATGTATAAATACATAATTAAATGTATAAATGTCTCACTTTGTTATTATGATGTACATATGTTATATTTTACTAACCAGAAACAGCAGTCAAAGCCCATCATAACAAAGATATTATATTTATATTCTAATTTTTTTCTAAGTCCTTACTATGTTTTACAATTTTTTTTTCTTCTATCAAACACTTTTTAATTCACTGCAATTTGAGTTATATGAACTCAAAACTTCCATCTGCCATCATTTTCATGGATTCTTTATATAAATATATCAATTCTTCAGCAGAATCACTTGTTTTAATCAAATTATCCACATAGAAATTATCTCAATATAACAGTGCTTAAATCGTTAGAGTATTTGTTAACATGGTGTTGGATAACAAAATTCCATATAAAGGGACTTGTAATAAAAACCCAAAGATCAAAGTTGTATATCTATAGCAAACCAAATTTACATCTTCATTCAAGAAAAAATAAAACTTATTTTATCGTTTTCAATTTTTTTTACCTCGATCACAAAGAAGGTTTTCTAATATCGTCCAGGTAAGTATATTTATTACTTCGAAATGATATAAAATCTAACACCATGGTAAACGGCTTCGTTTAACGATAGTGTACCGAGAGTTTTAAGTGAACAATTAAATACTGGTATTCACTTTTGATTACAGTCATATGAGGTATCCAAATATGTTTCCCATAATCATTAGAAGAAACAGGTATACATTCCATGATTCCCTCTTTTTCCTGCCTATGAAAAACTGAAAAAATCCTAAGTCTTTCTTTTCTAAACTTTTGACTACTCTATCTAAAACCTTCAGAGCGACAGCATAATGAGAAGAAACTGATATTAATTTCTCCTTATTCCATGGAAGATTGATATAGTAAACATAATTTTTAAAAATTCCTATTTGTTCTTTATCAAAATCACGTAAGGTCTCTTCATCTTCTAATCCCAAAGACTCTCCAAACATTTTTTCGACCACACTGTCTTCAAACCTGTCACAAATAGGGTCGAAATAATCCGACGTCTTATCAACATTTCTGTCGCCGCCTTCGTGCGCACCTGAAACTTTCCAGACAGCATATCGGAAACCCATCGATGCACACATGTTGAGTCAGTTTCGGGTGCACCCACAGTCGCTCTCCATTGTAGTGCCATGCCTCACAAGATCGCGTTGAGCTCTGCCAGGTTGATATGCTTGTCTTCACGTTCTGATCGCAGTCAACAATCAACTTCGTCCAGGGATTCGCCGCTTTTCACAAAGACGCCAGTAGCTAAGGAGCTTGCATCAACCCACGCGGTAACTTTGCGTCCATCAACACACCAATCACCTTGTGCCGGGTCCTTTTGTGCCAATCTGATAAAGATGTCCGTCAGTATCCGAGTCAAGGATGGATCCCGTACCTCATCGTCCCAGCCAGTCGTCACCGAGTTCGCGCGCCGTTTTATAAATGCAGTTGCAACACGGAGCCAGCCACATAGTGGCAAATGTCCAGTCAACTTCCCACACAAGGAGAAGATGCTCCGACGAGTGAGACTCCATTGCAATTTGCCCCGCTCCTCCCGGGCACGTAATCCCAGCACACGGGTACCATTCTCTAAACGCTCTGGATTTTTACTTGTCAGTCCGAATTGCTAAAGATGCTCCCGTACACGTGCCGCAGTGTATATACTTTCATTGACAAATATGTCATCGATGTATGGCCCTAACCCTGTACGACCACAGCATTCACAATTGATCGCCTGATCACGTTGAGCCCAAAACCCAAACGGGTGCGACAATATCTTTGCCCATCTATCTGCACTGTTTGAAAGGGCACAGCAACTTACGATCCTTCCTGTTGCCACTCCTTCAATTTTTGCGCGCAAATATCTGCATCTGTAGTGTGTACGTCCACATACTGATTGAGCTCCCGATAAACCATGACCGGGTGGACCTTCTGTTTGTTTCCTGCATCACAGCCATTAGAGGGATCCGGCCTTTGGGGGCTCAAGTTCTTCCTCGGGATACGGAAGTAGCCAGTTGTTATCCATCCAGTTTCGTAGTACTCCTCCCTGAGTGGCTTTGGTACTGGATACTCGCGAGTGGTGTCTGGTCACCAGACCACTTCCAAGACACAACCCAAATCTGGTCATACTCCGCATGGAAGTCAGGTTTGTTGATGGTGATGGCCGAGCACAAAGGTCGGTCAAGGTGAGGAAAGCTCACAGTCTCGTCGCTAGACACACATGCTCTTCCCAACTCCTTAATAATGTCAAATCCGTGCAGCAAGTCGAAACCAAGCAATTTGTCGTCCACAACCAGAACCTCATCATCAATAGGGGGCCTGTTGCTCACGTCAAATTGAATAAGTCCTACCCCGGAGCACTTGAGGGTCCTTTCACCAACAGTGAGCATATCCACTTCCTTCCTCTTTTAAGACTGACAAAACGGTCTGCTTACGAGCAGTCGAGAACAGCCTGTGTCTGGCAAGGCTGAACTCCTGAGTACAATAACTGCGAGTAGCGCCCCCTTCGTATAGAGCTCGGGGAGTAGACTGGCACTGATACCTATTCCCCTGGATCGTTTCCCAGGCAATTGTTGACTACATGCTACCGCGTTGCACTTGTAACATCGTATCCGAGGTGTCCGCATTTCGGTATGCGATTCCTTGCAATCCTTTGCAAAATGGTTGGGGCCGCTGCAACGATAACATGTTATGGAGCCACGTGGATCCCCGGTGGGAAGCTTCCTCGCCACATCCTGTGTTGTTTGCCAGTCCTTCTTCCAGTAATTAATAATTGCTCGCGCTCGAGTCAATAGATGGTCGATAGACAACTCGTCCATCCAGGTCGAAACGTGAAGGTGTTTAACTCGGTCTGGTAATCCTTGCACGAACGCACATGCCAGACCACAGTCGCTCATTCCGCCGAACAGGATGGAAAGTTTTCGTAACTCCGCCAGATTGACATCCACCGATTCTCCGGAACGGAGTTGTCGCTCAGCAAATTGCTCATAAATTAGAAAACCGTCCATGGCAAAAGCTGTGTACAGTGCGGATTTTATCTGGCTGAAATCCTCCTTTTCGTCCTCTCTCAGCTGCTGGTAGACAGCAAACGCTCCACCCATCAGCCTTAAAGGGACCATGTAACCTGGCACATCTTACAGACTAGCTCAGCCTTCTCAATCCATTCAACCAAAGATAGTCCAGATGCCGAGCCGTCAAACTCGGGAATAAGTTTTAGGTCAAACTTCCCGTCTGTCATTTTCGCCGAAATAGCGTGTGTGAAACTGATCCAAATAATCGCTTTCTAACTGTCCCAGTCTCTACCAACTCAAAAACAGCGAAGCGTTCCAAAAACGAACGCTGTCTTCCTCACTTGCGTACTCACGAGAATTCTCGTAGTTCCGAGACAATGTCTTTCTTAACTTAAGGTGTCATTCTCTTCTACATTCTTCGGACTTTAAGAATTCTGATTTATTTTCCTGAAATGAACTACTGAAACTACTTCAAGCGTGTACATTCGTAAATAAATTTCTTATCTTGTTTTGTCCTAATTACCCGTGTCTTTCCTCGTCATTATCATCCTTCATTAATCTTCTTGGCGTGGGTAAATCAACTGTTCATTTTAACCCCTAAGTCACCATGCCATTATAATCTGGTGACCTTTGACATGCGAGGAAGTACATACCTATTCTTACCGCATTCATCACAAGTGAACATGTTTGACAACGAACAGGGGATAAATCTGGCATCCACGGAGGTCAGCGAATCGATACAAACAATATCCAATAAATCACCTGTGTTCATTGAATCGAATGTAATTGCATGGTTCGCAATCATGGAGGCACAGTTCAACATTATGAGGATAAGGAAACCTATACCGTAGTTTTCTCACGTGTTGGTTTGCATTACAATCTACCATTATAGCAAACAAAGAAGCAGTCGTAACGTTACATGAGACATCGAAGCAAGAGATGCTTGACAATTAATGGCTTCTTTCATTCTCACCGGCAGATCATCTGTTATTTAAATGAACTGATGGCGTTAGCAACAAAACTGAATTGAGCAGCAACATCATACAAGTTTACACAAGCAATAATAAGACCAGCCCTGGAAGTACAAACAGATTTTGAAACAGAAAGACTTGGGAATATGGCTGACGACCTACTGCTGTATTTTGATAAGCAAAGCCTTGGTCCCGTTCAGCGGGTTCAACCAAAGAAAGAAAAAGACTGTCATAGTAGGAATTACAAATTCCTGTATACTGTAAACTCGTATCATTACGACCAGAAGTCAAAAATATTCAGGGCGCACATCTACTATGCACATTGTGCGAGATCTTCTAAACCATGGTGAATGAGGTCTAAAAGGAATATTAAACTATGTTATATTAAGCGTTTGGTAGCGAGAGAAAGGAATAACAAGAATTAGATTTGAACAACGTTTATTGTTGGCATGTCGTAGAGACGTTGAATGATGAATGGAATGTCTGTTTCAGTAGCCGGTCATCAAGATGGCGGTTCGGTGTAAGGGCAGCGACAGGAGTCGACCTAATTCTTGTGTGGGTTTGGTGTGAAGTCACAGGGTATGATCGGTACGTGTTGGTTGATTGGGGTCGAGTGGGTTGTATGCTTGCAGAGTCGGAGTCGCTTCTTTGCGAAATCGGAGTCGCTTCCTTGCAGAGTTGCTGCTTGCAGAATCGGATTCGCTTGGTTGCGGGATCGGAGTCGCTGCTTGCAGTGGTAGCTTAGTTGCGGAGGAAGTCGCTTGATAGGACGGGTAGGGTGCATGCTTGCATGATCGGAGTCGCTTCCTTGCGGAGTCGAAGTCGCTTGTTTCGCAGAGTTGGATTTGCCGAAGTGATGGCGTTGGCGACGAGGAAGGTATTGCTGATGTGGAGATGTTATCAAGTCATTATTGCCGAGGTGACGGTGTCGAAGTTGAGATGTTATCATGTCGGTATTTGCCAAGGTGACAGGTTCGTCAACGATGAACGCTTGTAGCTGGGTGGTGTCGAAGCTGGATAGTCGGCTGCTCGTGGCTGGTGTTTGCCGAGATGACGAGGTAGAGAAGTTATCGCAAAGTTGGATAGTCACGCTTGGGAGTGGTAACGGTCGTTGAGAGGTGTGGTCATGTCGAGAGGCGGCGGTGATGGTCACGGCGGCGGCTGCGGTTCTCTGCCTTCGTGGTGTTCATATCCGGCCAGAATGAAGAATGAATCAGAAACAGATCTAATTGCAAAAGAATATAACAACTAGAACCGTCTTCACGACTATCTTCACCAGCGGAAAGCTCGTGCGGCGGGAGATGATGGCCTCCACCTTCCCGCCACCTTTGGAAGTAATCATACATTTAGGGATCAGAAAATTACATTCGTTTGGATACAGGGGCTACTGTATCAATTATTCCAAAGAAGTGCCTGACAAACAGTCCTATACCCTACGAATATCTCTCTGTTTTCGGCTAATGTAAAAAAATAGAGTGCTCCGGACAAACTGTGCAAATCTTAGCAATAAAAAAAATCAGAAAAAAAAACTTGGACACGTGGACATTCATTGTGAAACCACTTTTGGCATATGACTTCCTAAGTCACTATGGACTAAGAGTAGATTGTAAAAATAATGTTGGTCGACATAATTGCCAATAGGCAAAGTGACAAGAAACTGTCAACTTGTTTTACACGTTTCAATCCACGAGGATGAAAATGCAAAGGGAACCTTACAAAAAATTATGGAAAGTTACCCAAATTTGATATCCCTCATCGGGACCGTAATGCAAAAAAATCAAAAGTATTTCACAGAATTGAAGCAAGTAGCAATCCTCCTGTATTTACAAAAGTGGGTTTGCTGTCGAAGCCAAGGAAGAATTTTAAAAGCTTTAACTAGCTGGCATAATTTCCCCTTCCAAGTCAGAATGGAGTTCGGCACCCCCACATGGTGCCGAAATCGGTTGGCACATACAGGAGAGTTAGCGACTCCAGACAGATATGCTCAATACACAATATAAAGTTGAAGAGTGAGACAAGAAAAAATGTCTGTGTGACCTTTGTTTGCCTTGTCTGTTTCGATTTAACGTTTTTTCCTTTCAATAATTTTTTTTTAAAGTAACCAAATGAGGGTATTGAATATAAGATAATTTTAAATTATACGTTTTTTCAGTAAGGAAATTTGTACTTCCCTTTTAGTGTGCGTTTCCCAGTACCGTTTTTTCTTCTGTGAGAGTCGTTTTTTTTTTGTTTTTTTTTCTTTCTTGTTTCCTTCCTTTCTGTCTTCGTTTTCTTGCCTTATTTCCTTCCTTTCTGTCTTCGTTAAACTTTAACATTCTGGAAATGATTTTGTTTGCAAAGCAAAAATTTTATCTTGCTACTGCAAGCGACTCAGATGAATGAATGATAGCATGTTTGTATTTTGCAGTTGTGTTGTCATATCCTGCTATGGCAACAGAAAATGATCATGACTGAAATTAAGTAGTGCAGTAGAAGAGAATTGAAAAACAATGCAGTGTAAAAGAAGGTTTTGAATAATGCAGTGTGTTAAAGTTCTTTCAGTGAATGAATCTACTTCGTTTCAACAAACTAGATTTTGTAGGTTGTATCGGAATTTCGTGCTGAATTATTTTCGTCGTTTTTAAACTGCTGCCACCATGTGGTATTATGACTAGGAAATAAAGGGAACACAAATAACAAGTTCAAGTGACAGTTAACTGTTTTACTTTAAGTATATACAAATAATATAGATTGATTGTACATCAGCCAATCGACATTGTCTTTACAACATGACAACAATAACTAAGCAGAAAACTATATCTTGTCCTCAACTATGACAATGCTATTTGACTAAAATCATTACCGCCATTACTTTTCATAATAAATTTTATTTCATTTTTTCCGAAACATTATCTTCTAAAATTTCCATATAAGTCATATATGTGGAAAAGTCTAGGTCTCATAATGTGATGTTTTGAGTAAATGCAAACCTCATTATCTCCCTTAACCCATTCCCTTATTAACCAATCAGAATCGCAATAAAGCAGGGATCAGTCGTCTCGCCATTTATAATGGCGCCTGGCAGATCCAAATGTTAATAATTGTGTTCGATATTTCTTTAGACGTGTACAAACAACGTCATATCATAATATGATGTCAGAATAACACACCAACCCACAAGTACAAAAATACAAAAGCTCTGAAACAAACGAATATTGGAAATAACTGAAGTGAAAAATAAAGAAAGACCTCTTTATTTTTCATTTCAATTTATTCAACCAAAATAATTCGCTGGCTTCTTTAACACTGTAGTATATGCCATTTTGCTTCTGCTTCACAGTGGTAGGGGTGAAAATGTGTATCTCTACAACAACAAAAACAAATGAAATATTTTTGTGCGGGAATATATAGTATAGACCGCATATAAGGTGTATGAAACATACGACAACATAAATACATGAAAAGTTCAAACAAAACACAAACCTCTTCGTATAAAAAAATACTTGTATATATATATATATATATATATATATATATATATATATATATATCTTATATTCAGAATTCTTAATACTGGGTTTGCATATATCTACTTGCAAAAGACTGGGTACCAAAAACAATATAAATTTTATACTTATTTATTTGGTTATCACAAGCCTGAAATTGTGCGTCTTGTTGCTGTAACTTCCAGGGGCAAAAAGAGGAAAATTGACTTTCCTGCCTAACAATGTCTCGTGCATGTCTTGTCAGATCACGTGACTATTCTTTATTGTTGTGAATAATTAATTTTTATTACTACTTTTTATTTTGGGTTAAGGGAGATAGCTTTTGTCTCTCGCTACATATTCATTGGTTTGTTTGAAACAAAGTTACATCACTAATAGTATCATCAGTATGAACACAACATACACTTGTTGCAGATTGGTGAATGTATTTTGTGTATCAGAAAGTTAGGTTATCAGAACGCTTAGAAATGTAGGTGTTCACAAGACATTCATCCACAACAAATATAAAAACTAAGAACACTGAAGGTAAAAATCATTCAGGAGGAATCAAAAATGAGGACAACGTGATTAAAGGTTTAACAAATAACATTCATTTTATATCAATTGAACATACACAATCAAGATAGAGATTGCTGATCAAGTGTAACCAGTTGTAATAAAATATGTTGAAGGATTATGCTGAGTTTCAATGTGTGTAGGCTTGTGGTTAGGTTTTGTGTATGAAATTAAACAAGATGTTTTATCGTATTACAAAATATCTTTTGTGGGAGTTCAGTCACTAGTGTATATGTGTGCGTTTGTTAAAGTTACTGATCAAAGTTTGTAAGAGTTGTGTACCTTTAGCTGTTGTCTTCATGTTGGATTGAGATTTAAAATACTGTTTAGTAGTGGGTCAATTCACTTTCTTTAGTATGTTGTAAGTAATGTTCCTGAGAGAGCAAAGTGCTGTTTGTCGAGTCAGAAGAATTAGCCCGCGAAAAGTGTAGTTAGGTCAAAGTTAAGTTTTGGCTAGCGTGGATTTGTTTAGCATCTCTCCAGGGTTGAAGTTCTGTTTGAATCGAATCGAAACGCTTCTATTTATTGAGTTTGTGGTCTCAGAATCGGCTCCAAAAGCGGTACTCGGGAAAAGGTATTTTTGTTCAAACTTGCTACAGTTTCAAGGTCTCAGCCAATGAAAAACTTAGTTTGCTGAAACTAAGATGCTGATTGGTTAACAGGTGATTATGCGTGAAAAATGCATTATCCCGGAGCGGGGAAGGTAGGTATGGAATATTCCATCACACGCACATGGATACCCTGAAATAACTTCAAATGAGTAAACATGAATCAAAGAAAAAGAAAAATGTGTTTGAAATCCCCTCAAAAAACTAAACTTTGAATGAAAATTACAAAGTATAGGAGCAAAAATACGATTTTTATTCGCCTGTTGTTAGAGTGATTGGAAAAGACGAATTAATGCAGGTTGCAACATTCTTACATGTAGCTATACCGCAAGCTCAATAAATTTTCAATTCATTCGAGCTTGAAAACCCGGACGATAAAAATAAAATACAAGGTGTAAAAAATAAATTCCTTGAATACTGTCAACCAAAAAACATATAATGTACGTCAGATACTTATTTTTCAGCAGAAACCAGTTAACTTCATAAAAATTGAACGTGTTCCTGACTGATATAAAACTAAAAGCTAAAGATTGTGAATTTGGCTATCTCCATGACAACATGGTAAAAGACAAGACGGGAGTTACTAAATTCGTGACCATAAAATAACGCTAGACAATAGACAACTTCCGAACAATTGAAATTAGCGTGGTTCAAATAAAAAATATAAAGAGAGAAATTACAATATTGGCAGTAACGCCCCGCTTATGGAAGGACATGTGGAAAATGCAACATACGCAGCCATTTTGCTAGTATGTGCCGTTCTAAACAAGGTGTATCAGAAATAAGCACTAACGAAAGTGATGACTCATCTTCTTACTTATTTCTCGACAGCATCACGTTAGGAATAAACCCAGTGACAACCGACTGATCAAGGTAAACAACACTACAACTATTAAATTCAAACTGGACACTGCAGCAAAGGCCAACATAATACCCATAAATATACTACGTACATTTTACAACAATACATTACAGACGACGAACAACTGACTGAAGAGTTACAGTCAACACATCATCCAAACCGAAGGGCAGGTAATATTGAAATACTCTATCAATACCTGACATTTCAAATGATTAATCCTATACTGGGAAAAGATGAATGTGTACATTTAGGATTGCTGGAACGACTGGCGGTAATAATAATTTCAGATAGCAAACTTAACATAGTGATACTCTGTCAGCCTTACACAGTGTTGTATTGAATGGCTAGCCAGATACAAGAAAGGACTGTTCACCATCTTTAAAATAATACTGGGATTTCCGAGACGAGATCGCATATCACGATCAATTACCTTTTAAAAGTGACCGAGTGATTGTTCCAGAAACACTCAATGTTGAGAAACAGTGAATAAAACCCATTAATCCCTTCAATGAGTGGTTAAAAGCAAGCGGAGAGCAAGAGGTAAATTATTATGGCCTGGTATGATTTCTCAAATTAAGGAAGCAGTTGAAAAGAGTTCTATGTGCGGCAAATATAGAACAGGCAACACCAAAGAACCTTTGCTGCCACATAAAATACAGCACAGGAGGGGTGACACAATGTCACCCCCAACAAATTTTTTCAACCAGGCTAAGGTGCCAAAAATAGTCTGAAAACAATGGTGGAGACACAGGGTTTCGCAGGCGGGCATATGACCCCCCAGTTTTGTCCCCCCGTCAGAAATTTTCTAATAAATTGTTGGGAAATTTGTGAGTAGGAAAAATAGCAATGTTTTCAGCTTTCATGTGTTTCAATTGCTACAATCTTGGTTACTAACAAGAGACATTGTTGTAACATTTTCGGATGATATGGTGTTTTAACTCTGCATCATTAATAGCAACAAAGCGAAATACGAAGCCAAAAGTGCAACAATTTCAGTCTTGCCTGTGTATCAATTCGCTGAGATACAATTTTCCATTGAGTGAGCGATATACTTTTGAATATATCTACTAGTGTTGGGACGATTAATCGGAATCGAGAATCGGAAAAATCGGAACTTTTTGGGGTATCGGAATCGGAAAAATTTGTGCCTATTTTCCGATTCCAAAAACGATTCTTTTAAATTTTTAACTTAATTTTCCATTATTGGTACTAATGATAAATATTTATTGTTTTAAAATTATCACTAAAACTAAAATCATAATAACATCAAAATACGATGTAACTTTATTTTACTTGTATAAACAAAAACAAAAAAATAAACTTTGCATAAATTCTCTAGGTAACCTTTAAAAGAATGCAGTTGATTTACAATGTTCCGAAAAATGCTTAAAAATTAAATAGAACATTTTTGTCAAGAAAAATACTTTCAAACATCATTGATAATTAAATGGTACCCAGAAAATGATGCAACGGAAAATTGGACACCGGAAAATTAGCAACAGAAAATTACGTCAACCATGAGCCAGTCGAGACTGACGGATCTGGCTGTGCTGTCCATTGAAAACGAGCTTACAAGACAAACAGATTTTTTTGACGATGTCATTGACCAGTTTGCTACAATGAAAACAAGAAAACATTCATTCTAAGACCATAGTATAGAATATCATTCTTTTGTGTATTGCCGTGTTTTATATTTAGTTGTTCTGAAGGTGAACAGTTGCATTTTAAAAATCTTTTGATTTGAACTGATTATTTTGTGGTATTGGATTTTGTCTTGGATCATATTAGGTTGGTGCAAAAATAATGTCGTTTTTTGACTTTAAAAAATACGTCAAAAAACGATATTATTTTTGCACCAACCTAATACATGTAAACAGTAACGTACCGGTCAATAGAGTAAAGTAGAGGTAGAGCATGTATGTAAATTTAGCTACAGCTAACCATTCAGCATAGGGTGAATCGGGGTCATTGGGGTGACATTTGAGCGGACCGCCTCTAGCTACTCTAGCTACGCCACTGTTTTGATCAAACGTTGATATCGACAAAACGGAGATTAATATATACTGAATTTAGACCATTATTCAAAATATACAGATGTGGTACATCTAAGAGAGCAAACCAGCTTTGCTATAATAGATAAATTAAAATCAGTGTTTTCAAGACATGGAATCACAGACATCCTGATCTCAAATAATGTACCACAACTGACATCTTCAAAATTCCAAAAATTTGCTGAAACATAGGAATTTCGACACAACACATAAAGCCGGAATTCCCACAGTTAAAAGAACCTGTAAATGTAGTGAAAACCATTAAAAACAAATTAAAAATACAGAGATAAAAACAAAGACCTCAACCAAGCCTTGTTAGACATCTTATAAAACAAAAAGGATATTCCAACACACCATATGGACAATCGACGACGATTGATTAATCATTATAACGAAACTAAAAGAAAGGACACAAACCAGATTCTTAGAAGAAGCGAATCAAAGACACGATATCCAATACGAAGTAAAAGATATCTTAAGGGAAGGGTTTTAGTCACTCACGTGTGAAAGTCGCTGGCAGATCAAGGGGCAGAAAGGTTTCGGCATTCTTAAAAACTCCGTCAACGAAAAAAAAAGAACAAAGAAAACATTTAAGCTGACCACGAAAAGGAAACTTTAAAAACAAAGAAATTTCAATAAGATTGTTAAAGACCCTAGACATGGAAGTCAAGCCTTTTTTGTAATATTTGTATTTTATTATATTGTTTTATATATGTGGGATAATTGTTTGTACTTTTCATATTTCACGTAGTAGCTTTGAGTCTTGTTTGTGTTTTTAAAATTCGGGATTATACAGGGAAGAAAAGATAGAGAAGAACATGACAGAACATTAGAAAAACTATTACAAAGAACCACAGAATACGTAATTAAATTCAAAAGAGGGAAATATAAATTTGAGAAGAAAGAAGTGATATTTTTGGACACCTATTCACATCAGACGGATTAAAACCAGACACCAGAAAGATCGAAGTTGTACTTAACTGCAAAGTGCTAAAACAAAAAGAAGTCAGAAGTTTTCTCGAAATGACTGGATTTCTGGACAATTTTATAGAAAATTACGCAACGATTAGCGTACCTTCAAGGAGACTGACTTGAAACAAAATCAAATCCGAATGGAACAAAAAAGAAAAGAAAGAAGTCAAGAAATTAAAATTAGCAATAACAAGCCACAAATTCTTGGCATATTTCGATTCAATAAACCAATCATACTGCGGATAGAAGTTAGTTTCCATGAAGGACTAAGTTCCGGATTATTTTAGAAAGGACAAAGAAGACATCAGTAGAAGCTTAATAGACACTGAGAAGCGATACAGTCAAATAGAGAAAGACGTATTAGTTGCGAAATGGGCATTAGCTAGACTCAGAAACTACATAATAGCTGCACCAAAATTCACAATAACAACAGCACATAAATCATTCATACCAATGTTCAATAAAACGGCAGCCAAATTATCACCACGTCTAGAAAAATGGATTATGGAAACAACAGACTTAGATTTCGAATTAAAATACGAACCAAGTAGAAATGAACTGGACCCACTAGACTATATATCGAGACACCCAATGCCAGAATATAGAACAAGACAACACAAAACTAGTAATAAACCATGTGACACAAACAAAATTTTGAAGCTGTGGTGATAAAGAAATAAAAAGAAATAAAAAGAAATAAGAAGAAAACCAAAATTTCATCATCCCTAAAAATAAACGGATAACAAAAATAGCCAAACAAAGCCATAGTTCGACCAACAATCAGAAAGCTTTCACAAGCATGTAAGAAAAGAAATACATGGCAGCTACTACATTTGAATACATACATGCATATACCTACATATATTTACTTCTTTCTGGACTCTTTTTCTGTTTCTCTATCTCTCGTATGAGCCAGGACTTTTACATTTGAACTCTTGAAACTTCAACTTTCAACTTATACTCTATTATTATATCGTGTATATAAAATTATTTTGCATTTATCAATAAATAATCTGTGCATTCTATTTTAATTATTATACAAGGCCAATAGACACCCAAACCAAATATACATTGTACATACATATATACATAATATATATATATACTGTCACAAGATAAACAAAACATCCATAACTCCTATACATTTATATAATTACATTCTTTCCCTCATTCTCTCCAATATGCATTCACAAAATACAACATTTATAAACAGAATCAAAGAAGAGACAAAGAAAGATATAATGCCAAGAAAACTAATATCATATGTCATCAACAATTAGATTAGATACAAGCAGAGAACAACATGGAGATGGTGCCATACATACACAGGAAAGAAGAAATTAATGGAATCATATACAGATGGAACAATATTATTATTCTAACCTAATTGCAAAAAAATAGCTAAGATAGAACATTTCCTAGAGAACATAGGAAGGACAAAAGAAAAACAACTCAGAAAACAACTTATAGGAAATAAACCCTATTTCCAACACAATTACTTACACACCATATTAAATAATTACATACATACCATATTCAAACATGCCCAAACTTTATTTTCTACCCAATAACTGATGATATTTTTAAAAATGCCAAAAAGATTTCACAATACAACACACACCATTTAAATCAAAGTGTCTATTGCTTAGAAATTAACATCACCATGTGAAATATATGGCCAATCAGAGAAAACTAAAAACCAATTTTTCTTAAGACTAGTTTCAGGAAAAATTTCTTATAAAACCCCACAGATTTCAACTTTCAGCAGCAGAGATGCAACTGTTTCCAAGCCATTCAAACACAGGAGAAGACATGGCTACATAGATTTTTCCTTCCCACCAGCACATGCTGAAAAAAACATGTGTCAGTGACTTCAAATGAATCATCTCTGACAACAGCTTGGACGGTTAGTGAATCTTCACTGATGATCAAAGCCTTTTCTCAACCATAGCTTTTTCTGTGGACCAACTACCCAAAGACTTTAACTCAACTAAAGACTATTTTTACTCCTTTTCAGCTCTTTTGAATTCATGTACATATGTTTGTAAATACAATTGATTTATTTAAGAGGCTAACTCATGTTTTCTTTATTTTTATTTTATAAAAATTTGGGATTTGTACATTCAGATTTTTAATATAAAGGAGTCAGTTGAGAGAGTGATATCGGTGTACATTGATGATGTGTATGTCAATGAGAGTGTCATGTTTGCAAAACATGTTAGAGCAAAATTGACTGAGTATGGGCTGATGTGCAAAGACCCAGAACATTTCATTGAGTTTCATTAAAGTATCATACATCAGCTGGAGTTGGTGTTCTGTGAGAAGTGAGCTGCACACAGACAATGACACTGCATTCTGCAGCAGAGAGATCTGAGCTTTTGCCAAAGGATAGGATGTGCATTTGTGATTCCAATGCATGCATGACATGACAAGAAATGGAATACGAGAGCAGTATCACAGAAGTGTCAAGAGGATTGTCTGCAAATGTATGATTCTATTTCTGAGCCCAGACTAGAGGTTGTCCTAAGTGGGAAGGGAATATTCCAATGTCTTATTTCAAACTCAGTCAAATTATCTGTGTGTGTTTGCATGTATATCAAATGGTACAAGCACATGTAAGTCACTCATTCATGCACAACACATATATATACAATATACATCACAATACACACATGCAGTATCACATGCAGACAGTGTGTGATGGACAGAGAATTAGCTCTTTTTTTTATATAATATAGATTTTTATTATTATTTTTGTTGTTACTGTGGGAAATGGCTTTGTTGTTTGTGGCTGAAAAAAATTTAATTTTTAGATTATTGCCTATGGGAAATGTACAAGCTTAATACTCTTTGAATTTCTTATTCTCATACATGTCAGCAATGTCTTGTCAAAGAGGAGCTAAGTGACTATACAGATGATCAGCCATAATTATTTGTTCAGGTACCCACAGAAAACAGCTAATATATCTAGTGTCCAGTGAATTATTATTATTATTCATTGGGACTAGCATAACACTGTAAAGGTATTGATGATTTACAGTGTATGAAATGGAATCTCTTAATAAATGAAGAGTTTTAATTAAAGTCTTAAAAATATAACTATACAGTCAATCTAGCTTTTAAAAACATAATATAAAAATTAAATCCTTGTTTAACAATTTCTGTTGCTACTGGAAAACCATGACATTATAGCTAACTATTTTTTAAACTATAACATGTCAAATTTCTCTGAAAATGAGCTCTGATTAGGAGTTTATTTACCTCTGACAAAGTGATTATCACTATTCTCTTCTCTAGGTAAAGGCTGGATTGCTTTGAGATGTTGTTACAAGCTCATGCTGTTTTTCTTATTTTCCATGTAATTTTTGGTCCATATTTTTGCCTTTTCATACATATTTTCAGAGAGTTGTACTATTTGCATATTTTTTTTAGATGATGTTTTTCGTGAGTAGCTTTCCTGTTTCAAAGAACTGTCTCTTATTCCTATAAATGAGTTTATGTCTAGGCTTCCTCTGAATATTATAGTAGCCTGGTGTATTATCTTAGTTTGTATGAGGCTACCATTTAGTGAGCATTTGTACATTGTTCTTCAGTTACAAGTGGGTCAGTGGTCATTTTTCTGTTGTTTTTTATGATTTGTAACATGTTTTTGGTGCAACTATAAGTAAGTTTGAGATTATTCCTATTGAATATTTTGCAATTGCGTGATTTTCGGAAGTATTTATCAATGAGTTAGATTAATATTTTACCTATTTGTTTAACTTGGGAAATGTAAACCGGAAATATTCTTTCTTGCCTTGGACTCCCATTAATGTTATTTCCTGGCAAGTAAAGCAACTGCTGAATAAGGCACCCATTTATAACCATAAACGTATTTTACAGTTTTTTGTTTTTGCACAAGTTAAACATCTCAACCATAAAATTAAATTTTAAATAACTTTTACATATTTTACAGATACTTAGATTTTAATCAAAATATAACAGTCAAACTCCCTGTCATAGCAAAGTATAATAAAGTCAAGTGCCATACATGGTACATGATTGGGAGATCATGTCTCTCTATGATTCATGACTGATTAGGCAGATTTCCTGCAGTAGGCTGTTGCTACTTTCTGGTTGCCAACCAAGGCTATAGGGCCAAAACTGTCATCCTGCTATTCAATCCACAACTGGGGGGGGGATGGATTTATAATTTTCCCAAGTGTATTTGCATATAACTGAATGTAACAAACCCAAATGGAATTTTACTTTGCTATGTTTATCCATTACCCCATACTGTACATCCATAGTATAATAAACATACATTATAGACTTAAATTGTTAATTTTATGAAAAAGAAATGTCCATTATAAATGTAAGGACAAAATTTTAATGCCTGCAATGTATCTGCTGATGTTTGTTGTTCAATACATCATCATAATCATTGGCATCATGTGTTGTCATAGGTTTGCTGTGCAGCTGAGCAAGTGACCAACTACCCCCATATTTCAGTTGTGTGCCAATGTCTGAGTCTCTAACAGAAACTGGTGGAACTTTTACGGAATGTGAATGCACTTCCAGTCCATTCAGTGACATTAGCAGCCCAATTTTTACCTTTGTCTGCCCCCTCCTTTTTGTCTAAGATGAAAACTTATAGGATGACAATTGTTGTTTTTTTCTGCCATATCCATACCAGTTCAATTTTTTCTTCAAATTGACCTTTTTGTTGTCCGATGGTTTATCACACTGTATTTTTTGTGATGTGGTTTAATCACTTTTATATTTCTCCATTTATTTCATTGGACTTTGTTAAAAAATGCAATGCATGAATAACGAAAGTGATAATATTAAAATTGTATGAGAAATAATTAGAATGTTGGAATTGTATAAAGATTAATATAGAATATATTTTAATAAAAAAGATAATATTAAAACTATGAAAATTCTGGAATGTAAAAATTAATATAAAAATTATTTTTAGTGAAAATGATAATATTAAATTGTATGAAAACTAATTAAGACAATTAGAATATTACTAATATTGTTTCATCTTTTAAAGAAAATGGCAAAATGAAGCCATATGGTTTATAAAAAAAATAAAAATTGATGTGTAAAGATTTGAAAAAATAAATGTCCACCAATTTGATGTTATACAAAACACTAAAATTAAGACAGAGAGTTGAAACATTCTGTGGTAAAGATTTACAAAACATAGATTTGACTCTGATATCAAAAACCTGTCAAATTCTAAGTTGCAAATAAGCATGATTTCATTAGATAGTGATTCTTGAGTTTTTAACCAATATGGATAAAGTGTATACACCCCCTAAGGAGTTGCTTTTTGATCCAGTTGGATTCACCTGTTTGCTATTTAAAGGGGAATGTTTGTTTACAAAGACTGAAGGGATTGACCACCGCAGACATGTAGATGCTGCTATCTGGGTTTTATGTAGCAGAAGAGAAGAAAGACTGCTGCTGCTACTGCAGAAGAAGAAATGATTTGACTACACTTAGGTGAGAAAAGCTGTCAGCTGGGATGATAAAGACTACTGCTACTGCTACTGCTACCACTACCGTTGCTGCTACTACCATTGCTAATAAAGAAGAATGAAAAGAAAGAAGAAAAAACCCTTAAAAATCTAGAAGAATTCTCTTACGACAAATGTCTTTCTAAACCTGTGAGAATTTATCTGATTCACATGTTTTTTCTAAACCGGACATGTTATCTTATTTGTGAATGCCTGATTTAAATCAAAGAAAACCAGCACCACTTGAAATAGGTACTCCTTTCTCTCATCTTTGCTTTGAACCTTTGAATTTGCAAACTTTTCGGTGTAAGTAAAGTTCTTTTGTAACTAAAGAAATATTGATTTATATGAACTGTTGTTCTAAAAGAAAGTAAGAAAAATTCCCTTCATTGTAAGGACGGAATATTATGCATTTCTTGAACTGTTATTTTCTAAGAGAAAACAGATTTGTATTTCAAAGAATTATTAATCTGCATTGATAGTTTCAGGAACACATGTGGAATTTTGCACATGGCCTATATTTATTTTGTACAATTTGTATATTGTAAAAAATATTCTTTATCTCATTAATAAATGTATATTTCTTTGCAAATTTCATTTTGAGTAAAGAGTTTTGTCTTTTTCTTTACACCTCTATTATACACTGCTTCAAATTCACTCCATATCAAAACCTGTCAGCTGGAAAGTGAATGCTACAAAAGCAAAATTTAAAACAAAAAAATCACATCTGTCTCACAAAACAAATTGCAAAAAAAATAAAAAATACAATTTTTAATGTCAGTACAAATGTTGCCGCTAAAGCAAAAACATGACAAAAATGCTGAGTCATGCATCCACTTTAACTGCTTAAAAGGAACTGCTCGCAACACTCAAGTCAGTAGACAGGTAGTCACAGAATTCACAAGTGGCTTCCCAGTCAACCAAACTTGTACAAGTTCCAACATCAAGAATATACACAGCCGATTCGTCCATTTTCCAGGTCACTTCCTTTGCCCACAAAGAGACATTCCACCTTGATCCATTATACTGGCAATACAGAGAATTTTATTTTAACACATCTTGTTTCCTTTTATTCGGGTTTTTGACCATGCATGCCAATTAGCAACAGTTTTTAATGCATTAGAACCACCTATGCATTACCTAAATTGTAAATGACAGCTCCAACCAAATAGTCAAGTTATTGTAGCCTCTTAGCCCCAGGTAGGTTACAATTCCTTGGTCCTTGGTCACCACAAACTCATCACTGTGGGTCCACGCAATGACAGCAGTCTGAACCACATTGCTTGAGCATTCAGGGAGAGAGCAATGAGGTGAGAGCAGGAGACATACAGAGTCATGTGCTGTTTTCATTGCCAAGACATAAGTCCCATATTTCAAAATATTCTGGTAAATACATAAAAAAGATAAAGATATCAATGCCAGTCTCTTATCTAGAATAAATATAAACCAAGCACTCCCCAGAAGTGTGGTTCAGCAATGGAAGATCAAGTACTGTACTCAGGTTGCTCCCAATCAATAGCAAGCAAAGACATGTACTAGTCATGGACACTGGGTCTGTGTGTAGGATTACTATCAATGGAAAGCCCAGTATCTATTGTGGTGTCAGGGTTGTCAGTGTTCAAAGATGTGCATTCCCATCAAGTTTGACATTTTGGTGGTTCAAGAGAGGCTACTGGGTTTTGACTTTCTAACCACTATTAAGGAGTTAGGCAATGCCAAGGTCAGGCCATCAGGCACAAAAGAGTTTCTTGGCAGTATACTGTTCCTGTACCACTGTAGTATGTGATTTATATCAGGAAATACCAGAGATCTGTATTGAATTTAATGTCAGTCTGGAACCTTTGTTCTAGAAGGAATTGATCTGTGGTGACCCTAATATTAACTGGGTTTACCCTAAGAGATACCGAAGTGAGTTTTGCACTTAGTACCACACCAGAACATCAAAAGAGCTAGATGTATCAGAGGGTTGACCAAGAAGTTAACCTCATAGACACCAAATTCAGAATTAAGTCTCAAAGATGTCACTGGCTGTGATGACATATATTAAGTTTGTTTATATTCTATGTTATTCATAGTTAGAGTTGGTCAGTTTGGCAATTTATGTTTTGGTATCAGTTTCCAATTTTTTCCCCCTTTGATTTGCAGTTTTTGATTAGGTTTTTTTTTGTTTTTGATTAGGTTTTTTGGTTTTTAATTTAGTATTTTTGCTTTCTAAGGAAGCCATTCATCTTCTTGTGTAATGATGTGGTTTAACAATGTGAAGATAAATCCAAAAAAAGTCAAACCACCCATCTATATTCATAGTACAGCAGTTGTTTAAGTGATTACTTAATTATAAAAATAAAATTATTTATTATTAACATTTATAGGAATTTATTCATCAATATGTTTTAACTTTTTTTCCCCAATTGATAAAAAGTTGAAAAATAATGATAGCTTCATATCAATAATAGGCAAAAAAAAATCAATCTGATTATTTTAAGCTATATTGTAAATTTATTTTCAACTGTTCATAGTTTTCAATTTTTTAATAAGAACATTTTAATATTCATAACAATGAAAAGGGAGAAAGTGAAAAATATACTAGGAAAGAATGAGAAAATATAGAGAAAAGAACAAATTAAAATAAAAAGGAAATAAACAGTAGAGATAAAAGAGATATAAATTTGTTAAAAGTGATGTATAAAGAGAACCAGGAAAATAAAAATTAGAAAAAAAGAGGAAGTTAATAAATATTGGGAACAGAAAGATGAAAGGTGAAAACAAGAAATAAAAAGTAAAATGGAAAATAGAGGAAGGAAAGTAAAAAGGAACGGTGGAGAAAAGAAAGGCAAAGAAAAAGGAGAACAGAAAGAAAAGAATAAAGACAGAGTAAAAGAAAATACAAAACAAGATGTAAATAAGTTTCATAATCAAATAAAAAGAAAACTTAGAGAAAATAACAGGATGAAGGAAAAGAGAAGAAATGGAAAAATAAAGTTAAAAAATAATAAAAAGCAAGGTCATCACAATTTATTTTTAAACAATGTCAAAAAAAATGTAAAACAAATCCAGACCTAGCGAGTTATTTCTGCTGGCTTTGTTGACAATTACTGTAAAATTTCTATAAACAATCTAATTTCTTATAAAAATGTGTGTGTGTGTGTGTGTGTGCATACCAAGTATTTATTTCTGCTTTAATAACTATTTGGTTGCATCAGTAGAAATAATTGTTGGTCTGTGGAAGAAGCAAACATACATATATCTCTATTTTTAATACATATAAGGCACTACAGGTAAGTGATACTGAAATTTCTTTTTTTTTAATAACAATTGTGTTTTAGATCAATACTTGAGTAACATGTTATAGGTGACAGCATTAATTGAATAACATGTAGGTAATTACTTTATACATGGGTTCATCTTTTTTATTATTTAATTTGCCTGGCCTATAACAAGTTAAAATCTGGCTCTCACAGTTTCTGCTGATATTGGTGGTAACTTATTACTGCCTGATCTCATGCTGCCCTAACTGATTTCTACATACCTAAATTGATGTCAAATCCATCTGATTCCCTTAATCTATAAATCTACATGGATGAATATCCTTTTATATGCACTCACCATCAAACATATTTAACAGCATATTTATTCAATTCACATGACCTGAGTAGGTTTTTATTAGACTCTATTTAACCTTGATGTGTATCATTTGATGTTAAGCCACCCTATCAAATCTATTACACTACACCTGTAGAACAAGTTAGCTGAACCAATGTAGTAATATCATCAGAAAGAAAAAGTTCAGTTGTTTGAGCATAGCTTGAAACATGCTTGTTGTGTTTGGTACCCACTATGTTTAGTCTCTTATAAGGTCCATGATAACCAAAGTTATAAACATTATTTATTAATGGTTGCAGAATTTGTTCAAATTTCAAACAAAAGAACTGAAAGTCAAGAATCTAAATTTCCATCTAAAATAGTGAAACTCTACAATTACAGTTAATACAAGTTTACTTTGATTGGATATTCTTCTCTTCTTAGGTTCACAGTCAACTGTTTTACTGTCAATTTGTAGTATTCAGATTTGAGCAAAAAAATCTTCCATAAATGTTAAAGTGAAAAATACTAGAAGAAATACCTAAATTTATCTTTCCAATATAATCTTTTTTCGTTTCTCCCTAAAAAAACATTTAGTATTAAAAATGGAATGAAAAAATCTTGTTGATAATTAATATTTGATTAACATATAAGAAAGGAAATTTGATTGCAATATTAACAAAATTTCACTCCTTTTGTATTCTTATCAAATATAAATTACATAGAAAGTTTTAGTTTTACTTTCTTTACTTAAAACTTGATTCATTGAAATGATTGTGGCAATCTTCTATCAATGAAATATATAGCTAAAATATTTTCATTTAATTTCTTTTCCAATTTGGGTTTTTTAAAAAATCTTTATGTATAACGTCAGCTTGTATTAATGATCTCTTCCAAACACTTGCCCAGCTCTACTTTTGTAGGATATTTAAAGAAATAACCAAAAATGGAGAGTAGTCTCCCATGGATCATAATCGCTCCTTTATATAACCAACAGGATACTGATTTCTGTGACACTTTTGTAACATGTACCAGATTTTTTTAAAACCAAATTTAACCAGATTCTGTTAAAATTAAAATCAAACGGATGAATTTTCCTTAATAAAATAACAAAACACAAATAAATTATCACCATTTTTATACTACAAGACTAAATTTGTAAATAATAATATAGGTATGTATTCATGGGGGTGAATAATTAACTCTGGCTTAACCACATGAGGTGTTTTGTTACCCCAAAATTTTTTAAGTATTTGTAATTCCTAGTTGGCAATTTGTTTCTTTTGCCCCTACCCATTACTCTTCTGACTCAGTGAGGGTGTGTAGCACACGATATATGGTGCCAGAGGATTATCCAGTTTTGGTAATTCTAGTTTTAAGAATAACGAATATAGCTTATCATCCGAAAAAATGAACTATTAATGTAAATGCAATTTGATTTTCAAAATAATTTTAGGAACAAATTTGAACTTGCAATACCAATCTAAATATCACCACAAACCTATGAAATTTTCATTCCTAATACACCAAATATACCAAAAGTCATTTGAAGTATTGTGTTATCATAACAAAGTGCAGTAGCTTAATGTGGAATCAGTTCTAAAATTGGTCAGAAAGCCTCTGGATAATATTAAGCCATGCTTTCTTAATAGATCTTTTCAGATACTTGATATTTACAGGTGCAGGACCTTTCATGTGAATTGATCTTGCCACCACATCCCATAAAATGCTTATAAATTGGGTTCATATTGTGCAAATATGATGGTCACACCATTCATGGGAAGTATCCAGAATGCTCCTGAAACCAATTCTATGCAATTTGGACAGCCATTGACACAGTGCATTATCTTGTAATAAATTTTATTGTTAGAATGCATGAATAGGTGCAAGTGGTTAGTTGCATGTTTAGGCAGAGCAATGAACACAATACCTGTCATGTGAACATATGCCCTTCTCCATTTCAAAATGAAACATCAAGTAGTGTGGAGGGTGACACTGACATACCAAAATTCAAAGAACAGGCATTTAGCATAGGACCTTCTCTATCATAGTGAAGTATAGCAGCTTGGTTTGGCACTGATTCTACAATTGGTCAGAAAACCTGAATGTCACCATAAACCTATAATCTCATGGGGTTTGCAGAATACCTTCTCAATAGTTGCTTACAGCTCCCAGATACTTACAGGTACAGGATATTTCACGTGAATTGATCTCAACAATACATCCCATAAATGCTCAATTGGGATAACATGATAGCCACAACATTCATGTGAAGTTTCCATAATGCAATTTTGATTGAATGATGCAATGTATTATCTTGCCAGAATAAATTACCAATATTAGAGTGCGCAAGGTACATGAATAGCTGCAAATGGTTATGAAGCTGTTCAACATAGCAATAACTAGTCAATGATGCATTTAGATGGACAATTGGACCAAACACATGCTATGTGAACATGTTCCATGTCATTATGAAATTATCACCAATATGCATGGTGTTTTCTTAATGATTGTCTCATGGGTTCTGCCCTATAGCTAAATACTATACACCTGAAAAAGCTTGAAACAGGACTCATTTGACCATGCAACATGTTACCAGTTTTCCAGGGCCCAATTACTTATATTTCAAGTCAAGATAAAGTACTATCTGGTGTTGAGGTATTAACAGGAGCACCTTGATGGTTCTTCTGCTGCTATATCACATGAAAACTAAAGAATACTAAAATGATCTGCTAGCTATGCATCTGGTAGCTCCTACATTGAATTTGGATGTAATTTGAATCAGTATAAGTTGTTGTTACTGTTGACCATAAATTTGATTGATTGTTTTTTTATAGTTTATCAACACATTTCAGGTTATTTAAAGCTAGAAAATATTTTTTAGAGATAATACTGATTTACTGATACAAGTAATTTAATCCATAGCTGGAGGAAGAAGAGGAAGATTCATACCTTTTGCACATAAATGAATTTAATAAACTTTACTGGAATTGGAACTTGGATCTCCGATTTCCAATTCTGAGACATTATCCATTGCACCAGCCATATATACAAGCTTACCCATCTAGGTACTGACCAGACCTGACATTGCTTAACTTCAGTGATCATATGAGGACCAGTGTTTCAACCATAAAGGATATGTGGTTAGCCACTTTGCTTTATAGTAGGCAGTAATGATTTTCATCAGATATTCCTGATCTACATGTAATACCAAATACCTCCACAAATTCTCCATTCAAACTGATAATTCATATCACCTTGCTATGAGCAGCCTATCTGATATTTATATTGATGCACCAGATATTAGAGAACAACTGCTATAGGTCTGGGCAACATACAGTGGTGCCACCAATTGTTACCTTTATATACTGTTAATCCCTGACTTTTGAAATGTTGTGTATTCCTTTTATCTTTATCTGATGTTACTAAAAAGTATTTCATTAAGCAGTTTTTATCTCTTTGATTCAAGATAACAGGTTGGTAAAAGGTAAGCAATCTGAAGCTATTTGCTATCATAGTTCATGGAGAAATAGGTAATATATAGTAACTTACTAAGCATTAGGTTGGTGCAAAAATAATGTCGTTTTCTCACATATGTTACTATGTGAGAAAACGACATTATTTTTGGCACCAACCTAATTACATTTGACATGAAGCTACAAGTATGGAGTATCTAGTGAAGATTGAACTGAGTAGTATCAGTAGTGAGATTGACTTGTTAGCAATTACACTATGACAAGATGTCTAAAATGGATGAGGTATAGGGATGCTAAACATTTGAGTCTACACCCCACTGACCATATACTCATTGCAATTAATAACAGATTTCTTATTTTATACTATAAAAAATGGATAATCACTTTGCTTAAGTTATTTTAACAATGAAAGAATTAAGGGTAGGGATTTTTTGACATTATAGAGAATCACTAAAGGAAATAAAAACAACCCAGGAATGTATGAGTTACAATCTCCACAATCAAGTCACCCCAAACATATGGCCTCCTAGCTCTCCAGACCTGAATCCATTGAACTACTACATATGGGGCATAGTCAAGAGGGAAATCAATCAATGGCCCCTATAACACTATAAAATCTCTGAATTCCACCATAACAAGCACAATGTCTAAAATAGATAAAAATCATCTGATTTAAGCATGTCAATGTTAATGGCAGATTCATTAAATAGATGCATCAAGAAAAGTCTCAAGATAATTCATGTCAATTTATTCTCAAATAAAGCTATTCTTTTATGATTTATGCATTTTTTACTAAATTCATGCAAATGTCCTCAAAAAACTAAGCAACCCTGTATTTGTTTGTTCCTTCATCTAAATTTTTCACTTCTACTCTTGTCTAGTTTAAGAAGGGACCTGAATATCTCACTATAAATATTGCCCATGTATCTGTTCTTCTGATCATAGTTCTACTGTTGTGCCAAGCTTCACAAATCTGTATTCTGTTCTAGCTTTTTCCTTCACTTCATTTGGCGTGATTGAATCCACTTCAAATATTTCTAAATGCTTGTAGTTCCATTCTATATTTTCATGATCGTATTGTGAGATAGTTCAGTTTCTTACTGTTTTCTTTTGTGCATCACAAACATTGAACATTTCTCAATACTGGACTCTATTCTAATGTCCTGACTGAAAATTCTGACTGCATCAATCTCTAATTCTTTTTACTTTTGCAAAATCAGAAACTTGAACCCTCAAGAGCGTCAGTGTATTAATTAGAAAAAACATTATTTATGATAGTGTGATAATGCCTTTCAGCATGTCTCTGCACAAGCTGTGAGGACATCCAAGTTTAGCTGTATGTATATTCACCAAGCTCTCTATGTTTACAGGTTGTCTCACTCAACAAAGAATAATGACAAATGCTTTTCAAGACACTAGTTGGGTAATAGCAAACAATACAATTTCTCACTCACTTGGCAATGTCTTCCTTCAACTTCAAGGAGGTGAACTGCTATCATACTTTCAGCCACAGAAAGAGGACTATTACACTCAGTGCCTGATCGTCTCAATGACTTAACTTACTCACTGCTGGTCCTTTTCTCACTCACTGCTGACTTCCTGACTGACTGTTATATAGATACTGGCTGGAGTCCCACCATCCCTATCCATCCACTTGTGTTCTGGAAAATGAGACCACCCATTCAGCTTTTGGGTTGTCAGTTTTTCAAAGGACTCTACATATTATGATTACCTAAATTCACTAACAAAATTTTATGTTTGCCAATTCAAAGGTGGGCTGGAGACAGAATTCCATAAAAATCTGGGTCATTTAATTGAGCCAAAGATATGGAGACAAGATTCCTAAGAACCCTGATCATTAAATTGACTTAAAAGGAAAAAGAATCTATCTCCTAAGAATGTGTGAGAAATCGTATTGCAACAAGTGTTATTTTATATCTGTCTATATTTCTGAGATGAAGTATTGTAACTATTTACACTATTTACATTGTTCAGACAGTTGTCCTCATCTTTTTTTATGTTCTTCAGGCAATGTATGTTTGAATTTTGATGTAGATTGTTCTAGTTCCATATGTCATTTTCTGGATATCTCAGTTTCAGTTATCTCCCTTTTAGCAACTCAACTCTCCAAGTTATTTTTGCTTTGTTCACTTCTGCTGTGGCCAGTTATTGAACTCAAAACTCTTTTGATCAAGTCACTGGCTAACCAACACTTTTATCCACTGAACTATGTGAATTATCCTTATCCAATGTATATCACCTGAAGAAGGCCAGAGTGTACAACAGTCAGAACAATAGTCTGAACAATGTAAATAGTGTCAATTATTATTTTACAATCTTCAAAGTACAAAATATGACAGCTTGGATCATAACAGATACCTCTTTGTATCTGATTGTAAGTGTGTCCTCAATGAGGCAAAGTCACTAATCACTGATAAAATGAGGCACCAAATAGCCGATCAGTTTGATAAGGTGAAATTGGCAGGTGATCTAAAAAAATGACCTACAGCTTGTTGTTAACTGGGACAAGGAGTGGCTTGTTAATTTTAATGTCTTCAAAATGAAATTTCTCTCTGTTAATCACCTGAAAGACCCCTCCCTGCTTCCCATTAGCATGGCAGATGCTAACCTCCATGAGAGTGACTCATACCTTCTTGGTTTAACATTCTCAGCTGATATGAAATGGAAAGACTGCTGCTAAGAAAGTCAGGTTATTGTGTTGTGCTAGACAATTTTTATCTCCAGAATATCTCTTGCATTCATCTCTACCATTCATTCATGCTTTGAATATTGCTGCCACATCTGGTTCAGTGCTCCCATTGTATATTTACAGATTCTTGATAAATCCAAATAAGAACAGTAGCTCTCCTGTGCCTTTTCTATAAATACTTTCACAGCAAATTTTCTGATGAACTCTTGGCTATGGTATCTAAACTTTATGAATTTAACATTGATGGCAATTTACAGTTTGAATTGGTGAGAGGTGTAATTTCTTTTCTTATGCTTCTCAATGGTGAAACTCTTTTGCAGCCAACTTGTTCTTCCACACCCAATAAACCCTTGTGTCTTAGTGGCTTCACTGTCTTTAAAAAAATCCTCTCCTAAGTTTGGTAGAGATTACTGGTGGTTCTATAAGAGTGTGTTGAACAAGAGTAAAATCTCAATCACTCCTCTTTTCAATCAGTTTGAAGAACTGTCATCTACTGCTGATAAAGTAAACAGCTTTGCTTGAAAATTCTCTTCCAATTCCACTCTCTCTCAACTCTTCAAGAGTATCTTTACTTGATTTTCCCCCGAGGACAGAATCTCTACTAAGTAATATGCATATAACACCATGGTTTCTGCTATCATTTCCAAACTAGATCCCCACAAGACTCACACACTTGACAGTATCCCTTAATTGTCCTAAAGAAATGTGTTTCTGAACTGGCTCCTGTTCTCTTCAAACTCTACAATAAATGTCTTACTGCTTCTTAATTTCCAGCTTGTTAAAATTCCTTCTCTGAAGTGTTTGTCTTTAAGAACTCTGACAAACCTTATGACCCCTTGAATTGTCCTATTAGTTTTTTACCTTTTGTAGTAAAGAGACTCTAATCAATGCTGAATTGGTTAAGCATCTCACTTCACACAGATAAGCAATATCAATTTAATTTCCCTAGCTATACCACTGATGTGTTAATGGTTATTAGTAAATTTATCTATCAGGCTTTAGATAAGAATAGCAAGGCTCAGGCTGTGGCTATAGATATCTTGAAGGCATTTGACAAGGTTGGCATGCTAGCCTTCTCCACAAAATCAAGGGCTATGGTGTTTCTAACCGAATATTTGGCTTATTCCAATCATTCTTAACAAATTGTGTAATGAAGGTCATGTTGAATGACCATGCTTCTAGATCAGTTCACATTAACACAGAGGACTCAAAAGGCTCTGTCCTTGGACCTACATTGTTTCAATGACCTCCCCTGATGTCATCAGTTCCCAACTAGGCATTTATGCTGATGACACAACTATTCACTCCTGTCTTCATAGTAAGTTCAATAGATCTGACAAAGTAAAACTGCTGTTCTTGAAAATGACCTCAAATCAATTGTTAACTGGGACAATGAATGGCTTGTTAATTTTAATGCCTCAAAAATAAAACTGTTATCTTTTAATTACCATATAGAAACAACCTTTTTTGCCTTCTGTCAGCATGGCTGATGCTAACCTCCAAAAGAGCAACTCATTGCAGCTTCTTGGTCTCTCATTTTCCATTGACATGAAGTGGAGTAATTATATTGACTCAATTGCTAGGTTTGGTGCTAGGAAAATTGGTTTCTTGTAATGCTAAACAATTTTCATGTCAGAATCCATTTTAAACATTTATAATTTTAACATTTATCAGTGCATTGAATATTGCTGTCATATCCCATCTGCTGCACCTGCTCTATAAATCTCAAGGTTCTCCACAAAATCCAAGAGTGGTCTGTATTGTTATTGGGTCTGATCTGACTTTTTGATTTCAGCCACTTTCCCACTTCTGTGGTGTTGCTTCCTTCTGCTTTTTCTATTTCTCATTCTCTTTCACTCCTTGCGTCTTAGTGGCATTATTGCCTTTATTGGGGTGAAATGATAAAAATAGCATAAAGATATTTATCAATTACAAAAATTCATTCATTACTTCTTTAAAGATTTATTCTAATGCAATAATGATAATGAACACCCACCCCAAAATTGTCACTGAAATTTCTTTTGAGGTAATTTTTGTGCATATGTTTATAAAATGATTGATGGCTTCTTGGTACAAGTGATATTTATTCTTCTGCATTGTCTGTTTTAGCATTAATATATTTTTTAATTATACATATATAAGTGACAATATTAACCACAAAATATTGTATCCACATAACTGGCCAAATTAATGACATTTTTTTTAAGATTTTAAAAATATTTGCTGTATATTTTTATTGATTTTTTAATTCAATAAAGAAGTTTCAGTCATTTAATTTTATGGGAAGTTTGAAGAAGTGTTAAAATTGTTTTTACTTTTAATATATGAAATTATCTCTTATTCAAGTATTGAATCTTAGTGTTGCCTTACATATTTACTCATTTATTTATAAACATTTCAAAATGTTACGTAATGAAGCTCAAAATAAAATTAAAATTAACCACTTAAAATTAAACGCATAAAAGGTAGCTAAATACAAAAATCTTATGTCTAAAAGCACAAGTAGTCTCCCTTGACTCATTTCATTCTCCTTTCTGTAACAAATCTGTTCAAAACAATAATTGTCAACTCAAAAGAAAGGTTTGTTCTGTTTCGTCATCAGTTATCATTTGGAGCGTTTAAGTAATTTCATTAAAAAAGATCCTTCTTTTTATCGTAGTGTGGCAGCCGTCATACATGATTTCGGGACAAAATTGGCATGTTTTGTTTATTGATTTTAACATTGAAAAATGAAAGAAAACTAAGTAATCTTTTTGGTATATAATGTTTTTTTTTATTTTAAGAAAGGTAAAAATTCAATTCAATCGCGTTTTTTTTTTAAATGTATAGTTTATATAGAAAATACTGTGAATGATCAAACATATCAAAAATGATTTCAGGTTGAACATTTGTTGCTGGATAATATTGCTCCCTGTTCAAGTAGATCAGTTAAAGTTAATAAGAAATCAATTCAAGTCATTACCTGAGAATATTCTGTGTTATTCTGTTCAATGTAATCATGCATTGGAAATCATTTGCATGAGCTTTGTTATGATAGTCACCTTGATATGTAGCATCAACTTGATTGTAAAAAGTAGTGGCTGCAACATCATCATTTGTAGAGATAAAAGAGGAAAAGGAATAAATTTCAATGCAGAAATATATATCTTCAGATATATAGCAAGAGCCCCAGGCCAGATATGCCAACAATATTCAATGCACAGATGAATATTAGATCTGTAAATGTGTAAGAGGTGTGTGTGTGTGTGTGTGTGTGTGTGTGTGTGTGTGTGCATAAAAGTTCAGTCATCAGGGGAAACATATTATCCACAGTGGCGATGATTCTCATGTTGGCATTACTACCTGCCATATTCTAAGTTGAAAAGAGAAAAGAGAGAGAAAGAGGAAAGTTATATTCTTTCTTTTATAGTCCTTAAACAGCACCAACTAACTGTCATCTTAGCAGAAGATTCCTCCACTAGAAGCGTCTTCTAGCAAAAGAAATGTCTGATTAAAACTCTCTTAATTAGACCAACTAAAGGCAGCAACTAATGAAAAGTATCTTGAATTAGTTAAGAGAAAACGTATAGTACTCTCTCAGGATAATGCTAACCAATATACTCAGTTGAAAATTACTGCTGACTGGGAATTTTTGACTTATCCACTATATTCAACAGATATTGCACCTTCAGAGAACCATTTCTTCTGGTCTTTACAGAATTCACATAAAAAATTTGATTCCTTGGAAGACTGCAAATGGCACCTAAAGCACATCTCAGCTGAAAGTGATTAAAAGTTTGAGGGAGGACAGAATTATGAAGCTGCTTGAAAGATGGTAGATAATAGAACAAAATGATAAATAATGTAAATAAGGAAAACCCCTTGTTATATTAAGCATACGATGGCACAGTAAAGAAGAAATGATGGAGGTTTAAAAAAATAAGCAATTGTATTAATGTAAAAATACAACAAATGGTAAATTGGTGTAAATGTCTCTCATTGAAAGAAAGAAAAAGATAAGTAGAATTGTAAAAGTCATCTGCAGAGGCGTACAGTAGGAGATGTAAGGTGAGTTTTGACTTACTGCAGGACGGCCTTTGGTGAGTTGTCTTTGGAGATGGGAAGTCATGTTCCGACGAGCATTGTGAATCCTGGCTGTTGTGCCATCCAATTGATGAAGATGTCCTTTGATGGGCTTTTATGTCCTTTTCTTAGGCTCAGATCAACTCCAATTTTTATTTTGTTTCTTTAGGCAGGAGTGGGTGTTATTGGGTGAAATTCTGGGATGTATTTTTCTTTGAGTAAGTATATGGAAGTTATATATGGAGCTGATGCATAGTTGACAGAATTTTTAGTTCAATCTTGTGTTTTAGAGCATTCACATCCAGCCAGTGGTGGAAATTTGTGTAACATGAATCAGAAGATCTGGTTTCAGTAAGATTATATAACATCCTCATCCCAGAAATTCAGACAGAAAAATATATTCTTAATTTTTAAAATTATCTTTTATTTTTTAATTAATAAACAAATACTTTAGCTAACTATGCATTACGAAAATATATGTTACAGTAACACTTTAATTTTTACAGTTTTATCTGGGTACAGAAAAAGTCTAGAAAAACTTGATAGTGATACTCTCAAGTTATCTTCTTTTTTTAATAAGAGTGGCATTCTTCAATCTAAAGAATGCCACACTTATTAAAAGAGAAAATACAGAAAGCTCTGGAGAGTGTTGCTCTAGACTCTTGCTAAAATATTAACCTACACCCCAGATTATTTCAAATATCTCCTTTCCTAAAAGAGATACTTTTTTTTTCCCAAGTAAACATACATAAGCATATTTTTTTTAAATTACAAAAAACAGTTAAATATTACATTAATATAAAAAATAAGAAGTAAATAAATAATTAAATGTCTATAAGCAAATAGAAAAATAAAAAATTCAACAACAATAGCAACATTTACTCACTTCCATTAATTAGGCATGAAGGAAATAATTTGGCATCCTCCATAGTTTACCTTTACTTTCACTGTTAGCCTCAAGAATATGTTTGAAAATTTTGAAAGCCTAATAATTTATTTATATTATTTCTTTTTATAAATACATGTTTTGAAATAAAATTACTGCATTTACATTGATAAAGTCCAACAGAGGATGAATGTGCTGATAAAGAAAAGTTTCCCTTTTGTCTTTATTCATTATTGTCTTTTTACACACACACATATATATATATATATATATATATATATATATATATATATATAAGCTGATACACTAAATAAAAAAGAAAGTTTAATAATAATAATAATATTTATTATTAGACCAACAGTAAAATAGAAGCATAATGAGAAAATGTTAAGAATATTCAGAATTTTCAGACTTCTGTTTCTTTTCTCAATAAAAATTAAACTGAAGTTGGACTCTTTTTTTATTTTTGAATATAAACATCCAACTTAAAATTACTTTTATTTAAGAAATGACACTGGTATATCTGAAAATTCTGATTTTTAATGTTTTTCTCATTAGCCAAATAATTTATCATAAATAATAATAATATTGTTATTATTTTATCTTTTTTGAAATTCTTTCATCAGCCTACATCCATACAAAAAGCATGTGATCTAAATTTCTCTATTTCTACCACATACACACACACACATATATAAATGTATATTGACAATACCCTAGTCAAATATTTCTTTTTTCAAAACACAATCTGTTACATTATAGTTGTTGAATAGCCCCATATATATATGTGTGTGTCTGTGGGGATGTATTCAACAATAATAATATAAGAGGTTGTGTTTTGAAAAAAAATGGTTGACTATGGTATTTATGGAAGATAACATTTTTAAGGCAAGCAATTATTGCAATTACAGTGCTCTATATCAAGAGATAAGAGCATTAATAGTTTTAAATAAAAGTAAATGTTTAGTTATCTTTTCTCTACATTTTTATACCTTCTCTTTTTTTCCCAGAGGTTACATCCACTTTTCAGGAGACTTGACAGTAAAATTTCATTTATTTTCAGAACACGTATCTTTCTAAAAAGGTAGTCATTTTCTGTAAAAGACATTAATTCACAATGTAAGCTTACTTGAATTTGAAAAAAATGTAAATAACTTTCCGTCATAAATTAGCATCATTTAAGAAAAATAAATTCAGTTTTACAATCAAGTGGATATAATGTTTACAAAAACTTAGAATAATGACAAGTGAACATTTAATTTTATTTATTATTATATGTTCATGTGTGCGTATGTGTGAAAGTATCTTGAATTAGTTAAGACAAAAGGTATAATATTCTTTCAGGATGATGCTAACCCATATATTTAACTGAAAATTGCTGTTGTCTGATTGGGACATTTTGACTCATCTACTATATTCACCAGATATTACACCTTCAGAGAACCATTTTTTCTGGTCTTTACAGAATTCACTTTAAAAGTTTGATTCCTTGAAAGATTGCAAAAGGCACACACACACACACACACACATATATATATATTATAATAATAAATAAAATTAAATATTAAATATCCACTTGTCACTACTCTAAGTTTTGTAAACATTACAACCACTCTTCAAGAGACTTGATTATAAAACTGAATTTATTTTCAGAAAAACTAGTCAGGTAAAACTGTCATTGAATGGAAGATTCTAAAGACAACACAAGCTTCTAAGGCAATGTTCAAATCTTGTGGATTATGTTTGCAAGAAAAAATTTGGATTGTAATATTCTGAGTACATAAAGAATTTCTTTTGAGCCAATTAACTCCTGGTCATAATAGTTCTTTCTGATTGAACTAGCCCTACTGTATACATCAGAAACGACTGGATGGAGCATATACAAATCTACTAAGAAAAATCCTGAACATCAGTTGGAGATCGCATGCAACACTTAACACAATCTATGGAGAACTGAGACCAATCTCTCTTAAGCTTATGCAAAACAACTACAGTGAGTGGAGAGGGAAGTCACCTCATCCTTACACCCTATGGCATCCTTCTGAAAATTGACTTTCACAGATACCATAGCTCAGGACTCAGGGTTGGACATTGGGGATCTGGGAATAGCAATAGAGGACTGAAAAGTGATTGTCAATTAGGGAGGTCAAAGGATAATGATGATGAACTCCTGGTTGAGAAAATAAAAATTTACATGTGGCAATTTTATTTAATTTTAACCTGACAAATAATCCTGCATATGTCTTTATGTTGAGAGTGGCAACTGCGCAGTTCTGCTCCTTATGAGGGATGCTAGTCACTATTCACTATTCACTAGCACAAATACTAACAGGATAATGGAACTGGCTTTATTTTAACTGTCTAATGATCAATTTTCTCAAAGAAATCAGATTATATTTGTGCCTAATTACTGTGAAACTTTTAATTGTACATATGCTTGTCACATTTTAATAAAATCTAGAAAATGTAATATTATGTTAGTGTGTGTGTGTGTTAATGGCATATAAATAAAGAGAAAGAGTTAGAAGTATGCTAGCACCATTTTTACATTACAATGTGTGCCAATTAAGCAATAGAGTAAAATTTGTGATTTTAGAAAGGTTTGGGGAGACACAAAATCAAAAGCAGGAAAATTTTCAAAAGGTGGGGTTTCAGGTTTTCCAAACTTCATTCTGGCTAATAGGAGATAATGTGGATAATAATACCATGAAATATGTCAGGCAGACTGAAAACCTTCAATTAACATGCAAACCATGGAGACAATAGCTTCAGTATGTTATAAACATGCATATGGTAGCACAAGAGAACAAACAAAACAAGTACTACCATTGAGCCAAAAAAGAAATAAAGAACAGAATTGTCAAGATAAAATTCTCTATATTGCAATTATAGAGGATCAAGGTGGAATATCTCTTTGTGGGTGATGGAAGCAACTTAGAGGATGGGGAGGGCCTGGATTTGATGCATGTGTCAGGTTGGTTGACCAAGGTCACTGGTGGTGATGTTGATAACTTGCCATGGTTGTTTTCAGTGTCATAAGTGGCATTCTTAAAAGCATATCAGGTGGATCAGCATTTTTTTTATTATGTTGCTTTAGTAGCAATGTTCATGATTGGATCCTTTTATTTTATTTTTTGAGGAGATTTGTTTTGAGAGTTAGATTGGATGCTCACAGCCACTTTGCACAGAGTGACTTCTTTTTATTTTTTCTTTCTTAGCATTCATATCTGGCCAACAGGTTTTGATGAAGAGTGAATCAGAAAGAAATCTAGCTTGAAGCAGAGTATAACAAAATGGTTCACCTGTTCTCTTTCTAGCTGAATAACTGTAGCAAAAAAGCCTGCAATCAGCTTCTTCTCACTCACTGTCCATGACATGTGTAGACAGTTCAACACACACAGCAGTCAACTGTCTTGCACCTTGTTCTTCTCATTTTATGTATCATTGACAATCAAAAGTTGCATATACGCACAGATAATCTTGTGAGAGAGTATCTTACTCTGGCATCTAGCTATTTTAAATATGTAACCTGTGAAGTCACCATTTCTTTATTCTTTGGATAGTTTTCACACAAAGTACATTCAAATCTTTGCTTGTGCTGGAGGCAAATTATTTATTCTTGATTTTATATTGCAAAAAATACATGCAACCCTGGGCTTCTTTTTTCGTCTGCTGTAGTTCACTACAATAACTCAAAGGGTTTTTCAGTGATTCTTATGACAAACAGTGTCAAAATGGTTAACTGATTTATCTCTAAAACTGAAAAAAAAAGAAACTCAATTAGTGTAGTGGTTTTTTTAGATATTAAACATTTTGTGGGACGGACAATTATCGCATACTGTTACATGATTTGGACAATTTTACTGTTACACTCTGTATAGCTGGTAAACCCTTTACTGTGTAAATGCATTGCTGGCACTACAAAAATATATTTTTATACTTTCTTAGTGTTTTGACACCAAATCTGGGGGTTTAATATTTGCCCATAGCTGGGATCCTAACAGGTAATACCACCCCAGGTCAGGGTGGATCTGGAAACAACGCTACTCAAAAACTCCTGCCAGATGAAGTTTATCATCATACCCAGGTATTTTTACATTATACATATTATTTTTATACTCCAGTCAAAAGATTATACAAAGTCAATTTCTCTGTGATCTTAATGGAATGCGCACACATTAAACCATGAAATAACATTGATTTTTGGCAACTCAATATAAATTTCACTTAATACTGTTACATTACTATGCAGCCAACCCCCTAACCTTCAATACACTTTACAACTATATCAAATCATCTCCCTTTCTTTCTCTAACTGCGATGTTTACCCATTCTCTCTATCAAACTCGTTGAAATTAGCAGTCAGATGAACTGTTTGGCAGCCAAATGACTGACCCTAGAAACAAAACTGGGTGAGATGTAAAAATAGCATCCCACACATGAGCAGAACCATGTGATATAACAGAAAAAGTTACGCAGGAAAAATATCTGAAGAATCAGTTGGACTGCAGAGCTTCAGCAATCAACACCCTTTCTTTTGTTATCATCAACTAAAGGGGATTGCATAATGAAGAGACTGGAGCCTAGTCCTAATTCATACACACATGCATGTGGACATATATTTTATACACCAAATAGTTCTAGACCAAAATGTAATGGTGAATTATTCAGCATGTTAATCACCAAAGACAAGAGCATGTGTGATTCATGCAATTATTGAACTGAAGAAAGCAAAGATCAAAATGATGCTAATATCTTCCTAACTGAAAGAGGAATTTTATATGGCTGAAGATGAGGTTAAAACTTGCAACAGTAAAGAATGAGAAATAGAATTTAAAATATATTCCTGCACGTGTGAATACAAAAACAAAGGACTCAACTGATAGAGAAGAAAAATAAAGAGAAATATAAAAAGAGAGAGAGAGAAAAAGAAAAAAAGATAAAATATGTTTTATTTCAGATAATAGACAAAAGGTAAGTGTTTCTTTTGATTTTCATATTGCATACACCACATACACTTTTACATTCAGACATATTTTCTATGATGTTCTAATGTGTAAGTAAAACTTGTTAAATCTTTTTCTGGTGTTTGTCATTTGTCACTGTTGGTTATTTCTTTGTATCCGTGCTTATTTAACCCTGTGAGAGAACCCGCCACTAATGGAGTGGAAACCTTGGCTATATCCTTTTGCAACAACTCATTCTTTTTACCATTTTCTTTTTATATTTTGTGTTGCGATAATTGGGTCATAACAATACTTATAAAACTATTTGGTTGAGTCATAATTAATTTCCGTTTTTGGGAACCAATTGTAATATTTTGAAGAATAAAATTGATAAACCTAAAGAGAAATTATTTGACTCAACCTAATGGTTCTGCCCATGAAAAATCTCTTTCCTGAAACCATTGTAAATTGTTGAAGAAAATTTTCAGTCATACATACCCACAAAAAATGCTGTGCCAAAAGAATGTTTTCTCTTGACACCATTATTACTATATACTCCCTCACCATTTTTTTTAATAATCAATTCACCCCAAACAAGGTGATAATTCCACTAAGATGCAATGGACTACTGGGAGTAAAAGAGAATGGAAAGACTTCAGAAGGAACTGGAAATCCAATCCTAAACAGGGAACAAGGGATAAACCTCTACTCCTGTTCAAAATAGCAAGGAGGAATGTGAACTGGGCGATAGGCAAACCTATCTACAGTTATTGAGAAAAAAAAAATTAAAATTAAATAGTAAGTATAATTAAAGAGTTCAAGCAGAGATGTTGCAGATAAGAAAATAGAGATAAAAATGGTATGAAAAATAAAATAGGATAAAATTAAGAACAACGAGAGGGCAGTGGTGGTTCCAGGTGTGGAGTTGACATCAAATATATGTATGTTGTTATGGAACTTAAGAATCTCTCAGCTTATTAATAACTATTAAGTTTTACACTATATTGCTCAGACTGTTTTCCTCATCTTTATTGTCATATTCACAATGTTTCAGCTGTTGTATGCTTCCGCCTTCTTAGGGTGATATACATTGGAATTTCAAACTGAACCCTTCATTTCATCCATTGGAGTAAATTGTTCTAATTCCACATGCCATGCCTTTTCTGGATATCTCAGTTTCAGTTATTTCCCTGTAATAACTCTGAAACTGAGGTATCCAAAGAATTTTGTTTAAAACAAAAACTGATCATGGCTAAAATCCATGGAAGATTTAAGAGTATGCCAGTCCTAAATTTGACCTTGCAATATAGGATTTTTTTGGTAAAAAAACCCTGCAAAAAATAGTTCAAATATTTGAGATATCATCAATTAATTGGCACATCACAGATGACACAGATAACACAAACCAAGTTTAAGATATGATAAAATTTTATTCTTAACAACAGACAATAAAATTAAATGAATTTAGTGTTTTGTGTGCCTAATGATGGCCAATAACATGCAAATAAACAATGTAAATAACATGCCCTCTTACAATTACATTATATTGCTGCATAAGAAGGTCATGCAAAGAGAAAACTACATTAAGTAAAAGGAAATACTTCTCTGAATATGTAGTTTGTTTTTCTTGTGGTAACAGCAAAGATTTAATTAGATTAGCCACATCTGCATTGTTTTCTTTCTGGATTGAATTCCTGTAGAAGTTTAATGTCAACTCTGAAATAGCAATTCCAAGGTCACCCTTATATAACAGCCTGGTAGGCTGCAAACATCTTCCTTGCAATTTGGAAGGAAAACCTTTCATTGGTTAGGATTTAAAACAAACACAGCTGTTGAATCTCCAATCAGAATGCACCATAAATATTTTTAAAATTTAAAACTTAATTAAGAGCCCATCAAATCATCTGCTTTATCTCTGAAAACTTGATGCATGGTCATGTAACTTAAATTTCTTATAGCAAAGAAGATATTCTAAAAAAAAAACAAACATCCAGCTCAGATATTTCATTAAATGTTAAATTATAATCAACAGAAAAATAAATAAATATAAGATTTTTTAAAGAATTTTATTATCTTTTTATAACAAGTTATAATAAATCTAGCTTTGATACTTGCAGAAGATTCATTGCATTTTCATTTCAAATTTTCTATGGATCAAATTTATAAACTTTGATAGTTATATTTTTAAGATACATTTCTGACAGTTTAAGACAATAGTTTTTAAATAAAATTTAATTTTGAACACATGTTTGTTGCAAATTTTAATCAACCCACAACAAAGAAAAAGGTGAGAAAGGTTTTTAAATATAAAACTATAAAATATTCTTACAACTAAATTTTTCTCAGTGTGTATCTGTGTTAAAGTTCCTTGTTTATAGTTGTTTGTTAAGATGAAAATAAATGTGATTTCTTTGTATGTATGCATGAGAAAAAAAGAGTCAAGGGAGAAAGTAAGGAGGAAAATGTATGTATCAAGTAGTTTGGTAAGGAAGAGTGTGTCATGTAGCTTGGTGAGGAAGATGGGTGAATGAGTAAGGGAATCTTTTTTAAGCTGAGGTATGTGGTGAACTGTTGCCTTTTGTTGCCATTCCTTACTGGCTTGTCTGGACTAGAAGCTTTGCTTAAATACTCTTCAAGAGGATCATAAAGCATGGTTTTTATTGTTGGCAGGAACACAACCTGTTGGTTGAAAAATGTTAAATATTTATTTTCAAAGGATTAATTTATTAACCAGAAGGATATGTGAATACTCCGATTCAGAAACCATTTTTGTCATTTGGTATTTGATTGTCTTGGTGTTTATTTCTATCTTCACTGCACATATTCATGACCTAACACAGCCAATCTTTTATTTATTTAATCAATATATTTTGGTTTTTCTACAGTACTTAAATATTTTTTGCTGTCAGGAGTTAACTACCATTTTCTTTGATAATATCTTCTGATTTTAAAAATGCACCACAGGTCGGATCTATGTATCAACTTGGTCTTTTCTGGGTTATTACTTGCCATTATATACACATATACTAGACAAATAGATTTTATTCAAGACAGAAGTAGGTCATCTTAGATGTCATATTTCCAAACATTTATGAGAAAATGCAACACAATACTTTTATCAATATTTTTTTTAGAAAGTATTATAAAACACCACTCTGTCAAGCTGTTCATTTTTATTTAAATCAATAAAGTTTATTAAAAAATATAAAGTTATTATTAAAAACATAAAAATGTATGCCTGTCAGTATTATTATATAAATGAGTGCAAATTATAATCCATTCATAGTTTAACTTTTAAAAAGGACATACTTTTATTTGCTCTTCATTTCCTTTCATTTAGAGGTAAGCATTCAGTAATTAATATGTCCATTTTTACCATCTTTTAAACAATTTACACTATTTACATGTGGACTGTTTTCATCATCTTTGTTGTCATTATCACAATGTTTTGCCCATTGTGACCTCTGGCCTACATCAGGTAAATGTCAGTCTTGGTATCCTATGGGGAATTCCAAATTGAACCCTTTATTTAATCTATGAGGATAGACCGTTCTCATTCCACTGCCCATGTCTATAGATAGTACATATTTTTACTACTGCTTAGTTATTGTTTGCCTTGTTTTCAATGAGTCCAAGTATACACAGCCCAACACAGGGATTGAACTCACAATGACTGTCACCAAATTTACAAATCAATGCTTTAATCCACTAGGCTATCTTATGGGAATAGTCCAGATGTAAATAATAAATAACTCCTCATCCCAGAAATTGAACCCTTTATTTAATCTGAGGGTAGACCGTTTTTACTGCACTACCCATGTCTATAGGTATCTCACGTAGTTCATATTTTTACTACTGCTTAGTTATTTTTTGTCCCATTTCCAATTAGTCCAAGTATACACAGCTCAACCCAGGGATTGAACTCACAATGATTATGTCATCAAATTCACAAACCCATGCTTTAATCAACTAGGCTATTGTCTTGTGGGAATAGTCCAGATGTAAATAATAAATAACTTCTCATTCCAGAAATTCAAACAGAAATTTCTAAACTGTTTACAAAAGCACTTATATTACTATAATAAATGGTGTGTAACTAAAATCCTTCAAAATGGCTAATAGTTCAACCAAAAGCACTTGGAATCAACAAAAATTGGGATAATTTCTCCACTCATTAAATTCAGAACAAAAAACATTTGTTTGCATACAAGAAAAATATAATTAAAAAAAAAACTACATTAGTACATTAGTACCTTATCTGTCTTATTTAACAAGACATATATTAAAGAAGGATTGCTGCTCAAATATGTTTGTATACATTTAGTATATCAACTCTTTATGTTTCATTTAATGCCAAAATTTTATTTTCTTGGGAGCATTAGTAATTTCTTTTACAAAAAATGCATTGCTGGTAATATTTTTATTTTTTATAAAAATATATTGCTGGTAATTTTTTTTTTACTATGAAAATGTATTGCTGGTATTTTTACTATAAAAATGTTTATACTTTCATAATGTTTTGACCCCAGTTTTGGGGTTAACTAATTACTCATAGCTGGGACCCTTACAGGTGCTACTATCCTGGGTCAGGGTAGACCTGGGAACAACAGCAATTAAGAGGCTGTTCCATGCTCCTTAAAACCTCCTGATCAGAGACCTTGTTGCCAGATGTAGTTTATACCCAACATGTCTGCTCAAATAAACACTTATTAAACTACCAGATATCTCAGCTTTGAATATAATGTCATTTTTAGGGGAAAATATCAGGTGGAGTCTTATATGCCATTTGATATAACAGGCTAAAATTACAATGAAACAAGTGAATTTGGAAAGTGAATTATGTAGGCCAGTAATGTACGAGTTATTTAATAGCGTTCTTAAAGCACTGAAGATGCTGTCAATAACACTGAAACTATTTTTCCAAATAGAGCTGAGGTGACAATTCTTTCTTCAAAAGGTTTAAACTATTTCATCAAAATGTTTATCTGTAAATTGTTTTGCTGGATATAATGAGTAAGAGTAGGATTCAGTTTCTAATCTATTATATTTTACAATAATAACTTATATCAGAGTTTCTCAACCAGTGCATCTTGGTGCACTAATGCACTCTGAAATGTAGTCAGGTGCACCTCAAGTTAACAGAAGAGTAATTTATGAATAATTTTTGTATTTAACAAATATTTATTTTTAAAAAGCTAGAGACATCAAGGACATGGCTTCCATGTTTAAGTCAAGTCTTTTATCATTTGATATTTCAAACTGGATACTAAATTCTTTAATGTTTAAGGAGTAAATAATCCTTTCCCTTTTTCCTTCCTCAAAGTATTTAAATCAGTTATTATTGACTTTTCTAAAAATATAACAGATTCTTCATAAATCCCTTTAAATGTAAGCATTAGTAAATCCCTTTCTTCACACTTTATAGATGGTGTGGGAAAATGAAATAAAATGAAATAAATAAAATAATAATAAAGAATAAAAAAAAGAAAAAAGTAATACATTTTTCCCCGATGTTAGTAATAAATGAACTGGAAAGGTTTTTGGTCTTCTGTGCAATTTTATGACTAGTTCCAAAAAGGACAAACCGCTCTCTTACAACTTTTCAAAACATAGTGTTCCCACATTGCAGCTTTATTCATGAAGTAACTACTTTACTCATTTCAACTCAACACAAAGCTGACTTGAGTTCAACCATTATAACTATTCTTATCATTACTTACCCTAACTTACTCCTGGACCAGAAAAAGAAAATGGACATACCCAAGAGATATTGAGATATTTTCCTTACAGTTTCTATAAAAAATGAATAAACAATCCATACTAGAAACTAATTTTTTCTTATTCTGCATCAATTGTTTATATGTGAACACACATACACCTCTACAATATGTTAACAATGCAACTTTAAAATCACATTGGGATCACCATTTATGTTTTTTTTAATATGAAAATGAAAACTGATTTTTTGGGGGAATGCTAAACCAAAATTTCATATTTTAAAATTTCATGACTAATTTTTCCTTATTAAAATTTAAAGTATGCCTCAGAGTTTTAGTTATGCCTGGAAGTAAAAAAGGTTAAAAAACACTGCTTTATAGGATCAAAGATTTTGTATTATGAAAAAGTTAGGCATGCTGCAATTGAATATCTACAGAATGTATGCAAGATATTTTTGTATTTAAAAACAGTGGATATTACTAATTGCACTTGTAAAAATAAAATAAATAAATATGCCCATCTTTATAATTTTCCATAAACAATGATATATTTTCAAATATGAATATACAATATTTCCTGTGCAATAATCTAATAGGTTTGAGTGGTTGGTTGATTTTACATGTCAACTTTACAACTTAATAAGAAATCAAATCATATAAAAATTTAAGGCTGTCTCAGTGACATGTACTCAGGATATGTAATTCGCATCTGATTGGCTATGATTAAAAGTAGAAAAGCATTCTTATGGGAAAAAAACTATGGTTGCTTTCTCGTGAGTGATAGTTTAACCCTTGACACAGTCAAATAAAAAAAAGTTAGACTAAACAAAAAATTTAATATTATTCTCAATCCCGACATCACTCAGACACTTTTTGTATCTCTTTTTCACACTATTTTTATATAAGGACTTAGTAAAATGAATTGCTTCCTCACTTTTTTTACTTTTTACTCATTCTATCATTACAATGTTTTATTTACTGCATTTTTATAACACCAAAAAAACTTCTCACATATATAGTACACATTTCATAAAGACTAGACTGAGTGCAGGTAAGAAAAACTATTTACTATTATCTATAATCACAAACTCTGTTTTAATCATAATCATAAGAATGATATAAAGGTTGTTAGTTTTTAGAAATTATTTAATACTTTGTAGTAACAAAAAACTACTAAAAGATTCAATCAAGATGAAATGGAATTTTTACAGCTACAAAACTCATTTTAGAGAAGAAAAATGGAAGTTCTATCTATGAATATAATTGTTTTGCTACTATTCCAGGGTAATTGCAATTGTATGGAAAGTCAAATATACAAATTTTATATTTATTCTTATAACAGCTTATGGCCATATCAAGTAGTCACTAGTTCCCATATGATTGCCAAATATAAGCACCATTGAGCGTAATCATTACCTAGATGGGTGACCTCTTGGGAATATCAGGTGCTGTAAGCTTGAATGCACATGTAGTGTAATGAATAATGGCTCAGAATTGTTAAACAGAGAACCAAGTTCTAATTCCCATTGGGTTCGTTATATTCACTTATGCAGAAATATCCTTGGAAAATGTATGAATCCACCTCTTGCCACCCAGATATGGGTTAATTAGTAAGAATTGTATCAGTAAATCATTATTATTGCCATAAGTATACATGGGTAAACACCAAATAAAGTAAAAACTGGTAGGGTACAAATCCTCATTTAATATAATTTTCGTGTTTAGTTAGATAATGCCAAATTTAGAGAATTTTAATAACCAAAGTGTTATATACTGTAATATATATATATATATATATATATATATATATATATATATGACAGCAATAATACTATGAACTCTGTATCTTTAATATTTTTGCATGTATTAAGTCTTCCAGTTGACATGCTGAAATAATTAATCTTTGAATATTTTTAGTTATAATCCCTAAATATCTTTCTTAATTAGAAATGAAGACAGTATTGGTAACAGCATATAAAACTTAAGCAGTCATCCAATAAAGGATATGAAGGTTACTGACTAAAAATGCACATTGCTTAGCAAATTTCAATTCCTGTCTGAATTTCTGGGATGAGGTGTTATCATTATTTACACCACATGTAGGAGGCACGGTGGCATAATGGATAGCGGCTCGGCTTGAGGAATCTGGGAGCCAAGTTCAAATTCCAGTTGCTTGCCATTACTTACACTTATGTGCTAATACCCTTGGGAAAGGTATGAATCCTCTTCTCCCCACAGCTATGGGTAAATAGCAGGACAAACCATTCTATAGCCTTGGATGGCAACTGGCCTACCACAGAAAGAAATGGCAACCTACTGCAGGAAAAAATTTGCCTCGTCATTCACATATCAAAAGATACATGATTGCCTAAGCGTGTATCACACATGGCGCGTAAGTGACTGACTGACTGTGTCAAACTGGCAGCCCATGGGCAGCATGCAGCCCTTTATATGCATCTTAGCGGCCCTCATAAAGTTTTCTATTTTCTATATGGTATATCAAGAATTTTGTCTATGTTAGTAATGCAAATTATTTAAAAACAGTGAGATTTTTTTCAATTGGTATGATTAGATTGTTTATTCTACCTCAATAGTTTTTTGTTTTCGAATGTCAGCAACTATTTTTAACTTCTGGTTAATCATGTGATCATCCTTGACAATTAAATAAGAACAAATGTGAAGTGAAAATGTTCATAATTTTGTAATATTTTGCCTTAAAAATGCAAAATTCTACTCCATCTCGTAAAAAGAGAAAATTATCTGAAGAAGGACATGTGCTTCATGAAAAGTGGGAATTATAGTACTTTTGTACCACTGTTAATGGAAAGATAAACTGTTTGATTTGCAACCACTGCATTGCAATGCCAAAAGAATATAATGTGAAAAGACATTATGAAACAAACTATCTATCTTATGATAAATATCAAGGAGATATGAAGGTTTCAAAAATGAAGAAATTTAAGGTTAAGTTAACACAGCAATAGAGTTGCTTTACAAAAATTCAGAAAAGCAACGTTAGTTCTGAACTCTGCAAAATGATCACCACCAGTGGAAAATCTTACAGTGAAGTGATTTCTTGCAAAAACAGCTGGAATTGTATGTCCAGAGAAGTCACACTTATTTTAAGGCATTTCATTAATCAGGAACACTGTGGCAGAACAGATTGATGAAATGGCAGGTGATATGAGTTGACAGTTGAAGACTTTATCATCAAGTTTTGAACATTTTTCTATTGCTCTGGATGAGACTATTAACATAACTGGAATAGCACAGCTTGCCATTTTCATCAGGGTTTGTGACAATGAATTTCAAAATTTATGAAGAACTAATTGAACTGGTCCCAATGCATGATGCTTCAACAAGCCAGGACATTTTTGAGAAAGTTGAACTCCATGAGTATGGCCTTGATCTGAGTAAACTTGTGTGTTTATCTACTGATGGTGCTGCCAGTATGGTTGGGAGATAAACTGGTGTTGCTGCCAAGTTAGGTACAAAAATAGAAAATATCCAGCATTTTCACTGTATAATTCATCAACAAATCTTATGTTCTAAGATTTTAAATTTAGATCATGTGTTGAGTTTTGTCATAAAAACAGTGAACTATATCAGGAGTCATGCTCTGCATCACCATCAGTTTAGCCAGTTGTTGAAACACATGAATAATCAGTTCACAATTGTCCCATTCTACACAGAAGTTTGGTGGCTTTCATGTCACAAGGTACTGGAAAGATTTTTTTTTTTTTTATTGCAGCATGAAATTGTTATGTTTTTGGAGATGTAGGGTCAAAGCACAGATGAATTGAAAAATGAAAGCTGGCTCCAAGATCTAGCTTTTTTTGGTTGACATTACTACCCAATTAAGTGACCTTAATTTGAAATTACAAGGTAAAAATAAGCTCATCACTCAGTTATAGATGATATCAAGTGTTTCATTGCAAAATTAGCTTTATTGAAGTCGCAGTTGTTACATGAAAATTTGATTCATTTTCCTATGTGCAAGGAGTTGAAAAAAACTGCCAATATTGAGTCTATTTATCTTTGCTAAGTATGACAATTACCTGGAATTACTGTCAAAGGGATTTCCACAAAGATTTTGTGATTTTTCACCTTGTGAAGATCAGTTTGCATTATTCTCAGCACCATTCACTTTTGATGTTGCTCAGGCAGAAGAAAATCAAATGATGGAACTACTGGAAATGCAGACTGACTCAACACTTAAGGGAAAGTACCTAGAAGTAGGGGTACCTGGATTTTTTTCATGCCTTCCTCGGACATTTAAAAACTTCAGAAAGTTTGCCACAAAGATTATGGCAATGTTTGGTTCCACATATGTCTGTGAGCAGTTATTTTTGTTTATAAAGGCCACGAGAACATCTCACAGAACCAGATTAACTGATGAACATTTGTCATCTTTGAAGAAAGTGGGATCTACACAGACATTCCAACCTGATACATCAAGAATAGTTTGTCTAAAGTGATGTCAATCACCAGGACAACATAAAAATGATTAAATTGTACTACCTTGTATTGTAAGTACTTTGTATTTAAAATTTAGTTACCACTAGCTGTGATTAATGTAAGACTGTAAGCAGGTGCGGGGCTCGAGGATGCAGATATGGCTGAATGTGGCCCTCCATATGCCCCGAGTTTGACATGCCTGATTTACACTATTTACATGTGGTCCATTATCCTCATCTTTGTTGTTGCTATCATAATGTTTAGGCCATTGTGACATCCAGCCTTCATCAGGTGTATGTCAACCTGGGTAACCTCCAAGTCCTTATTAGTAAAAATACAGAAGATCTGCTGTCTGTAAAACATCAGGATAATATTCAGAAGCATTTCAACTCTACAGAGAAAATTCTGCTGGGCAAAGAGGAGAACATGAGCAAAAACTCTGTGTACTCCTTTCCTTGCAGTTGTAGTAAAAATGATAAAAGTGAAACAAGCTACCCACTAAAAGTAAGACTGGAGGAAGATCGAAAAGCCGTAGTGAGGAGTGAGACAATGAAATCAGGCATGTCTTATCATGTATGCAAGGAAAAGGGTGGTCATCAACCCCTGTGGAATTAATTGAAAATACTGGACAAGAAAGAACACTGGAAAGTTAGACATCTGAAAGAATCAGCACATATACTAGGCTATGAGGACCTCTTCAAGGAGGTTAGGTTTCTGACTCCAAATTCTCCACTGAACAATATGTTTTTGTTCTATTTTAATTTGTAGTAAATTCTGATAAAAAAAAATATATATATATATAAACATAAATAAAAAGAATTCAAATTAAAATAAGGTATTTGCACTTTCATTTAAAACCCTTATCTTTTTTAATCTCTCTCTCTCTTTCCTTTCTTCTATATACTTCTCTCTCAACCTACAAGGCAACCCTCAAATAGTAGGTTGGTGCAAAAATAATATCGTTTTTGACGTAGTTTTTAACGTCAAAAAACGATATTCTTTTTGCACCAACCTAATAAAAAGAGGAAGAAGAAGAAAAGACTGAACCTGGCCCAAAACACTGGAAGTTTTCAGGAGCAGAACTTGCATATTTGTGACTGAAAAATACTTAAAAATCAGGGAGGCTCCATGCATAACTTCTGTTATAAAAAAAAATGAAAAAGGAAGGAGCACCAAAAAACAAAATAATTTGGCCAATCAAAAAAATTGACACAAAGATTCTTTTTGATGTTCACACCAAATTCTCAAGCCTATTCAATAGGTTAAAAACCTAACACCTCAGATGACCAGAATGACCTGAGGAGAGGACGGAACAAAAAAATGCAGCCATACATGACACATGAAAAAGCAGTCAAGAGGTCATCTGCTACTGACATTTTCACCCTGTTTCAGAGTCAAAAAGAACACAGCTGATTGACCTGACCTAATTTCTAACATTACTACTACCCCTACCATGGTCTTCAAACTACTGAAACAAACATTTCTCCAGACTGTTAACAATATCCACTTTGTTAAAACTTTTTGCTATGCCAAATACCAAGGACTTACTCATCATTTTAAAGAAAAGGAATAAAAACTTTTTTAACTCTCAAGTCAGTTCATCTTATTCCCAAAGTTTCTGATAAAATAATTATCCTACCACCTATCGACACTGGCAACATTCTAATATTAAACACATTTGTCAGAAATCCATTCCAATCCCAGAATTCATACATTTTACTTGAACTCTGGCATGATAAAATATATGATTATGTAGTTTAATAAAAAAAACATGTTGATATATACCGTAAATTAGATAAGAAGGAATACAAAAAGCAGACATGACTCGACAGAAATAAGGATTCACTGATGTTTAAGTCTAAACCAATTGTATAAACAAAAATCAGGAGCAGTCTTAGAGAAAACTAAAAGTCAATTGCATACCCAATCAAGTTAGGAAACAGATCTATTAAACAAAGGAAAAACACACCATGTCGTTGATGTCACTGATCCTGCAGACTACAAAATGAAATGGAAAGAGAGTTCAACTGGAACAAAAATCATCTGGACCTTGTGAAATATAATAGCGACAGTTGTACCCATCATTACTGGCAAACTTGAAGTAGTACTCAAATAGAGACTTGCAAAAGGGATTAAACAAATTGAAAATCTGACAAAGGATTAAGAAGACTATAGTGACTATGGGGTAGTTTTTGGTTGGGATTTAGGCCTTGATAGATTAACCCACACAATAGAATAGATATGAAATAAAATAAAACAAGTATTATAAACAACAAAAGTGATAGATTATGCAGACTATCAAATACCGACTTTCTGAGCTTCTGTGTCACAAAAGGTTGTGGAAAAGGTAATATGTTGCATAATATAGTTTCATTCTTATTCACAGTATATGGTTTTAATTGATCATGGAAGGTTTGAATTTCTTCATCAGTAGCTTGGCCATAGTGATTGCATTAGCAGATCATGATAAACAATCAGCTACTATGTTTCGTGAAACTTTTATATATGAAATATCATTAACATATTAGTTAGACAACAATGTCACCTTTGTTTTATTATCAGCTTTTAAGGAAGATTTGCTTTTGAAAGTACTACAAAGTGGTTTTTGGTCAGTCAGTAACAAAACATTTCTGCCTCCTACTAAATGTTTAAAATGTAATACAGCTAAACTAGCAATTCTCTGTCAGAAGTAGAATATTTCTGCTGGGTTTGTGATTTTGAAAAGAAACCAATAGGGATGGGTTGATTATCAATCATTTGATGAAGTGTTGCTCCTACAGCATAATTAGAACTCTCTGATAGTTACTAACTTTTGAGTTGGCGAAAACCAGAGCAATTACACTTGATAAACAGTTCTTTATATTTTTGAAAGATTTAGTTTCTTCCTTTGTCAGTGTTATTGAGTTTGATTTTTGGTTTAAAAGCATTCATTCTGTAAGCGGTAATATTATATTGCTGAAATTTCTGTAAAAATTTGCTATTCTGAGGAATTGACACAATGATTTAGTGTTATTTGGTTGAGGAAATTCAGTCAGTTCACTAAACTTCTTAATGCTGGGTTTCAGTAGAAATTTGGAATCCCAAAAATCCAAGTTCACTAACAGCAAATATACATTTATAAAGAAAGATTTTAAAGTTGTACTCACTGAGTTTTTGCAATACTTCAAAGTATTTAGAATGACTTTCTTTGTCATCTGAGAAAACAATAATGTCATCAATGTATATGAAAGTACATTCAACATTGTGAAAAATTGTCCATCATCCTTTGAAAAATATTATATGCGTTTCGCAAACCAAACAGTATGAAATTATATTCATATGAACCAAAGGGTGTTGTAATTGCTATTTTGCATATATCATAAGGGTGGACTGGTACTTGATGATAAGCTGATGACAAATCAATTTTCAAAAAGATTTACTTACCATACAGTTTTGCTGATATGGAATTTATATTTGGGATACGGTAGTGATCAGGTTTCGTTATTGAGTTTAATAACCTGTAGTCACCTATGGGTCTGTATTTTCCATCTGGTTTAGGTACCATGTGTAGGACTGAACTCCATTCTGATTTGGAAGGGGATATCATTCCTGTCTTTTGAAGTTTTCTGAATCCTTCTATGGCTATGTTGTATTTCTGAGCTGATAGCTGTCTTGCTTTAAAAAATGAAGGAGGATTGCTACCAGTCTCAATTCTATGAAATACTTTAGATTTTGTTGCATTAAGGTTTTGATGTGGACAGATTAAGTTTGGGTATTTCCTTATAATAGTTTGTACATTTGTGTCTGTAGGATTATCTGGATACACTGTAATAGTTATAATCATAGACGAAGGTTGTGCTTTAGAGTGTCTGTTGGTTGTTTTATTAATCAGCTTATTATTCATGCAATCAACCAACAATCCAAAATGATTTAGAGAATCATAACCTAAGAGAGGTTTGGTCATTTCTGCAATCAGAAAGATCCAAGTAAAATCTCTTCTGGGGTTGTTCAATGCCAATGTGAGTACTAATTGACTGGAGCATTAAATTTTCTGGTCATTAGCTGATACTATGAAAATATTAGTTGGGTAAATAACTACACCATTTATATATTGTTTGGATATTACGAATATAGCAGCTCCTGTATCTACAATGAAGTTTTTAAGTTTGTAGCTCCTGTGTGGCTACTTCAAAAAGCAGTGAGAAGATGGAAGCCATCACATCTTACAGAGTTAGTTTTCTGGAATTTTATCAGGTACAGGTAAATTAGGACAGAAGCTGGGTTGCATTTGTACATTCCATTTGTTGGACCATTTACACCAAGGTTTGCAAAATTTTGCAAGTTCTATAAAATATATATGAAATCGACAGATTTTGGGTTTTTGGTCTCTGTTAAAAGGGTAGACACTGAGTGGGTAGTTCTTCATCTTATTTTGGTCTCTATGCTGTTGTTACTGGGATACTTGCTGAATATGTGCAGTTTCTTGTCAATAAAATATAGAAGAAGGTCGTCAGACATTTTTTCATGTTGATCTGTATCAAGATCAATTTGTGCAAGCTACCACTGGCTTGATAGAGAACAAAAGTGCCTGTATAAATTTGTGTTGGACTGTCTTCTCCTACTCCAATTCAGCTTGCCAATGACATTAATTCCTTCAGATACATTGAAGGACATCTTGTTATAGTTGATGACATCAATTTGTCTAGCATCTCCAGTTTTGATTTTTCATAGGAGTTTATTACTGCTTCCTTTAATATGTCATAGTCTTTTGAGTGCAGTATTGTCCGTATTTTTCCAATTATGTCTAAAGGAAGTGCTGCCAAAGTGTGGTAAAATTTTTGTCTTGATTGTCTCATATTTGTGATATTAAATTGTGCCTCCATTATAGAAAGCCATACTATTATATTAGATGCAATAAAAACTGTTGTTTTAATTGTAACCGTTTGTATGGACATATTTTGGCCAGTTAATATCTGTTCTGTGCTGTTTTCTTTCTCTGCCATGGTTTAATATATATATTTTTTTTATTGTTGTATCAGTTGTCTATTTCACGGTCTGTGTGAGTTGGTATGAATCTTGTGTCGACATTCTTTCATATATCTGTGTAGTTACTTGGTAATGGAGATTTTTAGTAGCAGTAGTAGCTGTGATCTGTTATTTTGTTTTGAATTTTGCTTTTAATTTTTTTTTCGTTTTGTTTTGTTGCATAAAAATTCTGTTCAATTTTCACTGGGAGTCAACATTTTATATAAGGTGTTTGTAGTCTGTGTTTAAAATCATGTCAGTGTTGCCAATTTATGGTGACTGTGGGATAATTTCTGGTTGGGGTTAAGGCCTTAAATAGATTAACCCACACAATAGAATAGACATAAAATAATCAAGTATTATAAACAACAAATGTTTTATATTTCGAAATACAAATTGTTAAAGTCAGTGGTAAATGTTCTTTGAAGGATGTATGTATATGGAAACAAAATCAAGTCCAATTAAAGAGATGAGTTAAAAGAATTAAGTTTAATATAAAATTGTGAAAAGTACTTAAGTGTCTTTTGATATGAGATCTTCTTTGGGTTGATGTGTGAGGAGGTGAGAGAGGTAAGGGGTTGCTGGAGTTGAGATCCTTTTGATGTGGTCCGTCCTCTTTGGAATCTGTTTTGATTTGAAAAGAGGTCTCTTCATACTTGTTTTTGGGATCAGAAAGGCTCAGCCGAAATCATTTATTATTTGGGTGTGAACGCTTTTGACTAGTTAAAACTTTTTATTTATTAGAATTTCCTATTTATCTTTAACCTGAACAAATACATGGAGCTTCATGCACACAAACCATTTTATAACATTCTTAGGAAAGTGTTTGAGTATTGTAGAAACTTACTATGACTTGATCTCCAATAAAAGCTACCATCAATACTTTTTGTTAATATATATGATGATGTAATCATCATATATATATAGTAATATACTATACAGGTTTATCTATCACCCGTTCACACTCCTTCCTATAAACTATTGCTCACCTATCACTCCATTCACACTTCTTTCAAACAGGAGTTGAAGTTTATACTATACTTATTATTAAGAAGAAAGAACAAATTATTTTTTAATTATTTTAAAAAATTCTTCCTTCTTTTTAGAACATCCTAAATTTTGATTGAAAAACCTTGTTTCTCTGTGTCCAGTGGATTACTAAGTAACATAAAATTTTAGCACGTTTTTTTTTTCTGTATGACAGACATTAATTTTGAAAATCTTGCAAAAATAAAAATAATTGCTGGATTTTAATGAAACTTTCAGAAACCATTTACAAATGATGAGACTTATTATAGATATGTTTTCCTTTTTTAAAGTCATGGCAAAAATATTTTTTTTCATATGTATTACCCCCCACCCCCCACTTAACTAATTGTACGAAAACTATAATTTCAATTTTGGGCAGATTAGTGATTATATTAGTTAAAAGCACAAGTCTTTGAGGAAACCAAATCATGTTTTTTTTTTTTAGTTGAACCACTTCTACCTGAAAATCATCTCTGAACGGTAACATACAAGACTCAAAACAAAAATATTATTTAATTTCAAAAGCCTTTAATTGCTTTGATTTATTTTAATGAACATGGACAATATTGTCTGAAAGCAAAAACATACTTCGATGAAAAATGAATTTTTAAAACAATTATTTATTATTTCTGAAATATTTTATCATTTTTATGTTAAATGTTGCTAATTCTTCTAAAATTAGGGAAACGTTTGTACAATTTAACGAATGTTGTTATTAAGTAGATATATATTTACGGATTATAATTTCCAAAGCTTCTTACAAACTAACGAGCACCAGTATATAAAAAAATATAATTTGTGTCAATAATATGGCTGCAAATCAAATCTTCGGAAGACTGGATGTATCATGCATGCAATAAAAAAAAACGTCATGTGGATTGAGTTTCTGTCTTGCATTTAACTTAAACACTGAATTTTTAATACAATTATTTGATATTTCTTTAATTATAAGAGATTTTTACATTCAAGTTGTTAAAATATCATAAAATTAGTAAATTCAGTTTTGTAAATGTTCTTTTGAGAGATCTTTTCTTAGCTCATTGTAAATTGTATTGTTTTGACCAATCAGAAGACCTGCAGTAATTAAGAAATGTAATTTTGGGTTTTAATACGCTGTAATTATAAAGTATGGAAGACCAGCAAGAATAAAATTAAGTTGTGTTATTTGAGTTAAGCATTGTTCCCTGCTGTTAAGGCCTTTATTTTTGCGGAACACGTGCGGAGAAGTTAATTTGATTTTTCAATTTAAACTGAGAAGGTTACCTACAAGTATCAGTATCGTCTTATGAAATTTAAATTTGTATTTTATGTACACTTCTGATAAAATTTCATAATGGTACCTATAAATTAATTAGATACCTTTCTTATGAAATTTAATCTCACTCTCAACAGTCTTATTTTAATTTCTTTCCATAAAGCATCATAAATGTAAAAGGTGAAAGCTAAGGACAAAAAAAAAAAAAAAAAAAAAAAAAAAAAATTAGAGCACTGAAAGTTTTCCTTAAAAATAACAATGTGACACCCACCGGTGGTCGCGGTCGCAGTTGCAGTGCCAATATGTGATGTCCTCTGGTTGCAACACCAATATGTGACACTGCACTGTCGGCTCATGGCCAACTCCCAGTTGCAGTGCGAAGCTGTAAGGTTTCTTCCACCAGCATTTTGGGGGTTGACTCTTTGTTGCTGCCACTAGCCTGTGTCCCAGTCAATCTGGTCGTTCCTGGTTCGATAACAGCTGTGTCGTTCCCAGCTCACTTCCAACGTCTGGTTACCGAAGTAACTACTTTGATCTTAAGTCTAACCTACCCATGTTGTGACTTTGATCTTAAGTAAGTGGAATCAATCAGGCATCAGGTCGTAGTGCAAGCTGAATCCAGGGTAAAGGTGATATCGCACAAACGTAAGTAAAAGAAACAATAAAACAAAACTCAAGAGGTTCAAATATGTTGAGAAATAACAAATTATCCATCTGTTGAATATAGGAGTGTGTTTCTCTCCCAGCCCATTTCTATGGATTCGTGACATTTGTGTTTCTTAAGCGAGTTTTGGTATCTTAAGTCGTTCATCAATATAACTTGCTTTTAGTAGGATGGCTAAGTTGGAAGGATGTGGAATTTCTCAGTCAGCTTCTGCGAGGCAACGGCCTGACTGCAACTGCGAATCAACTGCTGGAACTCCTGGAACCAACTAACTCCAAAACTGATCAGCTGCCTCAAGACGTTCATTTATATAGATACCGACCAAAACCCGGTGTGGAGAACTGACGTGGCTTGGGTTCCCGATTCCCAGCAAGAATGCTCTTTGTTCTTAGGCCAGGAAAATTAATTACTTCCCATTTTTTCAGGGGTTTGTCCCTTGTCCGTGAGGGAAGGTCAGAGGAGAGTTATCCTCCTAGACTCTTTCTCTCTCACATTGGTATCTCATACCAATCCCTCCCCTAAGTGGGTGTTAACAACTTCTCCGTCTTTCTCATACATTCACCTCCGCCTATCACCCATGTTACCACTTGACCAATGATCTCTCAGCAGTGTGGGTATGGCTAGACTGGCCCTCTTGAAATTATTATCCAAAATTTTGTTTACAAAATCCTTTTATTTTTCTTTGCCCAAAACATTTACAAATCCCAGATTGCCAAATAATTCTTATCACAGCTTTCTTTCAGGGGACACCCAAAATTCCCTTAGTCGGGTCTCTCTACCGACTCATCAATCACTGTCAAAACCCGACACCTGGTTTTGTTTTCTGCTAAGTCAACTTTTAGCTGGGAGGTCCGTATTTTACTTGAGAATCAAATTCTTTATTTTTCTCATGTCTTAAAATCCTCTTATCACCAAATGCCCATTTTCGACGACGCTGTGTCTGACGTCAACAGTTTGAATAAGCAAGAATAATACGATTTTCTTCCTCATACCAGAATTCTAACACACACACACCAGATGGCTGTCTTCACTGGACCCCGGAATTAAACTTTAATGATATCTCTGAAAGATAACTAATATCTATTCTCCTGGGTGGTCTCAGGCCAAAAATTTATTTTATGGCCGAATTCTGTTTCCCTTGGTGCGTCACTCCCTTAACGTGACATTAATCAGTTTTGACAGAATCTCATATCTCCCTTTTTCTTACGGATTTTCTGTCTTGTGCGAAAAGTATCTTTCTTCGTAAATAAAATAAAATCTTTTTTTACGTCGATCAGTCTATCTTTCGATATAGCTCTTTCTTGCCCTTAAATTTTTCCTGTTTTTAATTTCATTGTTTAATTAGTTAGCCAATTACCATAGCTAAATAGTGTCACAACAAGGTAAATAATTTGTTCACTTAAATCTAAATAATTTCACTTCTCTCCTTCCGTAGAATAGATTATCCTCATGAAAGCTGTCAATACGTCATGAAATTGTCTTTCATCACCTGTCAAGTTTTCGTCATGCTATGCTCTTTTTTAGCGATCTCATGGATAATCTATAGGAGGGGTAATTTGCTTTTAAAAACCCGCGCTAAGTATCTATTAAAAGTTTTCTCAAATCATTATATTTCCATGTAAATTTACATACTGAACTCGAAAATAACAATTAAATTTTGATAAAATCTATCGTTTTGGAGTTATCGACAATAAAAATTCGGACTCATTTGCGTTCATTCATCCGCCATTACTGGCCTTGTTTAACTACATTCACTGCGGAACATTTTGCTCGCGGAAGCTTAATTAATGGCCTATTTACTCATCTTAAATTAGTGAGCACTTAAGTTGTGTAGAAAAAAGCAATGTGTTTTTTTTTTTATAACCCCCTTTTTTCTGTGTAGAAAAGCAATGAAAACTGTTGTCTTTTTCTTAGTAAAGCTTTCTTTTTAAATGAAAAGAAACAAATTAAATAATAAAATAAAGTCTTTTTTAAAATTAAAAATAAAACAATAATGCGCAAATTTTGTAAAGAGCAGGATTATTTACAAAATAAAATTACAAGAAAATGCTAGAAAGGAAATAATGCCCAAACTTTGCACGAACTTTGAATGCCACGCTTATGCATGATTTATTAAATATTAACAAAAAAAAAAAATTTTTTTTTTTTTTTTTTAGTATTTTTTTTTGTATAATCATGCTCTTTGCAAAGTTTGCGTATTAATTATTATTTTCTTTCTAGGTTTTTTTTTAATTTTGTAATTTTATTTTGTAAATAATCATGCTCTTTACAAAGTTTGCACGTGCGATTTGGGAATTTTTTAAATTTAGCGCGGGGCTTAAAAAGCAAATTATTACCTCTTTTATAATTTTATTCCTTTCACTACCAGTATTTCTTATTGCGTTTTAGTGGCAGTATTATACGATTACCTGATGGGCCTGAATAGTCCGCCAAAAAAAAAAAAAAGCATGTGAAGACAGACCATATCCGTATATAGACGTATGCCACCCCGTCATTCATTATTTAAACTAAAGCCGACGTATGCCTTTTTAGTGGCATCATTCTACTACTGTGTTTTGTTCTAGTGAAACTAGATGGAAGGATGGACGTCTTAATGCAGTACATTTTGGTCTCCTTAAAAGAAAGGTAATTAGTAATTCTCATAATTATTCATGGATTTATTATTTTAAAAAAAATATTTTACAATTTTTGTTTCATTTAATGTCTTTCGTTTGATAAAAATGTGTTTAACAATTTTCACTTGCAGATGATTCTCAATATGGCTGAATTTCCAAGGTTAAAGAAAAGAACACATTTTAGTTCAGATATATTTCGGTTCCCTTATCTCTTGAAACAATTTTCAATCAAATTAGAGCTATAATTGACTATATTCTTATTGTTCATTTATAATTTTTATCTGCTGCTTTTTTTTTTACTTAAAATAATGTATTGTAAATTTTTTTTTTTTCGTTACACGTGCATAAAATTGCGCCTGCACTGCCGGTAACCAGTTTTTTTTACACCGCTACTTGTGCAAATTGTTAACCGTGCAAATATAACTGTTTTAAACCTTAAAAAAAACATATTACAAGAGGAGCTTTTAATCAAATTTACGAGTTATCTCATTGTGGAAAAATACTACTTTAAAAAAACATTTAAAAAAAAAAAAAAAATAATATTAAAATTGACTTGAAAACACTTTTCCAGTTTTCCTTTATGAATAATTTTTATTCAGAATTTTTATCGTTGACCATTGAAAAAAAGATTCTAATTGTCTCTACAAACCTCAATAAATGATGAATAACTTTTTGTTTGGAAAGCGATGTAAAACATATTGTAAGAAACATTTAATTTTTTTAAAATATTGCTACTTCCTAATCCTAGTAAACTTAAAACATCACAAACACAAATGATAAAATTGAATATTTATAGGGCATTTTAATTCCAGGAATTAACTTTGTAGAAAAAAAGAGGACACCTGGGGGGGAAAAAAGATACTTTTTAAAAACTTCGACTTACTTACTTGAAGGTCGTCCTGGGTAAGACGTTAAACTACGTCCAGCAGCAAGGCCTCTGATCAGGAGGTTTTGAGGAGCGTGGAACCACCTCTTAATTGCTGGTGTTCCCAGGTCTACCCTGACTCGGGTTGGTAGCACCTCTTAGAGTCCCAGCTATGGGTAAAAGTTAACTATTACCAGCAATACAATTTTGAAGGAAAGATATTACCAGAAACAGATTTTTGATAAAACATTTTTTTGTCACCATTAAATAACCTATTGTAGTTGATACGCCGTAAAATAATAAACCAAACCAATAAACCAAAGAATACATATTCTATTCATACGAATCTGTCCTAAAAAAATGTTGTCGGCATTAATTTAAAATAAATAAATAAAAATAACCCATTGAAGTTGATATGCCGTAGAACCAAATAAACCAAAAATTAATTTAAGGTATTATTTTTCGCAAAAATATTAATTTTTTTTTTTTTTTTTTTTTACCTTTAACTTGCTAAAAAATTTATGAAATTCGCGTGTTTCATTGAATCAACGAATAATACAACTTAAAATTTTCTTATTCATGGTCTTGCTTGTGTATGCATTGCAGAAAAATTTGAATTGATTTATTTATTATATATTTTAAATGCATTTATGATTTAAAGGTCAATTACATATAAATTTTTATAAATTCATTAGCCCCAGTAGTAAATAGCGGAGGTTTCATTTTTTTTTTTTTTTTTTTTTTTTTAAACCCATTATTGTTTGATCTTCTTTAGGTAGACTTTTCATTCATATTCATGTCTTTTATTTTGTCAATTTTTTTTTTTTTTTTTTTTTTTTTTTTTTTTTTAAATTAACTTTGAAACTGATTTCCATACACCTAATTTTTACTCCCCCCTCCCATGGATACGTGTTTTTTCCCTCCGAAATGAAATAAAAAGTACTAACAAAAAAAAACTATACTCTGTGAGAGAATTCAATTGAACGTAATTTTTTTTTTTTTATGAATGAATTGAATTGTATTTGTACACAACACCAACTAATAATTCATTTTAGAAAGCTGGGTGGGAACTTTTTTTTTTTCTACACTAAGTCCCTGTAGATGTTATTTCATTACTTCAGGAAAAAATTTACATTGAATATTTTTTTTTTAACATTTCATTTACCCGTAATTTTTCTGTGCAATTTTCATCCCATTGTTGTTCGTAACTTTTTTTTTTTTTTTTTTTTTTTAATAAAGACATAGTTGAAGAATCGAAAAACGTAAAGTTTAAATTAAAAAAATTTTCAAACGTGAACATTAGATTTTAATAATTTATTTTTAACATCAGATTATTTTTTACGGAAATAATGCTGCGAATATAATCAATTTTTTTTTTTAACTAACATTTTTAACAGTAACGCTCAGTATCAATTCAATTTCCCCCTTTTTGTGGCACTTTTAATAAATTATTAATATTTTATTTATTATATAAATTAATAACTGAATAATTACAAAAGCCTCATTGGATGTATGTATGTAACTGTGTAGTAGTCAAATGACAGCAAAAAAAAAAATTAATTGAACTCCGTAGTTTTTTTTTTTTTTTTTTTTTTTTAGACTTGAAACTAATGAAATTATTTATTCTAAGTTCCATACAATCATAAAAATTATCTTTTAAACTATTGATGATATAAGCAAGGTTAAAATTAAAGCATATCTTTCTTGATTTCGCGCCTATTTTTAAAAGTCAAGGGTGATTTTGACCTTGATGAGAGCTCGCGTGTCATCGTGCGTAAAAACATTATTTTCGCCGTTTTCAGTTTTAAGCAAAATGTAGGTATATTTTTCAAAATCCAATTAATTAATCCTTAAATTTACTTTAAAAAAATCTCTATGATAATACAGTGTGTCTCAAAAAAATGTACTCACACTTTGAATGACGAGAAAACCTTTCTTTATTTATGAACATAGTGAAATAAATGGAATAGCTTCGAATACAGAAGAAAAATGTAATTGAAGAACCATGTTCGCAAATGTTCAAATTGATGGACATTATTGTCCAGACAACACTGATAACGCGCGCCAAGGGATTCGCAAACACGAAACAGGTCATTAGGAATATCACGAAATTCTTTCAATTTCCAATTTCAATGCATCAATTGTTCTTGGTTTGGTGCGATAAACATTGTCTTTGAGATATCCCCACAAAAAAGTCCATGGGCGTGAGGTCTGGGGAACGCGCAGGGTATTCAATGGTACCCTTTTGTCCAATCCATGTGTCTGGAAAAGCTGCATTGAGGTGAGCTCGTATATCACAATGGTAGTGGGAAGGTGCTCCATCTTGCTGAAAGTAAATCTCGCCGTCATCACCAAACATCTCTGAAAATTGTGGATAGACAAACTCCTGAAGCAAGTTGAGGTAACTCTCCCCAGTGACAGTTCCGTTAAAAAAAATGGTCCTATGATGCCCAATGTGGATATCCCACACCACACTGTTACTCCTGGTAAGTTTACATGGTGTTCAAGTGTTACATGAGGATTTATAGGACCCTAGTATGTGCAATTATGGCGATTAATGGAGCCATTTAATTTAAAGGTTGCCTCATCGCTCCACACATTTTGCCAGGTACCATTCACAGAATTGAACTCTCCGGTCAGGATCGTCTTCACTGAGAGCATGGATTAGTGTTGGAATATAGCATTTCCAGTGCTGACGCTTCATGATGCGATAGATGCTATCTTTTGAGATGTGGGTTTCCCGACCAGTTTGTCAAAGTGATTTCTGTGGTGATTGAGGGAGTGTTTCCTGCACCTGCTCTTCTTTTCCAGAGCTCGTGGATGTCCGTGGTCATCCAGAACATTTCTTGTTGACGTTCTGGATGGTTCCATCTGCTTCAAATTTGTCTCTGATGTGAGCAATGGTCCAGTGCATTGATGGTGGTTTTGAAAATTCTCTTCTGAATTATCGTTGCACTTCAATGACATTTTCGGTCTTCCAGTAACATTTCAGGACAAACTTCCTCTCTTCCAAACTAAGTTGTTTTCCTGCCATGCTGTGATTAATTAATTACACCTGCATAAAAAGCACATTAGAGACAGTTAAAGTGTGAGTACATTTTTTTTTTTTTTTTTTTTTGAGACACCCTGTATTGGATTTATTTTCATTTTTTGTTTAAATGTTTGTTCGATGAGTGACTAATCATCATCACGCACATACATACTTACGCAAATTCAAATTATACAACAAGCATTCATTGAATAATAAATAAACACTATTGTGTAATAGACAATTTATAAATTGCAGCTATGCAACAATTTTATAATTGCTATATTTCCATGTAGTCAATTTTGTGCACTTTTGGAAGAATCAGATTCCAAGAGCCTTCTTAGCTTAGTAAATATTTTCAGGAAATATCAGCTTCTAATTGGCCAATAAACACACAAGTGGGCATTGCAATTCACCCACGCACAATATATTTTTCCAGCGTGTGACTAAATCGTTTCCCGCCAAGGCGCTGTGAGCCTGTCACGCGATATCTATAAATAACGGACACGAGTTCGCTCATTCTTTTTTTTTCTCTCTCTCTTCTTGCTACAAAATGTAGTACTCAACCAGACGGTCAGACGTTAAATAATATTTCATGCATTCACATATGTACAAACTTTTCCAAAATACAAATGTTCACACACACAATGTTAGCTGTCTATGTGCTTTGTAATTTGTTGTTAATACATATATTTGTTATATATATATATATATCCCGGTCTTGTTTGTTTGTCTTCTTTATCTTAAGTTGGACTTAATTCAAGTCCGCCATTTTTCTTCTGTGAGATTTTGCGCCGCATCAACAGAACGGTTACCATTACGTTTACCTCAAAGGGAACCTACAAAAATATCACAACAGTATCGGTTAAACTGTTTTAGACAAGATAGTCAATAGTCAGCTGTGTAGAATATGAAGAACATTGATTTAGGTACCTCCATGAAAACGCTTAAAAAAAAAAAAAAAAAAAAAAAAAAACAGCATACCTAGATGAAAACATACTTCAAACATAATGAAAACAGTTTTTTATTACATCATTATTAAGAGCAATGATCAAAGTATTTTTTAAATATTTACTCTTTGAGAACATTTTTTTTTATGTTGGTTGTACTAACTTTTAGCATAGCAAATTTTGGCCTCTTTTTACATTATTTGGACTATTGTCCTCATCTTTGTCACCATATTTATTACAATGTTTCAGCTGTTGTACGCTCTGGCCTTCTTCAGAATGTCGAACTGAACAGAACTCTACTGGGGGTAGACTGTTCTAGTTCCATGTGCCATGTCTAATGGATATCAGTTATCTCCAAGTTCTCCACCACCTTAACCAGGTATTGAACTCACACTCTTTGGGTCCTGTCACTGGATCTAACACCTTTATCCATTGTGCCATGTGTCTGTGTATGAATTTCTAAACCTAGTGTCTTCAGCAACCATTTTTACTGGTGCTCATATATTTTTGTGGCCTAGCATATGTGCTGATTCTTTAAGTTTACGAATTTTCCAATGATGTTCTTTGTCTATGATCTCAACCTGATCCCACAGAGGGCGGTGATCTCCCTTTTCTCTCCATATGTGGTCAGCCATGCCTGATTTTTCCACTTCCCCTCGTGTTACAGCCTTCTGGTGTTCTTGAAGCCTTACCTTAAGGGGGCAGCCTGTCTCCCCTTTATATTTCTCTCTGCAGCTGCACAAAGAAGGCTGGAGTGTACAATGGCCAAAACATAATAAATATGGCGGCAAAGACGAGTACAATAGTCCAAATAATGTAAATAGTATACATAATACCTCATCTCAGAAATATAGACAGATACAAACATATTAATTTGGAAATTCTTCCAAAAATCAATTGTCGGATTTTAATGAAATTTTCAGGACTTATTCACAAATGAAACTATTTTTGAAATTTTTTTTATTAGAAAATCTTGATAAAAAATTTTTTCTTTTACATATTTTTCACCCCCTTACTTAATTTTATGAAGACTTTAGAAATTAGAGAGAATTTTTAGTAACTATATTAGTTAAAAGCAGAATTCTTTGAAGAATTTGAAATCTGGCCCAGTCATACTGAAAAACTGTTCTGAATCTAAAAAGAAAAAAACTTAAAACTATGACATTATTCAATTAGAGAAGTTTTTATGAATATTAATATATATTAATGCTTAAAAGCCACCTTATTGGGCAGCATTTAAGCTAGCTCTTGCAGAGGGCTCTTGATTGTGCCTTCATCATAAGTAAGGAGATGTGATCAGCAACAAGAAACTACAGAAAAACTCTAAATTGATCACGGCATTTAAGTATTGCATTAATATTCAAGCTTATCTTTTAAAAGTTCAACAATAATTCTTCTGCTGCCACTTAATTTAAAATCAATTTGTAAGTTTTTGTCACAAATAATCATATTTAAAAAAAAAAAAAAAAAAAAAAAAAAAAAATCACTGAATCCAAAATTTCAGGTTTGCTGGTCCAGATCCAGTTTGGAATGTTTTTAATTTACTCTTGGAGTTGGCCTGATCCCAAAATGGTATATGTTGGGCTATGGCCTTTAGGAGTAAAGTTAAAAACACAAACAATTTTATTTTGAAACTGTAATAGATGTGACAGTGACTTACCAGGAGCAAAACGAATTCGCTGCCTCGTGTGTCGAACCATTCTCTGAGTCGGTCACACGTACATAGGCCTGCTGCCATTTTTATGCAGCAGGCTTATTTGCATAAGAGAACAACGCTACCTGTTAAAAACCAGGCGAGTGGACGTGGGGGACCACTGCTCTTCTAGGCTTCGGTGAGACTAGACATATTGCTGAAAGAAAGCGACATCAATTTCTGGACACCTGACAGAAACACTAATTTTTTCATTTGAACATGAACTATTGAAAGTTACTGACATTCAAATTTATTATATAGAAGATAATATTGTCTGAAGAAAAAAAATTTTTTTTTTTTTTTTTTTTTTAAACAGAAAATTCAATTTTTACTAGATTTATTTTCATTTTTTTACAATTTTAAATTGAATAATTTATAAAGTTCTTAAATCTTTTAAAATTCATTTTTAATGAGATAATTCTTAGGAAATATTGTTATTAATTTACTCATCCTAATTTGTAAAGCTTATAACAATCTGATGACCCCAAATATTTTTAAAAGAATTTTGATTTGTTTTTATATGTATGATTACATGCAGAATTTCTGAAGTATGGATGTACAAATTGATAAATCTAGCATATAAAAGTCACATGTTTTAAGTGTTGCCCCCTCCCCTTAAGATTGAAAAATATACTGTCATGTTTTTTAATTTTCATATACTTGTATTCTGATTAGTCATCATAGTTTATGTAACAATATTTCCCTCATTGAGTTGGTTTTTTTATTTGGTGTTGAATTTTCAAAAAAAAAAAAAAAACGAAAAAAACTTATTTCACAATCAACATCATCACTTGATAAGACACCAGAAGTGTTGAAGCAATTTTTGTAGTGATGTTATATATATATATATATATATATTACATTCATTCATAAAAAAAAAAAAAATCAGTGTGTGACAGAGATAGTATCAGCTCATATTTTATAATATACATTACTTTCCAATATGAGGGACAATCCTCAATTTATCATAAAATACCTTCCTAACAAATAAATCCATATAATGGTCATCATAGCCATTTTCTTATATAGCCATTGAACAGCCAGTTTTACTTTAAGTTGAAATTTATAAAATATTATATTAAAACAGTTTTTCAGAAAAATCTGAAGTTCACTAACTGTTTTCACTCTTTTGATTACCGATAAGGGATTCCTTTTTAACCTTTTTTTTTTTTTTTTTTTTTTTTTTTGAAGTAATGTGGAAAGTCAGCATTTCTTCAAGTTACATGTTCTCTCCATTTTAAGGTTCAAAGAAGGATAGCCCTCTCTAAAACCTACAAGTTTCATTCACTCAAAGCCATTTTTAATAATTGATCTGAGAAAGTGACAGTTTAGATATTTCTGAATGAGTTGGGTACGATTTCTTAAAAAAAAAAAAAAGGAAATATTTTTCTCTTTCTATTATTTTATCTGCTTTATTTAAATTTGGATAAGCTCATTGCTGTGGTATCTAAACTATGAATTTAAGTGCAGTACTATACTGGCAGCAAGGTCTCACCAATTTACAGTTGAATTGGCTAGATGTAACCATAAGTTCTATAAGTTTTTCTCACACTTCTTGCTTATGGAACTCTCTTCTAGCTTCATGCTTTCCATTCAACTTTAATCTTCAAAAATTTTAATGCAATGTCAGTCATTATCTACTGTCCTTCTGATTGCTCTTCTTTTGTTCTCCTTAGTAATGTTTCCATTTTCTAATTTGTTATATTCTTTAGCAATGAGGTGGACTCACCCACACATGTATAAATGTGACAATGGAATGTGGGAATGGGGAAGACAACAAAAGCTGTATTTAGCAGTCATCTGGGAAAAATGCTGTAGTAATCCGCAGCTGGACTTACTCTAAAAGTGAATGAACTCAACTAAGTAAGACACATTACAACATAATTCTTCCACACCCAGTAATCCCTTGGGCCTTAGTCGCTTTACTGCCTTGCTTGGGGTAAACTCAAAAAAAAAAAAAAAAAAACTCCAAAAAGAAATTACAAATTTAAAAGAAATCTGTTTAGCTTGGCTTTACTCACCTGCTTAACTATAGCCATTTCAAGAATAATTATATTTTTTTCCATTATCAATATTATTACTATCCTGTCTGTTTTAATGGGTAATTATTAGTTCTAAGTTCTATTCTGCTAAGATAATTAACTTGTGATCTGTAGTAGGGTCGAAGCAAAATAGGCCACATGTTTAATTATTAATTGCATAATACTTGCATCCAAACATTATTACCAGTGTTGCAGGCACTACTATTTTAGTTGCCACTGTTTTTAGTCAATGTCACCAAAAGACAGTGCATCACCCCAGACTGCGACCGCCAACAGGATCCACTGATACAAACTGAGGGTGAAAGGGGTTGATGCCCCAACGATGCCTTCAGACCCTGGGCACGACTCTTACCAAGTCGGAGATCGCGTGTGGGTCAAGGCACCAATAAGTCAGTGCACCACCAGGTTCAACAGGGGTTGGGTGGCGAAAATTATCAGCCCGCAGTCATTTCTGGACGGAATAACCCTGCCACATTAAAGATCTACGCCCGCACCATGGTTTCAGCGTGTGCAAGGAAGATTCTGATGACACATCTGAGAGCAAGGCAGCAAGTTTGCTGCTTGATGAGGAAAGTGCAGTGTGTCAATCCACATGAAGAGGGTGTAGAGGTAGAGCCCCCCCCCCCTGCCTTTGTGAAGAAGCACCCATAGAAAACGACTGTTGCCGGGTTGCCATCTTTGTGATCATGAGATCGGGGAGGGGTGGGACGAAAGACCTGACTTACCTCCAAAGTTCAAAATGAGTGCGAACGTGTCTTGCCTGCAAAGTAATGAGGAAAAGAAATATGGCCACTATCAAAGACACAATTTATGTGTGCTGATCTCGTCCAAAATGAGACGATATTTGCACACATGCAAATTTTCAGTCGTATCAGACTGGCATAAAAAGCGAGATGCCAGCAGCACGAGCAGATGGTTGGAGTCAATCGGCGGACTTCGTGCAATAGAGTTGGACATACGAATTGACTGGCGGACAAAGAGGAAGTCCAATAGGTGCGGCTGAGTTGGTGTCTGTTTCATGACTGCCTGCTGTAACAGCCTAGAAAGGGAGTCTCACAATCCATTTCCTTGAGGCAACCGAACATGAAGGAAGAACAGCTGGTCTGCCGGCAAACAGTTCTGACCCCCCCTCTCGTCACTTTCTTTTTGTTTACTACACATTTTAAAACTAATGTATTGTTTGCTAAATACTTTTTTTTTTTTTTTTTTTTTTTATATGCAGATTTTTGTTATGGAAACAGTCATAGAAAAATATTCACTAAAAAATAACAGCTAAGAACACTTATATTATATTTTTGAAAATTATCAGAAATTAAAAGAATAAGTGTACACCTATTTACATCTACATTGGTGTGAAAAAGTTTTGGGCCAATAACATAAACTGATTATGCACCTTTTATTTTATTAAGTTGTTTAGCAGTATACTTTTCTCAGTAGTGTCTGCAATTAAGGAATGGTAAATACACTGCTGCATTTTCATAGGTACCACATAAATACTTTTAAGTAGCTTGACGCTGAAAAAGTCCTTGCAAAACTAGTGGGCCAATGAAAGATCTGAGATGATAAATTTATGATATGTAAATTTCTAAGTAGGAATTGTTCCATCTTGCTAACATGAGTATAAAGTACCATGACAAGTCATCATAGTTGAACATTAACTTCTTTTTACTCTAAAATTTCTGCTGAAATAAAGATGAAGGTTGTAAGTTTAAAGGGGAAAATGACTCAATGAAGCCTTGTGGCTGAGAATTTTCAGTAACAATGTTCAAACCATTCGAAAGATGTTTGTAACTACTGGAAGTGTTTTAACCTTTAGCATGCAAAATTCTTTCAAGAATTATTCCCCCTGCCACTACATTTTTTTGAGGGTGCGAAAAACATGAACACCTATTGTTTTAAAATTGTTATAACTTTCTTTGTATTGTGCATATAGATTTTTTTTTTTTTTTTTTTTTTTTTTTTTGTATACTAATAAAAGAATGGATGAGTAATATTTTGGTGTCATGCATGCATGTTTTTATGTTGAAAACAAAAAAGATTGAAACAAAATAAAAAAATACATTAACAATTTAACATACTTTAACTTTTATTACTCCTTATGGAGTTCTAGGGTGCAATAAGAAACAAAATGATTAACGAGGCTTTCATTTTGTCAAAAAAGTGACGTGTTTCCTCATATTTACTTACGAGAATACACCAGCATTTGTTTGGTCTTTCTTTCACCTGACTAACATATTTATTTGTCTCATTGACAGATAAAGTTATTATTTCATGATTTGTAAACAGATGAAATAATTCACCTTCAGAAAGGCTGTCAGATACATCCATGGGGTCATTAGCTTCTATAAAATAAGTCAGCCATGGATGATAGTCACTTGGTATCTTGTGGTCAGCATTGCTTCCCTCCATGTCACTAGCATGGTTATCATCTTCAACCACTTCACCATTAATATGCACATGTAAAGCCTTTAAAATCATCATCAGTCCAAATCAAAGAAAAACTCCTGAATAAAGGCTTCATTGGATATTGTTTACAAAAAATTGTGAAAAAAATTAATGTGAAATCAATGTTACATCTCGTGTAGTCTAAAAGAATTCAAAATGACATTGGAAAATGGAAGTTTAGCCTCGTTCCAAAGCAGTAGTAGGCAATTTCCAGCTTAAAATGTCGGAAGTAACAGTTGACAAATATTTAATTATAGCAACCATCTCAAGGCAATAGAATGTGCCTACAGCTGCAAAGGGAGAGAATTCTATGGCAACAATTTTCGCCTCCAACGTGCTAAAGGTTAAGTGCATTGAAAACTAGAACATGAAGGTTAGACAAGAGAGATGAAAGAAAGATTGTGAGAATCTTGGTAGGCAATCCAAAATTAAGTTAGGCAAGTGAGGAGTGAATGCACTGAGGTTTCAGTTGATACAGTAGAGTATTAAAAAAAAACATGGACAAGTATATAGCAGAACAAAAAAACATCATTAACCAAAAAACATTGAAGTGGTTAAAAGAATATCTAACCTGGAATGCTGGAAAGTGGCAAAAAAATTAATTCAAAATAGTTACATTCTAATACAATAAAACCAGTAGGAGAAAGAAACAGTGCAAGGTACACCACAAAGACGGTAAAATTTGGTGGTGGACATATAATGGTGTGGAGTTTGATCAAAAGCGATGGTAGAATAAAATTGGTGAAAGGCAATGAAAACCAAAACAGCAGAAGATACATTAGTTTACTACAGTCTAATCTTCTGCCAGACTGAAGATGGTTAAATTTTTCAGCCTGACTTGTTCCATTCAATGCCATTATTTGAGCCAAAGGCGGCAATACTAATTAATAATTCCATATTTTGATGCTTTATACTTTCTGCAATAAGGATCACTTTTTGCAAAAATAATCTTTTTAACTTAAGAGCTGAAAGGTGAAATTTTTGCTGGTGGCCCATTAACAAAAATGCAGTAACTTGTTTTTTGGCTCTAAGCGATCTTAAAACAGACTGAAAAAAAGCATACTACTAATCACTCCTGATTTGGGGGTAAAATTAACAGAAGTAATTAATTTATCAAAGTTACCCAAAAGTTTTCAGTGTGTACCACTAGCAGATTATTAGTTCAAATTTGTCTTGAAGTTTGACCTTTTTGCCTTGCATTTCTTTGGCTTTTCCTCTAAGCTTTACTCACAAATGTTATTCTTACTTGGTTAGTTAATCTGATTATAACTGAACTTTAAGACTTTAGATAATATTATTTAGGACACTTAAAATAAATTTCAAGTATGTCAGTTATATAAAATGCCTGAAAAATAGTCACTTATTTAATAATAGATATCTCTCTCACTCTCTCTCTCTCTCTCTCTCTTTTTAGTGGTTTCTAAAAAAAGGAAAAATTTTGAAACTTGCTGGAGATGTAGTGGAAATTAGAGAAAAGTTACCTGGCCTTATGAATAAATAAAATCTCTCAACATTAAATAATTAGAAATCTGTAAATATGCTATTTGAGGGTCCTATAATTAGGTATCCCAAACTAAAATTTTATTTTTAATACATCTAAAAAAAATTTTAATATATGCTTTGAAAATTTGACAAAATATTAAAAAAATTAGTCCCAGATTTATCTTGGTAACTCAATTAGCAACAAATATAACCATTCAAAGTTAGTCAGTGTTCCATCTCCAGTGATATAAGTAACTAGTTACAGATTAGTTAAAATCATTATAATGTCATATAGATAGTCCTGAAGTAAAATAAATATAATATTAATTGAATGAATAATTATTGGATCATACCAGCCTAAACATTGGGGAAAATTGCATTTTGCATTTTCAAAAACGAAAGGGTAATTTTGACTGTTCATATAAGTTTCATTTCAGCAGTTAATCTTCTAATTTCTTGATATGATTCACGGCATAACAGATGAAGCTGAATTTTTTTTTTTTTTTTTTTTTTTTTTTTCAGTAATACATCAATAAGAAACTTATATAAACAACCACAAGCATAATTTTACAGTAGGGCACAAACAGGTCAGATATACCATTCTGCATTTGCCATAAAAAAGTATTCATTCAGGTTTACATACCTGAAGCTTTGAAACTTTATTGAATTTCACATCCAAAAATTAGTAAAGTATTTTCTCTGTAATATGAAAACCTTTTCTCATACATGTATCTAATTTTGGAAAATTTTGTGAAATTATGCAATTTTTCCTTTTCAAAAAGGAACGGCAATGATTACAAAATTTAGAAATTTGTTTCATGAAATGAATCATTGATTAATCTTTCAAACAAATGCTTATTAAAAAGCTTTATACTCATTTACCTTCAAATTAAAACATCTGAAATGAATAAAAATACATTTCCTCTTCTAATGGTGATTGGTAGTTTGAATTTGTTATAAACCAATATTCCCGAAACAAGCCATATCCTATCATCACTTGAAAGTGGTGTTGTATCAAAGTCCCATCTAAAGACAAATGTTGATGTCACTTGTGCAATATCATCCAACAAAGCCATCAAAAATAATCATTTTTGCCTTTGCTTAGAACTAAAATTTGATTTGGAGATGTAATATCAATGACTTGGTCAATGGAAAAATTGGATTAATAGTATACTGCAATATATTGGTCTTTGCACTTTGTAATTGAAAGACATTTAAAGTGCTTCTTCTTCATCACAAATACTAGAGTTGAATACTCTGGTTCATTACATTTTCTTCCTTTATCAGTGTAGAGGAAGTTCCATTAAAAGTTATATTGCTATAATGTCTATCACATTTTTTTAAGATTAATGGTGGTTAATATTTACCCACTCGTACTAGCATTCCTGTAACAAATGGTGATGGCGATGTGATAATTCTTTTGGATACAAAAACACAAAACTATATAAAACAAACTCAATTTTTTATTTTAATTTTCATCAACATATTAAATCACAAAAATCTTAATCACACCATTCGACTATTTTTTTCTTTTCAGCTTATGAGTGACAAAACAGAACATGCACAAACTTTATGGACAGAGTAAAATTCTCCCCATCTAGAGGGAGGTCTTGTGGGCTATTCCACTTTGCTTAAAAAAAAAAAAAATGTTGTAAGGGGTACTCTTTAAGTCTATAAAAAGGCATGCATTTTTCTCCCAAGTCTCTTTTACAATCTTTAAATTCTGGTTTTAAGATGTAGTCGCACATCGGTGAAAAAGTGTACACCACTGTGATATCTCTCTTGACTTCTGCACTCTTTCATACATGCTTGTTATGCAAAACACGCATATAAACAAGCACGTTCTTATAGCTAGTTTCATATATTTCCCTTTTGTCACATGTAATTCCTTTTGTAAATGCATGCATTCTCATTTGTTTTACATTTATTGTTTTTTGTTACTCATTTTTTACTGGGACTTACATTGAGTCTGCCAATTTTCTAGGAACTTGTAAATATTTACTCTCCAAAGTGTTAACTTCCACAACATAATGGTGATTAATATTTACATAATCATACTAGCATTCCTGTAAAAGCATACATTGGAGGGAATTTGCAGTTTTCTTCAGCCTTCTCCTCCTCCTTAGAAGAAAAATACCTCTCGGGGTATAGAGTTCATCATCCACTGAATAAAAAATTAAATGTAAATTTTATTAACCACCCAGGTAGGTGTCCCTGGAAAGCACTAATACATAAAAAAGGAAAATGGAACAGGTACCCAATTAAAAAAAAAAAAAGACATTATGATTATTATTTTCCATAAGAGCTTAAGGAGGAAAAAAACAAGACAAGGTATGTTTGTAAAAGTTAAGAACTATAAAATGTATGTTTTTTGTTTTGTTTAAGAAAATGTAAGAATTACATTTTAACCTCTAAAATAGGATGTAATCCCTAGAATTAGCAAACAAATCTTAAAAAAAAGAAAAATCAAACTGGTTACATTTTTGAATATTAATTACATTTCAATTTTATGGACACATGTGCCAAAGTTAAACTGAAGTTTCAGTTTTTTATAAAATGTATCCACTTTCATTTTTTAAAGCAAGTGTAAATAAATTTTCAATTAAACTCTCAGGTCCTGAGAATTAGAGAAAATATTGTCAGCCATGAATATAATTGAAATGAATAACCATTAAAAGGAAAACTGGACACTTAAAAAATGTTATTTTAATTCAATTTATGGAAAAATGTGAGTGCAAAATTTAAAGAACTAAGAATATATTAAATTTTATTTTTCTATTTTATATGAATTCTGTTTAATGTTTTTGTTTTTTTTGTTTTTAAGAAAACACAACGGCAGAAGTGAAAGGGATTCAAATTCATCAAAATAGCCTCTAGAATAAATGAGATATCAGCAGTTGAAATTGAAAGAAATTTCACTACTTTGACCAGTTTTTGCTATATAAACTAGGACAGTTTGGGGTATCTATTCTAATATGCATAACAAAATGTACAAAGATAAGCAACATGTATGTATTTAGAAAGTTATAGTACAAGCAAGTTACAAAAATTGAATGAAACAAAAGTAAATTTTTGAAATTTTGCATCAGTTTTAATTTTCTAGAACAGAGATTCCTAATCTGGGAATTCAAAAATACTAAAAGGAATTCTAGGAAATACAATATATTTTTTTGAAAATATTAAATCAGTATAAAAAAATGTATTTTTATTTTTCTTCAATACACTTATTTCTATTTTGACACCACTTATATGTCAACACCTCCTGCATTTTAAAATTACAACAACCAATTTGATACTTCTTTTATGAAGTGATAGTGTCAACAATAATGTCAAAAATACATTGAGTATTTTCACTACCGTTTATTAGCTGACAGCTACTGATACCTTTGTTCCTTCCAACCAATTTCAATAATTATTTCTTTAAATTAAGGAGGGACAAAGCTTCACCATACTGCATTGTGTTATGTTTACTATATACCATGAGATTACCCCTTGGTTGCTTTTACTTATATTGGGAATCAAAAAATGCTTAAGATTCTTAATAATAGAGTATTTGTTGGATAATTCTTTTACTAACAATCTTTAGTAAATCTAATGCAAGTTACCAACAACAAATCTCACAAATATTTTAGAATTATAAAATGAAAAAACAAGTGTATTTATTCATACTGAAAACATAAAATAATAAATGATGCAAAAATAGATTACAGAAATGGAACTTAGCCAGCATTGTGATACACTCAGTACTTTACAGATACTGAGATTTAAACCAATGGTATATGTACAAGCCAGAATGTGTGTGAATAAAAAGCATACAATTCACTTGGATTTTGAGTTTCAAATGGTTTAATCGATCCAGACCAGAGTATCTGATTTCTTCATTGTGAACAAGAAGAAAACTTGTCAGTGAATACCATTTGAACAGTGGTATTCACTGACAGGTTTTTTATGTCCATGCAGCTCACAAAGGTAAAATTCAAAGAAAGTGAAAAAATGGAAAAATATTTAGACCTTGTCAGATCTGAGCAAAATTGTGGAACATGAAAGTAAAAAATTGTACCTAACATATTTGAACTTATAACTAAAGAATACTTCAAAATTATCAGTCTCAAATTGTCAAAGATTTGCATCTAGATGGATTGTTTTGTGTTTGTTTGTTTTTTTTTTTTTTTTTTTTTTTACAGCTTATCGACCTTTTGTAGGTTATTTAAAGCCTGAAAATATTTTAAATTGTAAGAATTTTTGGGAGATAATAATGATGATTTATTGATACAAGCCCTACTAATTAATTCATAACTGGGTAAATAAGAAATAGATTCATGCTTTTCCCAATGGTATTTGCACATTAGTGAATATAACAAACCCAACTGGAATTGGAACTTTGCTCTCCAATTTCCAATTCTGAGCTGTTATCCATTATACCATCTGCACATCCATGCTTACAGGAGAACAAACTGTAGAAGACAATACTGATGAGAATTACTGAAGGATTACATAAGGAAAAACATTGATACAAAATGCTTTAATTAGGAAACATGTCTTTGAATGTTTCCATAGAATTTATACAATAGGTGGAAAAATTGAGAAATTCAACAAGTCTGAAAGTTGACAATACATTAAAGGGGACAAAAAGATAAATGTGAATATTGTGGATATGTAGTTGAGAGAAAAAAAAGAATATTGAGAGTGTCAGTGAGAAACAATGTAGAAATGAAAGTGAAATGTTTTTGTTGAAAAGAAAAAAAGGACTTTTAATGTAATTAAAATAACACCAATTTAGATATGCAAAAGGTTACGGGCAGCACAGTAACACTCATTCCCAGAAATGTTGGCAAACAATTAGAAAAGCCAAAATTATGGCTTTGACGCTTTAGTCATAAAAACGCTAGGATGCTTTGAAGGATCCCTCGAATTAGACAAAAGATTTTAAATAATACTGTTGTAGACTGCAATAAGCATCACTGACTTGTTGTAAATGATGTATTCAAACTTAATTCACAAAATAAATAAATGATGCAAATACTGAAGAAACTGGCATGCTAAAAAATAAGGTAAGTCTCAAGTTAAATGAAAATGCCCCCCTCTTACTAAACATGTTGCTGGTAAAGTTGGTCCCATTAGTAATAGCAAAACTAAGAAAATTAGTGAAACAAGAACTTCTTGAACATGTTCCACCTAGTGGCAATAAATGGGCATTGACTATAGTAGTTTTAAAAAAGGAGACTTTCGAATATGCAATGATTATAAAATGAGATTAAAAGTCTGCTCAAATTCATACTTAATTCTAAATATTGATGTAGTTTTGCATTCATTAGGAGGAATGAAAGCCTTTACGAAGATAGATTTGAAAGCAGCTTATCGCCAGATATCCATCAACGAACACTTCAAAGAAGTGATAACAATCAACGTGCCGATAGATTTGAGGTGGACAAAAGTGCAATGGAGAATAAAAACAAAAACCATAAAACAAGTCATTGGATATGACATTTGAATAGGGGACAAATAGATAAAAAGTGTGAATGAAAATAAACAAAAAAAATTAATATGTTCACAACAGCAGTAAGATATAATTTCTGAGATATTCTGTTTTGAAAGAGGTATTTTCCCTAGATCAAACCCTAATAGAATAGATACTAGAAGTATCTATACCAGAAAATAAGAAAGAGCAAGAATTCTTTTTGGGATTAATAAATTTTTATAGATGATACTTACCAAGTTTTGCTGAGTTGTCTGAGCTATTTGCCAAGCTAAGGAAAATGAATGTGGAATTCATGAGAGGAGACCCAACAAAAAAATGTTATTACTAAAAGACCTATAGTTAAAATATTTGATCCAACTAAAGATATATTGGCTACAGATTCTAGTGAGCAATATCAAGAATACTATCACAAGAAAGGCATCCAATAATATATTTATCAAGAAGGTTGAATGCTGAATTGAATTATTTAAACATTGAAAAGGAAGCTTTGGCAATTGTATGAACAAGCATTAGAGCCTGTCAATTTTGAATTGGAAAAAAAAAACTTTCAGTTAAGATGTAATCATATACCATTAGAATTTATATTCATTCTAAGGAAAGAATTGCTTAGTCACAAAATTGAGGATTTTAAGATGTGCAATAAATAAGACTGATGGTCTTTGATTTTGATATAGAATGTTAAAGGTAATTCAATATCACACATGCCCAATCAAGGAGTAAGATGAAAAAACGTGAAAAATTTGAAGATACATTTCTATACTGATTAGAGGCTGATGTTTTATCACTCATATGAATGGCTTAGAAAACTATACAAGATACTGTATGAAGTAAAATAAAGTGGAGAATTAGAAAGAATAGATAAAGTAATTGTTCTTGACTCTATAGTTAGAGTAGAGTACAGTTGCAATGACGATATGGTGGTACCTCCAGAAACAAAGAAAGATCTTGAACGTGATGTGGAATAGCGGCTACTCAGAAATTTGTGTGGTGTCCAGGATATTCAAGAGATACGGAGAATATATAAAAAGACGTCCCAAATGTAAAAAAATAAATTTTACACAAAAGAAATTCTAACTCACAGAATTAGAAAGAGTTAGAACCATGGTGCAGAATTCACGTGAATCACATATATGTCGGATGTATGTCTTTTTGATTGATTGATTTCAAACCAGGAAATATTTTTAGATTGTAAAAATTTTGGGGTGATAATTACTGATACAAGTCCTATTAACTCATAGCTGACTGGAATTGGAACTCAAGTTCTCCAATTTCCAATAGTCATTATCCATTACACCATCTCTGCACATCCAAACTTACAGTACCTGGTATTCCCAAACTGTCACCCAACTAGGTACTGACCAGTCTCTCTGTTGCTTAATTTTAGTGTTTGTACAAGAACCAGTGTTTCAACATGATATGGCTATAATCCCCAGTGGAGGAGAACTTTTCTTAATTGTTAGGTTTCTTTTTAGGATTGCTTGAATTAATTCATTCCTCAGACAAAAGAAGTTCTATGACGAAATATCTGTTAAGAATCGTATTTTCAAGAAATGGAGTTTCTAAAACTTTGGTATCCAGCAATGCACCACAGTTTTGTAATGAACTCAACTCGCATAATAGAACGGATAGGATACAGGCCTTACAATATGCCTCCATTTTTTTCCTTCAATCAAATGGTGTAGCAGAAAGGATGGTACAAACCATAAAAAATGGGTCTAAACGCATTTTCATAGCAAAGATGGAAATCTTTCTACCAAGACTGCTTCTAAGTGACAGAACCATACCATGCTAGGAAACTAAACAGCCTAACAGCAGTGTTAGGAAGACAAATCAGAGCTTCCCTAACAATGTCATATTCTATAAATGAAAGAATGTGGTACAAAAAGAATAAGTCCTCAAGTTGATATAAGGCAAATTATCTAATGCAAAATGTTATAGTATAAGCATAATTTAAAGGGGGTGTGCAAATCAAACATGGTCCCATGGAGGAACAAATGTCAAAGGATATAAAGAATGATGATAATAATAAAGATAATCAAGATTTGCCTTTGCTCAAAGTCTACCATAAATATAAATATGATCAGATCTATAAGAGGGGTGAAATAGTGCAAGAAAATTATCAAGATGGAACAGTGTAGAAGAAGCAAAATGTAAGGGCATAAAATTCCTTTGTTTCGGGGAGATGTGTTGCGGATCTAGGAAGGCTGTTAAATTCAAATTAGACAAGTTTTTTTTTTTTTTTTTTTTTTTTTTAATATTGAATGTAAAAAGTTCTTTGTTGAAATTTGTTCCAAAATGCAGTATAAAAATTAAGTTTTCTTAGTGTTTTCCCGAGTTATATCTCATTTGCGTGTGTAAATATCTCTCTGCATGCGAGTAAATCACTGTGCATATCCCTTGCATGTGAGAATCTCAATGCGCTGAAAACTTGTTCATTTTTTTTTTTTTTTTCTTTTTTTAAACAACTGAATTGGCTCAACGAAAGTTTGCCAGATGTTGCCAATAATTCTCAGAAATACGTGGGCCAGATTGTATTTTTTTTATTTTTATCCAATGGGATTTCTTGAAACATTTAAATTAGGGTTGAATTCAAGAAAGATTTTTTTTTTTTTTTTTTTTTTTTTTAAATCACTTGAGCCTATTTTTGCACAAAATTTGATTGTTTTGTTATGGAAATTTCTCAAAGCTTATTTTCTATTTAACAACCAATGAAATTCAAGAAAATGTTTGAAATTGAAATAAGGATTACTAAAGATGTAATATATAAATGTAAGAGTGTGATCATTTCCATATGGATGAGACACTATATAAACCCGAGTATTAATAAGGGAGAGAGTATTTGTCAGAAACAATTACAACTTAACAAATACTAGTATTACACATCACAACAACATTACAAAAAGAAAAAAAAAATAGCAGACATAATTTTGAGAAACCTTTCTTAGTTTTTGAAAATATTCTGAAGAGTTTACTTGATTCTCATTTGCAAAATATTTTCAGTATGATCGAACTTTTCTGGTCCTCTTGTTCTTTCATGAAACAATTCAGTATTTTTATAAACAATTTAGGATTTTCTTGGCGGACTTGTTATAAATAAGAATTCATGTTCCCATTGTTCATTGAATTCTACTTTACTCTTGCTCATTTCTTTTCTGTTGTGATGAGTAACCAAATTTTCAAACAGTGACATATTTGAATAAGTAAAAATCTGCAAATATTCATAAAGAATAAATAACAATTTTAGCAACTATAAACTGATTAGCAAAAAACAGTTATATAATGCACCACGTCTTTTTGGTGACTACTAACATCATTGGTCATATTATGTATAGAATGTTAAAACTGAAGGTTAATTTGCAGTATATGACTAATTTAAATAGATAACAAAAAGTCATTATGATTGACTTTTATTATCTCTCAGGATGTCTAATTATTGTTTTATTGGCTATTTTGTTATATAAACAAGTGGAAACAAGTTTAATACTATCAAGTAATTATATCACAGTATAAAGATTTTGAATATTTTGAACCTATCAGCAGGTCTTTATATTGACTGTTTTTTATCATTTCACCCCAAGCAAGGCAATGAAGCCACTAAAACACATGCAGTTACTGAGTGTAAAAGAATAAGAAAAAGAAAAAGAAAAATGATATTAAGGAGTAAGAGCAATAAAAGAAGAGGAATCAAGAAGACAGTTGATAACATTTGACATTGCATTTGAATTTTTGAAGGTCAAAGTTGGCTGGAAAGCAAGGAGCCAGAAGAGTTCTATAATCAAGAAATGCCTTAAAAATCTCTTTCTTTTACACTCATACACACACACTATTATATATTCATTTAAAAGATTTAAACTGATTTTGGTTAAGGCTGAAAAACTTTCCATTGTCTGCTCATTTTTAAATAAGTTTTAAAATTTAAAAAAAAAAAAAAAAATGACTACAAGAGGGATAATTAATGGTAAAAAAAAAAAAAGGTTTAAATAAAATAACTAAAAAAAAAAAGTAAAATAAAGCTAACAAAAATGCAAGAAGCTGTATACCAACATGTACTTTCAGATCTGATAAAATTCATGTAAATTGTTTTGTAGAAAAACCTTGTTCAAAAACCTTTCGTCTCACTAGGATAAAGCCTGCTATATATACTAAAATGTTTATATTTGATTTGTTCTGTTGTTTGATATTGTTTTGTCATCATGAATTGCATTTAGATTATGATAATTACAGTTTCTCAGTTTATTGGATCATAAATTAATAGTATCTTTTTTGTACATAAAAACTTTTGGATTTTATGTGTGTTTTTGCCTTGTTTTTACAGCAGTTCATGAGTGTAACCTTTTCTGAATGTCAAAACCATTGTTATTGTTTATATTTAATTTGAATTTTAACCTTGCTAGTTTACCAAGGTCTAAGCTATCTAGTTATCTAGTCTTTCTACTCAACTGATAAATATTCACTAACTGGTCTGGACTGCAGTTTGTATGTATTTCTCTTGCTTTCAATACATATATATATATATATATATATAATATAAAATCTTGTTTTGAAATGGTTCATGTTATTTTATCTAATTTTGGTGCAAATTTCATTGTTGCTATTCAGAAATTTAAACTTTGTTATTTCTTGTAATTATAAAATCTCCAACTTTATTGAATATATTTTCATTCCAATGTTTAATATTGTAATTCATTTAGTAAAAATCAATTGACTTTTGGCTTTAGTTACCAAGTTTACAACTACAATATAAAAGGTATTCCTTGTCGATGTCAATCTTATAGTAAGGAAGGCATCTTTTATACATTTTTTTTTTTAATCTGCATTATTCAAGAAATTGTATGTGATGGTACAATAATGTTAGTAATATTTGTTAATTTGTGAATTCAGGCATATAAATTGGAAACATATTTGGAACTTTATCTCATGTAGTCAGTATTTACAGAAGTAAATGAAAAACTTTTCAGTCTATTATATCATTGTGCTGTGAATACCTGTTATTTCTACATTCTGAAAGTACTGATATTGCTTAAATAAGAATAATTCTCCCATTCTCTATTTGCTAAAAGACAAACCAGAAAGAAAAAACAAAAAAAACAAAACCAGGAATGCTAGTATAACGTCATATTATAAGTACCATTAACAGTGTCTTTGCATGTTACTGCATTTGTGTTCTTTTTTAGCACTGACTTGCAATAACTTGTTTTTTCACCTGTAAGTAGAAGTATCGGCTTGTTTACTGACTGGTCTCCAGTTTTCACACTGGTATTTCTCAACTGCCCTGAAAGGTAACCAGGTGTACCCCAAGTTAACAGAAGAGTAATTTATTAATTATTTATATATTTAAAAATATCTTTATTTTTAAAAAGCTTGAGACACCAAGCACATAGCTTCCATGTTTAAGTCAAGTCTTTGTTATTTGATCTTTTAAACTGGATGCTAAATTCTTTAATATTTAAAGAATGGATAACCCTTTCCCTTTTACCTTGTTCAAGGCATAACATATAAGGTCAAATTGCCAAATCAAGCACAGGTTTCACACAAGCATACTGAAATATACAATGTAATTGTCTTAAAAATAAATGCTTATTTCAGGAGACTTCTTTATTTTCAAATTTCATAACTAATTTTTCCTTATTAAAATTTAAAGTGTACTTCAGAGTTTTAGCTACTCTACTAGTGTTTCCCTGAAGTAAAAAAGAAAAAGATCGAGAAACACTGCTTTACAGTATTGAAGAATCTTACTATTTTTTACTGAAAGATCTTGTTTTTCAGTGGTTAAAACAATTTTTAACTACATTAGCTTTTTTCACAGGCTTTTGATTCTTCATTACTTCCTAATCATACAATCAGTAAACAATATAAACATTCTTGTGTATGTGTGTAATTTTAATTTGGTGAAACTAAACAAATGTGACAAAAATAACATACCTTTTTAGAAATAGATAACTTTTTTAGCATGCATTTTTATTAGTGATTTATCAGCTTGTTTGTCTCAGCTAAACTAAATTGTGATAATTCTATATTCATAGTAATTTATATCAATTTTCTATTTGAAGATTAAAAATAGCTTCTTTTTTTATTTGAATAAGTTTATGTATAATTGTTTGACTGTTAGAATGTTTAAGAGTGTTTAATACTGTGTTTAGACTACATTAAAAACTCTTGGGTCTCAATCAAATTAATATTATTAAGCAAATTATCTCAAACTAAATTTTCTATTAATCATTTACCTATCCTCGTGAAGTTAACAGCTCTTCAAATTAGAATAATTTACGATTGAGAAATTAATATTTTGATTTGATGGTGGATAATATGACAAGATTGGAATCATGGCATGACTTCTCATTGAAAAATGTACCTATTTTTTTAATGATTTTTAAAAACTTTTACTCTGTAAATATAATAATAGTTGACATTTCTTCATCTAAGTCTGTAGCTTTTTTGCAGATCTTTCCTCTCAATTCATGCTGAATCTTATATCAGGTTTTTTTTTTTCTTTTTGTCAAATGTCAAAAATGATACAAATAGTCTGCCACAGTGTCATGTGTGTTCAAATTGCCCAAGATAAACTTGTAGAAACAAAAACATTTAACAATAATAGTGTGTGTATGTGTGTGAAAGCAAGAGGTTGGGGGACAGAAAACACAAGGCTGACCTCAGTACAATATATGTTCAAACAAAATAGCAGGAAACTTCAACAGAATTGCAAAAACACTTAATTACAAAATGAAGTTGGATGAATAAAGAACGCATTTAGTCCTTAGAGTTATTTTTAAAAGTGAAGAGAATATTCTTTATTTTTTTAACTTAGTTAATAAATTGTCATGCTGACATGAGTGACAGCAGAGTAATATATAATGTGTGTGTGTGTGTTTCAAAAATAATATCTGATAATGCATTTTGCTTATAACAGGTTCATCAGATGGATAACAAAAAAAATGTGTATGTATGCATTTGTGTGTGTTCAAAATAATTATTTTTGAAACATACTTTCATGAATGTTTTTCCAAATGTCAGTAACTTTTTTATATATATAAAGTACACAATGTGGCTAGTTTTCAATTTGTACCTGATGATTACCACATGCATAAAACTGAGTTGTACCAAATGGTGAGGGGCAAATTTTGTGTGTGTGTGTACACACACACACACACACACACACATGTATTTTTTTTTCTTTATACATTATTTTTATAAATAAAAATATTTAAGTAAATTTGACAAAAAGAAAAGTTTATAATGAACAGCATTGATTACTTTTACCGGCCTGAATGTCAGAAATTTCATAGAAAATATGTCCTCTGACAGGAATTGAATGTGTATCCTACACAGCTGTCATTTGTCCTGATGTGCTATACCATTTCACTACAGAGGAAGTGTCTGGTTAGCAAAGTCAAATTACTGTTTTTAAACAAACACATTTCCCACAATCTTTCTTGAACAATCCTATCTGCTTGAACTGGATCTTAATGTAAACAAATTACAATATATATTATGAAATAGACTACGTCTGAAAATTATTTTAATATATTTTCTGTTTATACATTATTTTTATAGATACAATTATTTAAGTAAATGCTCTGTTTATAATAAACAGTATTAATCACATTTAACAGCCTGAATGTCTGAGAAATTTCAGAAATTATATATATATATATATATATATATATATAATATAGAGAGAGAAAGAAAGAAAACTAATACAAATATAATTTGTCACTTAGCCGATTGGTGTCATCTTCAGCATCCTTATTCTAGAGTTTCATAGACCCTCCATTCTATCTACAAAGATAGACTGTTCTCATTCCATTGCCTATGTCTAAAGATCTCATTTTTATTGCTTGCCCTCTTTCCACTGAGTCAAAGTACATACAAGGGATTGAACTCACAATTACTATGTCGGAAAATTCATGAACCATTGCTATAATCCACTAGGCTACTGTCCCAAGTCTCTGTGGTGAACTTGGAGCCTTAACCCTAACCTACTTGCTGATTACTACATTTGTCTTTGTTAGTGGCTCTCATATTGTATTTATTTTTGTTAGGCCTACTAAGGAGGTACTCATAGTCTAGCATATGAGCCGATTTTATTCAGACATCTAACTCTCTAGTGTTCTTCCTTGTCCAATATTTTCACTTCATTCCACAGTGATGGCTACCCTTTTCCCACCATATATGATCAACCATGCCTGATTTCATTGTTTCACACCTCACTGTGGCTTTCCAATGTTCCTTCAGCCTTACTTTTATGGTGCAGCTTATTTCACCTTTATATTCTTTGCCACAACCACAAGCAATGGAGTACAATGAGGCATAGTTTATTGCTAAAGTGGACATTAGGTAATGGCTGTTAGTGGAGAAATTGGAAGTGGTAGAGATGGAAATGAAACAATTCAAGTTTAACAAATAATAAAACAAGGTTACAAGATGTTTAGGATGTTGTAAAGTTTGATAGTTTTACAAAAAAAAAATATTTATAAAAACAGATATATATATATATATATATGTAATTTTGTTCATATGTTTATTAAAGCATGCTAAATCTGTAATAATAAAATTGGACAAAAAAAGATTAAATTATGTCTTATTTGAATTTTTCAGGATTTTTCCATTGACATTCCTCAACCTGTTGCCTCAAAAAAGAAAACCTGCTGTGTTATCCGTAAGAATTTCATAAAGACAATATGCTCAAAGCCTTGTGTCAATGCAATATACAATTTGTAATTTATTTCTTGGTGGCCATCTTACTTTTAGGTGAGTATTTAATCTTAATCTATCCATTCTAAAAGCAAGAAATTAATACCTTTTATTTATAATAACACATTATCTTAATTATAATAATATTCAGTCCATCTGAAGTTGTTATACAAATCACATAAACTTGAATTTACCTTGAAAAAATTTTGTCAAACTTTAAGATGTCAAAACAATATACTACCTTAATTACTTAAAATAATATACTGCCTTAATTATTTATGATAATTTTACTGGCTTAATTATTTATAATAATATTCTGTTTTAATTATCTATTGTAATATACTACCTTTTTTTTTTTTTTTTTTTTTTTTAACCAAATTCACTCCATGTAAGACAATGTTGTATGGGTGATAAGGATGTTCACCCCACATGCTGATTTGTGTTGAAAAAAGGTGTGAACAGCCAAGACAATGAGGAGATGAAAGGCACAAATTTATATTTAACAAAAACATCAGTTTTGTTACGCCAAAAATGATGTGCATTTTTATAACAAAACAGAAAAGGATTGTTCCAGAAGGAATGTCTGGATTGTAGTCAGATCTGAGTAGTTTAGTCTGGTAAACTTGGGAGGTCATTGGTTGTCAATCAAATGGCAGGTTGGGCTTTGAGATCAGGAAAACCAGACTGTCAGCTAAGGCAGGCAGGATGAGAAAAGGCTTTGGAACTGAAAAAACAAAGAAATAGAATAAGACCTTTTTGTGTCTTGCCCTAACGAGCACTGTTTGTGAGAGTCTCTCCCAAGAACTCGGTCGTGTGGTCTGCAGATTACGGGACTGGCAAGAATATGTTAACAAGAGGAATCTGGAATGGTTGTTACCTGGCCATCTGCTTCAACAATTCAGGTGTATCAGTGGAAATATTCCAATTTGCATATGGAAACCTCTTCCCTAAACAGGGCCAAGTCAGTGAGGCAGTACTAACTTCAGTGGTGAACTGACCGTAGAAAGCAAGATCACACCAAAGAGTACAGGACACCAAGAAGATCAAAAGTGTACATCAAGTAGTGCACAGATACTACACTGCCAATCTTGGACCCCGAGCTGAGAAGGTGGTTTTTGTCAAAAAGAGCTCAAATTTATGCCACTCCATGTGTTCATGTACTCTCTGGCTACTGGGAGTAGAAAGCACTAAATATAAAAATATCCCAATAGTTGTTTAATTGCTAGTTATTCAACATGCTTAGAGGTATGTTTTAACTCTAAACATATCCCAGTAGGTGTTTAATTACCAGTTAACATTCCCTTATACAACATCTACTCCCTGACTGCTGATTCAGTTCCAGGAGTAAAAAGAACTGTGAAGATCAAGGTTGTTTTGCTTGTTTTTGTTTAGGAGCAGCAGCTGTAAAGTAGGTACCTCCACTATTTAATTAGATAAGCTTTTACTTGCTTTTATAAATTAAGGACAGTATAGTCTTAAGAAAAAAATATTTTTCAATGAAAAATTTTACAAGAATTGTTTCAATTTCAATTATAATTTATGAAGTTTCAAATCTTTTAAACATTCTGCAAAACTTTGATCACGTTAATTGAGATTGGTATTAAGTGAAAACTATATCTACTAATCAAAAATTGAAAAGCTTAATATAAATCATAATGCACTAAAATTTTAAAAATAATTAAAAAAATTGTGTTTAAATGTGCCCATTTTGAAAGTATATGTGACCATACACAACATTATCAAAAAATAAGAGCAATGACTATAGTAGATTTAAAGTCAACTTTCTTAAAATTAGGTTACAGAGAATATTTTCTAACATTTTTAAGATTACTAAGTACTTAAAAACAAATATATTAAAACCTTGTTCACCTGTCATTTTTCTTAAATTATGTTTTAGCAGATTAAGTCTCTGTAGAACAATAAAACTGTCAACACTTTATCACCACTTATCAATTACATAAACAATTATGCAATCACTACTACTGTTTGTTTTAAAAAATCCAATTCTGTGTTATTTTAAACTTAAAGTAAATATTTGTTTCAAATCAGATTAATTATACTTTGGCTAATATTCCTCAAATGAAGTTTCAGAAAAGTATTATATTTTTTGAAAAAAAATTTTAATACAGAGAATTACCTTGTGATGAAAGATGACTTAAAAAAAAAAAAAAAAAAAAAAATAGGGTGCTAATCAGCTATTTTAGCAAAAAAAAAAAAAAAAAATTTATTCCAATCAATGTCATTTCTGTTTGAAATACATTACAGAGTATTTAGCTTAATGGAAATAATAAATTTCATCCTTTTAGCTCTCAATGAAAACTTCAAGAAAGCTTTTTCATTTTTAAAAATTCATTTTAAATCTTAGGTATTGCGAATTATTGGAGGTATCTACAGTAAAGCCACCAAGACACAAGGTGTGAAAGAATTAGTAAACAGAAGGAATTGAGCAATAGTGACATAATTCTTATTACATCACTATTGCTCAATTCCTCTGAGGGTGATGCTAGTAATAGTTATTTTCATCTTAATCTGACTCCTAAACTATTTCACCCATTCTCACTAATGTTTGCCTCCCTCTCCTTCAAGTTTATGTATGTAGAACTTCCTTTCATTACCTTGATTTCAGCACTAATTTTCCTTCTATTTTCCACTTGCTCTCTTTGTAAGAGTCTTAACCTCAATTTCTGCCTATGAGTGTCTCTTGATTCTTTGTGATGCTCTTTGACAGTTTTTTTTTTTTTTTTTTTTTTTTTTTTTTTTTTTGGGACACTCTGGAAAACAATCACCACAAATCTGTCATTCTCTTTTGGAATTCTGTCAGAACTCCTCATTTGGCTTTTAGCATAATGAACACATCCTTTGCCCTGTCAGCCATGACAGATAATCAAGATAACACTTTCACTAGGATATTTTTCTAAATGAACAAATATTTGCTCAGCTAATTTAGATAAGCTGACTCATTCTGTTCAACCCAATTCCATGAGAATAGAAGTATTTTGCCATTTAGTATTTTATGTAATTACTAGTGGACCCATGCCATCAAAATTGATGGCAAGAAGGAATGTATTATATGTATTGTAATTTTTGTTTAATCCAAGTACAATTTTGTAATTTAAAATAGTTCATTGTTAACATTAATAATTGAACGGTGTACAATTTATAAACACCTCAGAAAAGATATCTGTACTTTATCCTCATTGTGCATGTGCACATAACTTTTGTGACACACTTTGGATGCTCTTAAAAGTCAAATTTGCTGAGAAATTAGAACATCACTAATTATAGTTGATCCCACAATCCAAGACACCTTGAAGAAAAGTAACTTTATGTGAAGTTAATTCAAGCTGAAATAAAATATAAACTTCAGCCAAGTTTTGTCTGACATATATTTATCTCCTCTCTCTATCGCTTTCTATTTCCCTCCCATCTCTCTTTCATTGCAGTTGTGTATGTTTCTTTTCATGGCTACTTTCCATCACTTCTTTCGCTTTGATTCTAGTTTGCAGGGGGGGGATTCCTTTGTCAGCATGGTAGCTTTTTGCGTATGGTCATGAATGGGGTCATGACTTCTGTGCTTCTCATGTCAAAATTTGTACACTGCCCCTCAATTGTTACACACAAAACAAAATCTTACACACACACACACACACACACACATATATATATATGGCATATTATATTTAAGGGTACAAATTCTGCGATTTTTTTTCTCTCAGGCTAGGTTAATCTAATACTATCCAGCTAGTGTTGACTTATTTTACCAGCTTACCCAAGTGGTGGAGTTTGCTTGATTTATGCAGAATCTCTCTGGGTAACTGATTGTTTGGGTTCAATCCTCACAAACTCCTTTCAAAACCAATTAGCTTTGGGTGTTGAGCAGGCATCTGCAACAGGGATTAGCAAGCCACCCTGGTAGACAGGCATCCTCGGATATGAGTGGCTGTGCCATTTAGATCTAAATATTACTTTTTGGCTAAATATTGTACTTAAGAAAAATATTTTTCTTTTTTCATTTAGACATCTTTCTAATTCACCAAATTGATAACTCCCATGGAAGTGGTGACAGTTATCATACCCACTCCAAAAGGAGCCGACCAAACATATTGCAGTTGGAATGGTCAAATGGTCAAGAAGAAGCAGCACATTTTCAAATGCTTCTGAAACACCCAAAAGTCTCAGAAATGTGTGCTGATTTCCAACAACCAATGCAGGGAGAGGAAGGTATGTGTTTTTTTTGTTGTTTGTTTTGTTTTTTTTTAATGGTTTACTTTCTTATCGTTTACTTTTTACTTAACCTTTCTCACTGTATGCAAGTTCATTTGCTGCACAAAAAGTCTATCCTGCCACTGAAGGTGACTTTGGTCCCTGAACAACAGTGTTTGAATTTCATAGATGTGTTGTCATATCTTGCTATGGCAACAGAAAACACCATTGAGTGAAATTAACAATAAGTATACTACAATTGAGGCCTTGAAAAAGAATGCAGTAGAAAGGGGAATTAATATTAATGATGCAGAGTGTTAAAGGTTACAATTACTCTTGTTAATTCCTTCTTTTTTTTTTCTTTCTTTCTTTTTTTTTTTTTTTTTTTTTTTTTTTTTTTTCAAGGTGACTATTTATCATGTCTAGTTTACTAAATTAAGTAAATTCATTCTACTACAGTTTATAGTGCAATATAAGTCATAAACCAAGCAATAGTTTTTTTTTGGGGGGGGGGGTTAAGATTTTTCCTATCTTCAAACTACACATCTGAAATTAACTTTTTGTTTCTGGGCAAATTGTTCATTTTTTTTTTTTTTTTTTTTTTTTTTTTTCTCTAATTAACATTTTTGAAATCTGTTAGTTTTAAAATCAGATTTTAAAAATAATTTATTGTCAAATTTTTTTTACATATTATGAGGAGGTGCTATAAAGTTTATGGCATGACCCATTTCCTCAAATCTGATCAAATGACCAAACATCATATATTTTAGGAAGCACTTTATAAATTGCTATCTTTTTAATTTTATTATTTTTTTTACTAAATGCATTTATTCCTTTCTTTTTAAATTGTCTATAAATTGTTTTTATTTATATTTTTTATTTGTATATGAATTAATATCTGTTTTTTAAAATACTCCATACAGGTCATCTGCTTACTAATTCTAATGAATTTGAACTGGTTCAGGTGCAGGTATTTGTAAGTCCAGGCCAGACAATCCCAGAAAAAGAAATCCCTGCACTGCGACTTCCATCCATTTCATGTATTTTCAGCAAATTATTATCTGGTCATCCCAAAGTGCGTAGCTTTCAAGAAACAATGCATATGTTCCAGAATCTTCAACAGGGGCACAATGCTTTTAAAGTTTTCCCCACAAATCCTAAAAAACGTGTCTGTACTCGGAAAGATTTGACACCTTTTGGAAGTCTTCAGCTTATACGAAATGGGGAATTTCTTAGTAAAGTTTACAGAAAATATATAAATAGTATACGTAGTATCACTTTAGGTTCAATATTTAATATACAAAGCATTCCAGAAGAATTACAATACCAAAGTGCTTTGGCATTTTCTCATGGCTTTTTAGAGAGAGAAGAATTTACTCGTTCAAGAGTTGAAAAGTCTCTCCCAAATTTTGCCCCTAAGTTTATGAATAATAAAATCAACTGTCCAAAACTTAATCGTTATTCTTTCTTGGCAGAAGATGCAATAAATACTGGTCATTATATGTACAAGAGAGCACATCCCTCTACCAAAAAATTAGCAGAACTTTTTAGATCTCATCATATAATGAAATCTTCTGCTCTTGAGTTGTTGGCAACTCTTTTGTTATATTTTTGCAACAAATTATCACCAAGTTGTTTTGATGCTATACCGGGTGCCACCTGTCTCAATGTAACCAATGAAGGACTAAATACTGCTTTCAATTTAGCTGACAGCTACATGCAATCAATAACCTTAGATCCAATGTTCAAGGACATTTGTGTTTTATCTACATTCCCAGCACTCAAGCAAGTCGTGGAGAAGATGACAAATGCAAATGAATCAGAATTTTTCAACATCTATTCTGGAAAATATTCATTCCTGATTTACCTCTTGATAAGCCTTGATATAAAAATTGATAGTATTCCACCTGCAGCTTCACGACTTGTCCTAGAGGTCTACAAACACAATATTCACAAATCTACCTTCTTTCGATTTCTCTTCAATGGTAAAGATGTCACTACTAATGTGCTTTCTTGTAAGACATTTGGTAGTCAATTTTCTGGTTTATGTCCTTTCAATGTTTTAAAAGATTATGTAAACTATAACATTCTTGCTAAATTTAACAGTGAAACTTATGAAGAAGCTTGTAAGTAATATTTTCAAGCTTAATTTGTTATATTAGAATCATAACAGTTGATAGAACTCTGCCTTATAAAATATATTTTTTTTTTTTTTTTTTTTTTTTTTTTTTTAAATCTGGGCTGTTATTTTGAACCCTATTTAACTCATTTACAAAAAGATTTCCTAATTACAAGAAATAAATATATTGCGTTTCTAATCTTAGTTCTCTTTAATCAGCTCAAAACCTGTCTTTAAAAATATATTTAGACTAGTCTTTTATATGCTTTTAAAGCTTCAAAACATTTTTCCTAAGTACATTGAATATTGTATGAAATTAGCTTCCAATGTTTCCTCTAAGAATTCAAGTCAACTCATAATTTCAGTAATAATTATTGCTTATCATCCATAAATTACTAGAAATTATTGGATCATGTATTCTCTTTGTTTCCTTTAGGCAGAAGATTCATTGTAAAATTGATTTCTCTATATGTATTTACAATTAGATCCAATTATTTTATTTCTAAGCTGAAAACTGTTTATCTTTTTTAGGTAATTTAATCTCAGAAAAAACATAATCCCTATGGTAAACTTTGCAATAATAGAAATTTAAAAATTAAAGTTATTTTTAATTAAAATATTTTAACTTGATTTAAGAAAAAATTTTCTTTTTTTTTTATTTTGTTAAAAGAAACATTTACTAGCTAACTTTTAGTTTAATTCATATATACAAGTGATGAGTGCCATAAATTCTTAGGTCAAACCTAATAATCTTACTAAGCAACTGCTTTGGATCTAGATACAAGTATCTCACCTAGAAACAAGTTTGTTTTCTCACTGTCTTATACTGTGTCTCCTATCAGTTTTTTTAATTGAAAAACAATGATAGTATATTGATTTTAATATCCACATACACCTTGACTATTGTGTAATGCACCTAACTATCCACAGGCATCTATTATGTATAACTTCTTTATTTGCATCCTATTGCTATTTAAGTTTCTTGATTTAATATTTATCAATATTTAACTGATATGATTTTTAGTGATTACCTTTTACTTTTTAGCCGAGAGTAGTTTTCCATGTTTTTTTTTTTTTTTTTTTTGTTTTTTTTTTTTATTTTAGAAGTATTTGTTGAACTTTTTAATCTGGTTAAGTATTAGGTTGGTGGAAAAATAATGACGTAATAATGTCGTTTTTTGACGTATGTTTTAACGTCAAAAAACGACATTATTACGTCATTTTTGCACTAACCTAATATATTCATAGAAACTGCTACTTACAAAAAATTTCCTTATTACAAGAAAATAATGTTATTTCTAATGAATGATTTGAAGATTTAGATTTTTCATAAAATCTCTAAAAATTTCAGCAGGTTCTAATTTTTTTTTTTTTTTTTTTTTTTTTTTTTTTTTGTAATATGATTGGATCATTATCCGGGGGATTTAAAGAATATGTACTTCAACCCCAAAGTGCCTCTTTTTCATTTGTTACGTCAAAGCAGAAAAAAAAAAAAAGTTTTAATTTAATTTTTTTGCCAGTGCTTGGTGGTGTTCTTGGTTTGAGCAAAACTGTTCATTTAAAAATAAGTTGAAACAGTCTGAATACGTACATAATGTGAATTCAAAGTTCAATATTTGTTTCTATTGACGTCCCTTTTCAAATTGGGATCCTGCACAAAGAATTTATCAGATTGGGGTTTGGTTACATATTTAAAAGAACCAATGACAGTATATCTCAAAGCAAATGTTCATAAAGCTGAAATTCTTAAATGAATAACCCTTTGACTATTTGTTTGAATGATAGTTAACTTGACAACCAGTGTTTTCAACATATGCCTTATTCAGGAAATTTACAGTTTATTAAGCTTAGCTTTTGCAAAAGGCCAAAGTAATAAGGCACTAAGTGATGATTGAACACACTACATTTTTGTATTCCCCTATATGATTGAGCTTTCTAATCATATGAGCATTTTAGGAAATTTATATATAAGTAAATTTTTAAACATCTAGGTGCTAAATTAATAAAAAGTATAATGATTTATTTATTATTTATTTTATATACATTCTTTGATTAAAAGCATAAACCCTTTTTTTCTCTTTCAATAAAGTAAATTGGATCACATGAAATCTGAGAAGAAAACGGGTTGAATTAGATGGCGACAAGTATATCAGTAAATATGTAAGTTCAAGCAACAAATAATGCCAATGTTCAAATGATATTTGTATTATTTGATATGGACAATCAATCTTAAGGTTATTTAGTAATTTCTATAGTTTTTTTTGTTATATTTATTTATTTTAATTGCAATGAAGGAAATTATCCCTTGCCCCCCCCCCCCCCCCCAACCTAGGTAATCTTATTTGATTTCACTGTTGAATAAAACTACAAGAATGTTATCACTCTTTTTACAAATGAAGCCAACATTTTTAAACATTTTCAAAGAAGTAACATATTTAATCACTGAATTTTGTAAATGTCAGAAATTGGCTTGGTGGTGGTCATTGATGTCCAAACATCACATTTAGCAATTTTGACAAATGCTGATTAGGTTTACATTATTGAAATATCACTATTCTGATTTAAATATATATTCAGTCTTATTTTATATTGGCTTTAGTTTAAGATAGATTATATTGTTATGCACTTATTGAAAAAGAAAAACAGATATGTTTGGGATTATAATATATACAATTCTTCTATAATATATAACTATATTCTTCTATTAAATAATGTATCTAGTGATATGGTAGAATGAAATCATAAACTATAATGCTATTTAATACAAAATTATAATTCATTATATAATTACATCTTATTTCAGAATATGAGTATTAAATAAATAAATATAATTTTTTGGAAATTGATAATTCCCTAAGCAGATCTATAGGACTATCGTCGTCATCGGAATGAAGAGACACCTTTCGTAATACCGTGACAGCACCAGTCATCACGGTTCCGGCTTAGAGGCTTTCAGCCACAAGCCAGTTATCCTTGTGGTGACTTTTTTTGACACCTCTTGGTGGAACGGAGCCCTCCGCTCAGAAAGGATCAATTGTCCACACTTTCACAGTCCGTATCTATACTGAAAATCAAGATCAAGTGAGCTTTTGTCCTTTTTCTCTACGCGAGGTTTCCGTCCTCATTGAGCTTGTGGCACCAGGGATGACGGTCCCACCATAGCCACCGAAACCGTGATATCACCCCTGGTCAGCAGCTGATGAAGACAGGGTGTTGCATGTGCTAACACGTGTATATTTAAAAAAAAAAAAAAAAATTTTTTTTAATTCATCTCTTCAGATGGAAGGTTTGGTCTGAAGAGATGAATATTTAAATACATTCATGAAATAAATTATAACAAATGGATTTTTAAGGATTGTCTTTACTTATATGATATATACACATACCTTGTTCAGTAAAAATATTAGAAATTTGAAGGATATGATATGCAGTTTATCAATTACCTATTATGGCATAAAATGTATTTTGTCATTAGAGCATTTGCTTAAATTGAAATGTTCTGATCACCTTCAATGCGACCACATACACATAATGTATCATGAAAATAAAGATATTTTAAAGAACTTTTGGGCAACAAAAAATGATTCCTGGATTGAATGATTGGCTTCTTTGTGAAATGACCGAGAAAATTTTATGTTAATGCTATTTTCATCACATTGCTGATTTTCCATTTTCAATTTATTCCTTTTTTTTTGACTAGCAAATTTTACATGAATTTTAAAACTTGAGTTAATGTTTACAAATTATCTACATTTTTTTACTTGGAAGTATATGCACATGATTTTTTTTCTTTGACTCTTTATACTTATTCCAAGTTATTTGCAATTTAAAATGAACAAGAATCATTTTACATGGATTCTTCTGTAAACACCCAATCCAGGTAGCTGGAAATTTTATCTGTGATCTCAACAAAAAAGGGGTGGGGGGTATTTTTGAATCCAGGGAAAAAAGACAATCTTGTATTATTTGATGTTAAGCAGACAGATATATATAATTTATTTTTTATTTCTTTGACTTGATTGGTACTATTAAACCAATGTATTATTTATTTGGAAATTTTGAAATGAGGAATAATTAAGATGGAGTAGGAATGGAAAGTATATAATATCAAATCATCATATCATATGAAATACATAATTTATAACCAAGAATATTTTATCAGCATGGGCATTATCCTTGTTTTGTACAAGAGGAAACACTCATATAATCATATGAGTTGCCCTTTGTCATATCAGTTGTTACTAATATTTATAAAAGGTTTGTCTTTTTTTTAATGTCTGTGTATCCAACCAAATCTTTCCTAAGCCAGAAAAAAAAACTCTTGATGTTGGTGGAATAACTAGATTTACTGATCTTTTAACCTAATATGTTACTCATTCAATTTCTATTTATTTACTTTTCCAATCCACTCTCTTTATCATTTAACTAATAACATTATTTCTTTTATCATTACCCATTTTAGAGTAGCTGTCTAGAGTGTCAAGTTTTTCCTATCCTGTGCTCAGTAGGTTCAGTTTTTTGCTTTTAAGAAAATTTTTTTTACTCCTTTTATTATTCCTATTCCTTATCTGAATTTCTATTTTTGGTTATAAATAAATTTAATTTATTTATTAAACATTGATTTCTCAATATCATTATCATCAATTATATCTGTCTACAGTGTATATTTTTATTGGCCAACAAAGAAAATACAAGATTGGCCTTAAACCCTGGCTGTGACTAGCATCTAAAAACAGAGGACCCCTGACGTCAGCCAGTGGTAGTTGAGCAGGACCTTCTGACCAAATTAAGTGTGAGAGAACAGTAAAGCAGTTTGCTACTATGTTTCTTAATACTAAAAATGGAGGTCTGTGGTGTTTAACTTCTCTGTTGTGGAACTATTATAATTTGAAATAGCCATGAGCAATTTTTTATCATCCTTGCATTAATGTTTTTGTTTTGTTTTTTTTTTCTCCGTCCATATTTTCTTTTTTAATATTCTCATAAACTTGTGAACACTTCATTTTTATGATCTTTTGATTCAGCATTTATTATCATTCTTAAACGTTTTTTTTTTATTTGTTTACAATTTTAATGTATATTTTTATGTAAAACCTATAAAAACTACAATACACATGCATCCACATTTATCTAACTTACAATTTTTTATGACTGATCTCAAATACACCACTTTTTAGTCTTTTAATATATATATTAAATCTAATTTTATAAATAGACTCAAAAAGTAAAAACTTATTGCCCTTTCCTGAAATTTAAATTAAATTAATAGTTTAAGACTACCCAAACTAGGTCAGAAGTCTTGGTAGTGTGCAAGTCTGCTGAGATTGTGAGATAATTACTAGATTGACTTTAGTGTTAATGATGTGCCATTGCAAAGTGCATAACTGAAATCTAGTGTCATCGTCTAATGCTTTGTTAGAGCACTACTGCTGATTCATTTCAGTAGTGTGTAAAAGAGAGAGATCAAGAGCTTATCAGTTTAGAACTGTTTAAATACAAAATAACTGCTACATTTTTCATTTATTTATTTCACCATTATGTATTTTCATAAGTCTTTCTTCCAACAAAACTCTTCCTTCTAAACTGTATTGGATGATACAAAGTTCATGGCTAATTTCAGATTTTCCTTTCTACAGTGGTTCCATTAACATTACAGTATTGTCGAGATGCCTGACCACAGCCAGTGTGCTGAGCAGCTCTCATGTGATATTGTTTACTATATTTTACAAAGCCAGCCATTTATGTTGGCTTAAAATCATGAACTATGACAAAAAAAAAAAAAAGGAAAAACTACAATGCATGCATGCATATATATATATATATATATATATATATATATATATATATAAAAAATGTGTGTATGTGCAAAATGTATGTATGTGTACTTTTAGTCTTTTCTCTTTAATATATATCTTAAAACAGTAAAATATAATTGACACCTCAATGTGGTGCAGTGGTTAATAGTAATGATTTGCAAGACCAGCCTATCAAGTTGTAAGTTCAATATTATAATTGTGGTCTTGTGCCAAAACTAAGCTAAAATATATTATATTTTTGACTTATTAAAAATACTTATTAAATTGTTAAATTTTATGTTACAAAGAAAAATTGTAATAATTTCAAATGAATAGATTAAATTTGTTTCTCTTAAATTTCTTCAACTAATAAACTATTACAATCGATAATTTTTTTTTTTTTTTAATATATGTACACATATATACCATTTCTGTGTTTGTAGTGATGCAAATAATTATAAAACACCCAACAAATATTAATTTGTACATTTCAAATATTGGTCAAAGAAAATAATCTTTCATTATATATGAAAAAATGGATAGGCAGTCCAATTTTAAAATCAATTTTTAGCTTAGTTCTAACAGCTTGAGCAAATTTAAAAAACAAAAACAAAAAAAAAATCACATTACAAAGGTGTTAATAAGACCTCAAGATGTTTAAAAAAAAAAAAAAAAAAAAAAACATGAAACTGATAATCATTGTCAGGCTTTCCTTTTTATTGTAAAACTTGAATACAGCTGTTATGCAGTGAAAACATGATTTTGCAAGATTTCAAGTAGAATTTCATCACAGCTACATTTTATATAAGGGATTAAGTGGTTTCTCTTAACTTCCTCCCTTGCTCATAGACTCTTCTTGAAAGAGCTTTTCACAAGTTCTCAATGGGATTGCAATCTGGAGCAAGTTTGCAATAAACATAACTGTGATGCATTCAGACTATTCATTGGTGATGTAAGCTTTATTAAATGGCTTTGTTATTCTGCTGAAATGTAAATTTTCTTCTATAACAATGCTTGCCTAATGGAACATGGTGCTTCTCTAAAAGAGTATTTTTCTTGCTTTCACCCAGCTTTACATTTGACTGAAAAATCTCTCCAGGCCACTGCAGATCTTGCAACAAATGAATGTTTGGAAACAAATAATTTACTCCTCCTGAAGATTATACTTGTACTGCATTCTATTAGAAACCATCTAAACTGATATTCTTATCAAAAAGCACTTCCTCTACTCCATGATTCCTGTGTCCAAGTCACTTTTTCATTTAATTCGCGCAATATGCTTTTTCTTGTGAGCATTGTCTGATTCAATGAAAATTTGCCAGACACATCTTATGGTGATATTATATGATATGATATATAGTTCAGAGGTCACTAAAGCACAAATGACTTTTTTTTTTTTTTTTTTTTGATGTCTCTCAAAGGTGGCAATGATGGACAGCAACAGCAATTCTTAGTGCTGTATCTTTATAAATTCACCAAAACTTTGCTAATGACCATTCTAGATTTGTAAATCATTTTTTTTTTTTTTTTTTTTTTTTTTTCAGTAGTGCTAATGTTGCTATCTTTTTTTTTTTTTTTATGATAAGCCAAAATTTTCTTTTCTTTTGTGAGAATTGCTCCTCTCGACATCTTCAAAACATGAAGAAAGTGTAGTATGTGTGGTGTATGCATTGTTCAACTGACATCAAGAATCAATTTGAATGAAGTTAGATCATTAAATAAATCTAGAAAAGATCCGAAAATAATTTTTTGTAGTATGTCTTATAATTTTTAACCTTTGGAATGTGTTTTTTTTTTTTTTTTTGTTTTTTGTTTTTTTTTTTTTTTTGTTTTTTTAAATTTCATGTCGCTAAACATTAATTGTAGAATCAAATTTCCCTTTCTTTTCTTATATATATATAAACACACAAGCCTGTTTCGCTGTATCACAGCTCATCACTGTGGCTAGACAACCAATTGCTTCAAACCAGGATCGAAACTTGACCAATTTGGCATCAGTCAGAGACTCTACACCTAAGCTGTTGGTGCACAGAAGGAAAGGGAATCTTTTAACATATTATATACGTGATGTATATAAATGCCAAATCAGCAGCCAGAGTGCTCAATTCATAACTGAAGAACGATATTAATATCAGGAGCAGCCACTGTTAAAAATTCCCTTTCTCCATAGTGCTCAATCAGCAAAGAAGAGCATAGTCATATATAAAGTCAATTAAAACTTTGACCAGATACTTTAAATTTACAAGTAAATATTTGTCCATAAAGGAATTTTGTAATATCTATTGACAGTTATTTTGGTAAATGTTTTCATTTTATAAACTATTAAATTTTTTTTTTTTTTTTCCTGCAAAAAAAATATTTATTTTAATAAAGAGGGACCGGTTCCCCCCCTAGTGTTGATATTTTTGGTGGCCATCCTGGCGTCAACCAGTGTTTCGTTGGGCAGGAAAGATCCCAAAGCATTCAGATAGTTTTGAAAAAAAAGGGATTATGTTATGTAAAAGATTTCAGGTTCAAACTCTTTATTTCATGTTACAAACAATTATTTATGGCAAATAGTATATAAAAGCATGATTTTCTCTTTGTAGCATTTGAAGCTTTATATACCCCATATGTGATGTGTTACCTGCTTAGATTAACAGGAAACTCATACCTCTAGAAATTATTGTTGCTCCAATGAATTGTTATTGTGCATGTTTATATAGTGATAGAATATCTAGTCCCCTGCAGTTGTATCTACAAATGTTTGAAGTTTGTCCTGATTTCTTTTTTCAGTCATAAGAATTTGGATTCAGAAAAAAACTTAAAGGCAACATAGATAATAATTTATAAGGAAAAATATTTTCCACTACTTTAGTATACTTTTTATAATCCATATCTTTAATATTGCTTTAGGAACTCCTCAAAGTATTTAGAAAACATTACATATTCATTGTGTAACAAATTGTTTTTAATTTTAGGGTAAAATTATACTTTTTTTTTCTTTTTTTTTTTTTTTTTTCATTATTCTCAGTATATTTTAAAGGGCAAAGCAGTATATGTACAAGATCAATGTTTTAAGTGTCTCTTTGGTAAAAAATAATTCTTTTAAAGAAATTCTTTGTTTTTACCTCTTTCTTTTTTCATGAATAAAAGCTGAATGTATACTTTCTCATTTTAATTGTTTAAACTTTTTGTCGATACATTTTCATTATAAATCTTGTATATATCATAGAATCTCTTTATTTTGAACTTTCATTAGAGTATCAATAAAGAATAGTTCAGTATTGAATTTATATGGAAATCCTTTTTTCTCTTTGATATAGTAAATATGAATTTGCTAATGCTTGCTTAAACCTGGAACTGTTTTTCACATAACTATTATGTTGCCTTTATTTCCTCTGAGAATATATATATATATATATATATATATATATATATATCTATATGACAAGAGATGGTTGTGAATTCTCCCATAAGGGGGCACTAACAACTGCCAGTTGCCATCAGAAGCAGCATGGGCGGTTCTGTCCTCAGCCAGTGATGTTGAGCAGGACTCACTGCTGTCTATTCTATACAAAGAAAGTAATGATTGGCCAATATATTTTGATATGAAATAATTTATTCCAATTTTCTTATTTTTTAATTTATTAATTATTGTGCAAGGAGCTTTTGAAATAGTATTTGGATGCCTTCTTATTTTTTTTTTTCTGTCACAGAAGTTCAGCTTTTGAGCAGTTTCTTTATCTGTTTTTTAAATTTTTTCCCTGCTGTGAACATTTTTTTTTTTTTTTTTTTTTTTTAGTAAACTGTAAAACATTGGTTTAGTGTACTTGTTAATAATACACAAGCCTATTGTAGACTGATTACATCCTAAAGTAAAATATAATTTTTAGTTAAAAAAAAATTAAATAGCTCTCATCTATTCTGACATTTGTGGTTTCACACCACAAATGTCAGAATAATTTTTCTTTTTCTCTGTTTTAGTTGTTTGGATTTTAATTATTCCAAAATCAATTGACTTTTTTAAGTGACCATTTAAAGAATTGCTTTCCCAGCAGGATGTGTCCAATTTGTTTATATTCTTGATTGCAGCACACAAATTATACATATAGATAATATTTTCATGGCAAAATTCTATTTCAAAATATTTTTTATGTGTGTCATGGTATTTCACAAACCAAGTTATTAATAAAAAAATATTAAAAATGCCATAAGATTTCTGCAAAAATGGGTCTTTTGGGAAAACAATTGTTTTAAAAATTGTCTTATATATTTTACATTGTATTTCATTTGCTGTATAAAGAATCATGTTTTTGTTTGTGTTATTTCTTTTATGTGAAGGCTTGACTGTCATAAATCCTGCTCTTAATTTAACAATATTTAGCATTCAATTTCATTGCACTTATAAATTAGTTAATTGATACAGAGTTGTTTACATGGCCTTTAGAATAATTTAGCAAATTTTTTTTTTACAAGGTTTCAGCTTTTCTTATCTTGCTTCACTTACTTCGCTCCTATTTCATTTAGTTTTAAACATTAATAACTGTATTAAGATAATTGGATATTTGCAGATTTAATTTAAATCAGTGTTTTAAAAGGTCAGAGTAATTTCTTGAGATGTTTCTACAATATCTGCCTACCTAATTGTTTACCAATTTGAAAAAGATTAAAAAATAAAATCAGAAATCACTTATTAAAATTTTAACTTTGAAATAAACTTGGGAATAATTGAAATTAATTGTGAAATCCAGTGAAAGTCACCCATGAAATAACAAATAATTGTTTGTATAGAAAATAAGGACCTACTCACATCAAATTGTCTTTAAAGTGGCAGCAGAAGAATTATCATTGAAATTTTAAAAGGTAAGCTTAAATATTAATGCTATACTTAAATGCAGTGATCAATTTTGAGTTCTTCTGTAGTTTATTGTTTCCTATTGCATATGGCAGCATGTACGTCTCGTAAAAAGAAATCTCCGCCAACAGAAGACCAGATTGCAATAAAAAAAAAAGACAAGGAAAAGAAGGTCCCATGCAATTGAAAACCCAGATCAAATGGCAGCCAGGAGAGCTTCCAATGCTGACAACATGCAGAGACTTGGACTCTCAAACTCCTGAACAAGCCGAAGACCCAACCAAGAGCCCTCTACAGGAGCTAGCTTAAATGCTGCCTGATAGGGAAACTTTTAAGCTAGTTTCAAATATTTATACAAATAGTTTACTTAAATTCAATAAACATAGCTTTAAGTATTTTTCAGAATTCATTACCAAAATTAATTTTGGCCAGATTTCATGCAAAATACAGAAAAATGTGGAATTGAGTTTCATGTAAGTTGTTCATATCTGTACATAGTATATTTTAAATAAGTTTTGCATTTGCGTATCACTTTTCAAATAATTCTATTGAGAGATTTATGTTTAAACATAACATTATAGACTTAGAATTGACATGATTTTTTTCTTTTCTTATCCTATCACATGAGACAATTACAAGAACTATCAAGATAACTTGTTTTGTGACAGGACGTTTAACTGTCTTTCAAGGTTAGCAATCAAACTTTAAAATAATTTTTATATTTTCTCTTTCAAGTCATTTTGTACTATTTAAAGTAATAATCTAAAATTATTTTGTAGTGTACTTTATTTTAAAATGTACATCTCTGTATGTCCAGCAAATATACACAAAATGGTAATAAAAGTTAAAGACCTAATCATATCAACCTTATTTATATATCCAATCCACATCATTATCTACTTTATTTCTTTGTCATTTAATGCATACTTTTTAAGAGCACTATTTTTCACAAAATATGTAACAAAAATTGTGAATGGAAATTTGATTCACTCCATGCTCTTTGTGATAAGTTTGTGCTTTAATAAAATTCAAGATACTCTTGCTTAAATAAATAAAACATTTGACATAAGTGATATTTAGCACAAAATTTATCTAAAATAGAAATTGTATATGAATATAATCATATTTGTGATGTCCGTGTTTTTTTTTTTTTTTTTTTAAGTTCTTTTATATTAATATAAGTAATAGATATGAACCGGAGAATACGTTGCTTAATTTGTGATTACTCATTTTATATAAAAAGTATTTTTAATTGCATTTTTTTTTTTTTTTTTTTTTTTTAGTTACTCTTCCAATTTAAATTATTTTGCAAAGTTTTTTCATTTTCTTATATAAATCTTTTAATGTTTTTTGACAATTTTTTTTTTTTTTTTTTTTTTTTTTTTTTTTTTTTGACAAATTTTAATTTGTAATTGCCAGAAAGCCTTATAATGAGAAGCCTTGATCTTCCTTATTTCTCTGTCCAGTTATTAAATTCTGAAACAAAGTTAGTGTTAACTCATAACCATTAAGACTGTTATAAAACACATATGATAACCGAGAACAAACGGAAACAACAAAGTACTGTTGGTGAGGTGGGAAGAAAAGATATGTTGAAATAAAATTATTTGTATTGTTGACATAGGGGATCAAGGCAGAATGTCTCTTCGTGGGCCAGGAAAGCAACCGGGAGGATGAAAGGAGGCAGTAGGACCTGGTATTGAAGCTTGTATCCAGTCAGTTGACTGAGATCAATGGTGAGGTCTATGGCCACCTGCCTCTGCCTACTCACCTGTGAGTGCCATGAACAGGTCCTTTTAAGCAGTCTGAGTGGATACCTGACTGTTTTTTGTCATGTATTTGCTTTAGTGGCAGCATTCATGAGTGGCTTCTTTTAAATTGTATTTTCTATTTTGGTAGGAATGGATCTGTTTTGTGGGCCAAATGTGATGCTTGGAGCCCCTGCACAGAGAGTGACTATTTTATTTTTAATTTTGCTTTTGTGTTGTTCACATCTGGCTGACATGTTTAGATGTGAAGTGGATTATAAAGAAATTTAATTTGAAGCAGAGTATTATGAGACTAAAAAATAACATGCTATTCCAAATATTCACTCTACAGTGCAACAATCTTGAAACAATGTCTCAAGTTTCTTTAAACCTTCCAAAAACATTCTGATGAATGTGAAATACTGATTTTAGGGAGAGGATCTGATCAAGAACTTTTCAATACCCCGCTTGTACAAGATTCAGTATTTCTTTACAAGTTGCTCTCTACACTCTTCAATCTTTCGTAAATCATTCTTTCCCCTACTTATATTTTTTTTGCCAAACTTGTAATATGTACAACTTTTTCCTTATTAATTGTCTTTATGTATTTCTCTAGTCTTCTCTTTCTTCTGATTAATGAGAAGATGTGATATTAAAATGTTTTAATTTTTAAGTGTGCTTATAAATGCTTAAAATTGTACCTATCAGGAAATCAAACCCAATATCAAGCCATAATGTTGGCTTGTATTCTTGTCTTTTTTCTTTTCCCAAAATTAGGCTATAAATTAGATTAAATTTATTTTCATTGCTGTTCAAATGAAGTGGACAATTTAAGATAGACTTTTCATAGTAAAGTAATTTCTGTTTATGATTTTATTGCAGGATTTTTGAGAGTCAGCCTCTTATAGTAAACATTTTGTTCAATTATGTATACCTGATATAAATGTGTATGTATGCATATTTTTAGAACTTTCACAACAGTAATCTTTTAAAGGTTGTCGGAAACATTAAAAGGAACTAATGAATTTTCAGAATGAGAACATTTGAAAATATTTGTTATCATCAAATACAAAAATTAATGACATAATTTAGATTGTAACTGGAAAAAAAAAATTAATGTTTTACATTCTTATAAAAATTTGTCTTTGCTTTATTTTCTATAACTTTGAAAAGATTATAAATGTTGGAATTTTTTCCATGCGATTCAAGTAAAAATGCTTACTTACCATCAATGCAATGATGTATGATGTTCTTTTGTATATTGTTCTTTTTTCATATATGTGGAATTTCTACTTTTTGTATACAACATGTATTTTGTTATTTCCCAATTTCTTTGTATTGGCCGATGGATAAATTCCTGTTGTGACATGGCGATCCTAGCGTCAGCCAGTGAGTTGAGCGGGAACCCACTATCATCATTCTCTGTCTAGAACATAAAATGAAAACAACAAAACCCCTCAACAAAAAGAACCAGTTTAATTGCTTGTCGTTACTTCATTGCTTATGTGTACTTTTATCAACAATTCTATTTTCATTAGACAAAGTTAAATAACTTAAGCCATCAGTAATTTATTAGTTTTTTTGCTGAAGTCACATTTAACACAGCAGCTAATATTAATAGAATATAATAAAGAAATAAGAGATTTCCTTATTGGAATCCACTGTCTTCTGAGCACATAGAAAAAAAAATATCCTTTCTAATTTTCAAAATTGTTAACAAAACATATTTTATTTATATTGTCCTCTCTCTCAAAAGAGGATTGGATTTTGATCTTAAATTGTTTTCTATTTACTTAAATTTTTAAGACTAAATTTTGTTTCTTTAATAATAAAAAAAAAAGGACTTCTAATTTATAATATTCAATTTTATGTATAAAAAAGTTTGAGTACTCACTAATATTATAATCTATTAAATGTACATTAAGCAAAAGAAAAACTTTGACATGCAATTAAATGTACTTTTAAAGTGCTGCCGTCCTGGAAATAATTAGTTTGCTTTTCACATATTCAAACAAGCTTCTTTTAATTATAGTTAGAATATTTTACAGGCTTAGAAACAGTTGTACAAGAGAACAGAACAAATATTCAAAATTATCAAAATGTATAGATTTTTATATTTGAGTCCATATAAAAATGTTCTTATTTTCTTTAAAATTTTCCTATTATTTTGATATTTGTTATAGTTAAGTTCTGAGTACTTCATATTATTCAAGATTAAAAAAAAAATCATTATTTTCAAAATTCAACAATGAATAAGCTTTACATAAAGATCAAGGTTGAAATGAAGCCTTGAACTTGAAGAAACAACAAAAAGTGTTTATTCAATGCTTATGGCATAATTCAGTTGAGAAAAAGGAAATAATGAAAGTAAATTCTTATATGCTTTGGAAAGCTACCTTGAAATATAGTGTATTTTGAGTAGACATGAAGTCCATTTACTTATATGCAATTAAAAATACTTGAAAAAAAAAAAAAAAAAATTTGAAAATTAGTTTAAGTCATCTCTAGAATGCCTGACTGAAAAACTTTTTATATATTTTATTTTATATACAAATTACTGAAGAAATATAATTATGATGTACAATACAATTTCCCTGCTTCCATTTCTACATCAACACTAGCCTAAACTTATTAAATACCTAATTTCAGAATGTCCTTTCAGCCACTGTCAGATCAACTTTGAGAGTTGTTCCCTCTGGGTGAAAAAAATAAAACTGTGCATATCTGATCTCTTGACTTATGATACAATCATATTATTTACTTTAAATAGTTTTTATGGGCATTGATTTCTATAAATATTAGCAAGTGGGGATTTTTTTTTTTTTTTTTTTTGACCTATCCTGTCAATGCTTACAAACTTGAGCATTTGTTAAAAATATATTATCTGCATTTCTGCAATAATTAGAACAGTAGTAGTAATAAGAGCAACTGTAATGTTTTTAATAATAGTAACCTTGTTCATTTCCAGGTGGCAGCAGTGTCAGAATCAAAGAATCGTTGATTGCCATTGCAAGCAGGTATCTGTCTCAGCCAGTGATGTTGAACAGATCTCAATATTTGTTAACTTAACCCTATTATATTGAATTCAAAGAGATGATTATACAACAGATTAATATATTTTGATACAGAGATTTATCCGACCAATATAATTTTTAATATTATTACCATTTGGATCATTTTTATTGTTGATTTATCTCCTCTACTATCTTTTTTAAAAAAAAAAAAAAATGTACATTTCCAATATCTTGCAAATGGCTTTACAGAAATTTTTTTAACATCTCCTCTTTATTTTTATTGTCTCTTACTGCTGTAAGTAGTTATTTTTTGTTGCCTCTTCAAGAGGATCATGTTTGTATAATATGTAGCACCTAAAACAAGTGAACTCCTCCAGAGAAAATTTAACAGTTCACCAGTTAAACAAATTAAAATGTGTAAAATACATTTTTCTTCTTTTTATTAGATTTTTATAATGTTAAACCAATCTTTTTATTTCCTGACTGTTAATTTTTATTTCTTATATAACTAACAGATAATCAACAGTAACAAGTTCATTTAATAATTTATGTATGCTTTCAATCAAAAGTTTGTAGATACCCTCAGGATTTCAAAGAATCGCTTAAAAATTGAAGGTTGTCGGCTTTTTCAAAACTAATTTATAGTTCAGTTCTGACCAGAGGGATATTCAATAATAAAGAAATTAACCCATTACTGTATAAAGTTTCCTTTAATTTTTAAATCTTTTTGTCCAATCTACTTTGCTGGCTAGGCACATGGCCGAATGGTTAGAACATTCACTTTCTGACCATGACACCAGGACCTGAAAACCATAGCATGGGTTGACCCAAGCCTTGTGAACGAAATTGGGTAGACAGAACCCATGAGAGCTGTCAGTGGTTGTGCTAGCACGGTAACAAGTCATCGTGACCAAGGGTTTGAGCATGCTAGCCTTGTTCAAACTGTTGATCACACTAGATAACATGCTCTCTCCTAGAAACTGTAAGTAAGGTCTGCTCAGCATAGTTGCAGTATAAACTACAGGTGGGTTCTGTGGGTGTTGAATAAACAAAAACGTGCCTGAGCAGACATCCTCAGATTCGAGTGACTGTGCCATTTACCACACTGGCTAATGGTAATCTTAGGACTGACAAAAAAAAAAAAAATGGATGTCTTACACTAATGGGTTAAATAGTTTCAGCATTAAACCAAAGAAGGTTTTGAAACTTAATTATTAGATTCAGAGGGTTGTCCCAAAACTTTTGCCTATGTGTAAATTTATGAGACAAATTACGTTATCTGATATTAAAAACTGAATATTAGGACTAATGTTTAGTTGTAAGTTCACATGCCATAGTCATTTATATAGTAATTTACAAAAGTAAATTAGAGAAAATTAACTGTTGTCAGATAATTAAGTTTGTTTTGGCTTTTAAAACAAGTAAACTTTATTTAAAAAAATGTATTTGTATAAAAGATATATATATATATATATATATATATAGCACATTGAGTGCTAGTGTTAATAAAATAGTGCTCAATGTAATATGTATATTATTAAATAAATGTGCAGTGAGAAATTGTGTGTGTATGTAATATATATATAATCCCACACAAAAGGGTGCTGAAAATTCTCAACTTAACCAGAAGCCCTTCCTACCCCACAAAATTCTATTTGCCCATTTGGTCAGAACTTTTCGGCACCTACTTGTAGATGCAAGTCAAATGTTTAGGATATGATGAAAATCCTGCAATGACGATGCACACACTCTTAAATAAGGGTTTGTTTTTTTTGTTTTGTTTTTTTTTTTTTGCATTCTTGAAATACTGAAAGGTTGATGTTCATTACTCATGTGATTTCTAAAAAACAGTCTAGTTTCTCTAGTTCTGCGTTCTAGATTTTGAACACATCCTTCTTACTCTGCTTACTGCTATCTCTGTTTATAGAATGCATATTTTTCATTGTATAAATATTTATGCAATTTCAGAGTACTCAATTTTCTTAGTCTGCATTTTCAATCCTTAGAAGGATTGAGAAATTACAATAAATGTTACTTTCATTTGTTTATTACTACTCTTTGCATTCTCTAACTTAATCCCAAGAAATTATATATTGACCTATGAAACTTAGAATTTCTGTAGATTATTTAGTTAACATTCAACATTCTTGAATTATGAGGGAAAATGTATTTTGCCTGGTCTAGTTACTTGTTTCCAAATAGTTTATAAAACAACTCTCCTTGTCTCTAGTTTTTACCCACATAAATAACATTTATATTGTATTAATAAGTAAACATTATTTTTACTTATTTATTGCCTCAAGTTTCTTAAAATTAAATTTAAAAATTGTATTTAGTTTCATTGTAATGAACAAAATCTTTCATTAAATTGCTTTAGCAATTTATCTTCCACATGAATACTCAAAGAGCTAAGTAACATTTTCTTTTGCCTTAACTATTAGTGGTGCTCCTATCAAACCTATTGATAGCAGAATATTTACATTATTTCCCATATGCAGTGAACATAATTTAAATTTTGTTATAAATGTAATATATCTTCCAGTTTTCAATATTTTTCATGTTGATTATTTTTTTTGTGCGTGTACTACTGGTACTGCTATATTTTATATATCAGTAAACATGCTATACAAGTAAAATTGATTCATAAAGCCAATCTAATGTATCGAAGTAGATTTTTACCGGTGTTTTACAAAACTTTGTCAGACTAAATTCCTGTGATTTGTATTTGTTATTGAAAACTGGAGATATACAGATAATAAGAGCACTTAATGTAGTAAAATGGCAAATATACAAACAAAAAATGTATGAACAAAGTTTTAATGAATTGTGAAATAGATATTATGAATGTATTCATTAAACTGGGGAAACTAATTGAGACTTGGGGTATTGTTTCTCAATTATTAGTTCTTATAAAATTTTTGTATTTGTTTGTTTCCAATAAATAAAATTAAAATTACAAATTTGTGTTTCTTGTAATTTTTTACTGTGCTACATTTTTTTTTTACTTCCAAATTCCAGGAGTTTGGTAATAAATTAGTTTTTATTTTTATAATTATTAATCTCCAGTCTTCTGGATTCATTTTTATTTTCTTAATTATTTATTTCCAGTCACAAGGATAGAAATTTTTAAATCTCACTTTACATGTTTATTCAAATTGTAAATATATAGCTTGAACCATTCTTCGGTCTTACACTGAAAGACAAATCACCCCACATTGTGTTTCAATTCTTGTTTGCATCAGTGAGCACAAACCTGGGAAAAGCTCAATGTCTTTTCAACAAAGAAAAGAAAGGTGAAATTAATGTCAGGAAAGGAAAACAAGACTGCTCTTTCCAATATTGGATTCACATGCTTACGTTGGTAAGTAGTGGAAACATTTTAACTATAGAGTGAAAGATTAATAGCATTGAATTATCAAGTTTAAGGTTCATTGATTGATTTCACTTTGCCGCAATACTGAAGTCATTCAGCAAAATTTGTGTACAGATGACATTTTCAGTTTGAGCCAAATATGTATGAGGGGGATACTTAAAAGTTCTTACCTGATTGACTTCATATAATCTGAGCAAACATAACAATATTTTCTAATACCAGCCAGGTTCATTATCTTCACTTAAATGCAAATCTGCTTGGGAAAGGAATGAATCTACCTCTTCTCCTCCCTCCCCCCCCCGGACTATGGACTAATTAGTAGGACTTGATCTCCCAAAAATTCTTACAATCTAAAAATACATTCTGGCTTTAACCTGCAAAAGGTTGATAAGTCATAAAAAAACAATTCCGGATCAGAGCATCATTCCATCATATAAGGTAATATTTCTAATTATTCTCCACTTACATCCCATCCTGTTTGATTAAATAGTATATTGGCTTCTATTTTAAAAAACTATAAAATCTTTTCTCTCACTTAATATTAAATTTTTATGGATAATTCAATTGCAATGTAATTTTTCTGCTAACAATTTTTTTTATAATATAAACAAATTTATTTGGCAAAAGTAACTTCTAGCTCTTTATTTCATTATATTTAAATAGGTAACGCCATAAGATCACTAAAAAAAAAAGCATAGCATGATGAAAAAGACGCCAAACTTAATGAAAACAAAATTTTATGGTCTAAATGTTATTAAGAGGAAAGACCAAAGATTTTTTTAAATTATTTTTTTGAATTTTTCCTTTTTAGAACATTCTAAATTTTGATAAAATAAATAAAAAAAAAAAACAAACTTATTTCTCTTTGTATCACTGGAACTAGTAAAATAACAATGTTTAGCACTTTTTTTTTTTTTTTTTTTGTATGACATTAATTTGGAAAATCTTGCAAAAATAAAAATAATTGTCGGATGTTAATGAAACTTTCAGAAACTATTCACAGATGATCGAAATTATTATAAATTTTTTTTTTTTTTTTTTTTTTTTTTAACTAATTTTATGGAAACGCTAGAAATTCGGTCACATCGGGTTTAGTGATTAAAAATACTGCAAATAAATTGATATTGGCAGTATAAGGAAATAAAGAACTAGAAGTTATTTTCTCCAATGAATCTCAAAGGTAATAATTTTCAATGCATCTCTTCGGTGATTCTTGGTATATAAATCTTCAATTATTATTTTTAACAGATGATAATACGAAGAATACTTTTTTTTTTTTTTTTTTTTTTTTTTTTTTTTTGGAAATTAAATAAATTAAAACACACACCTGCACACAAGCAGTGCTTAATTAAATTTGACTTCTGAGCTGAACAAAAAAAGAAACTCAGATTATTGGATTGGCAATTTAGGAGATTTATGACTGCATAAATCGTTAAGTAACAAAAAGGTGATTTGTCTTTGGTTTAAAGACGGAAAATTTACAAGGTTCGATCGTTTGCTCGTTCTGGGATATCGTGTCAATCGTTCAGATAGTTCAAAAAAGAATTACCATCGAAAATAAAAAAAAAAAAAATGGATAAATTTTTTTTTTTTTTTTTTTTTTTTAGGAAGAGACAAGGATTCATTAATAAAGAGATTATACAAACAACTTTGCGGAAGTAAAATTTACACAAGGCAAAAATACAAAAAGCGCACCCACCGAATTTCTGGGAATGTCTCAGTACAAAAGGACTTCATGTTTTCTACAGGTTGTCTTGAGAGATTTATTGTAGTCTTACTGAAAAGTTAAGTTAAACTTAAACTTGAGTGTTTGTTTCATTAGAATTCTTCTTTGGAAGACGTCAAAATAACTTCCTGTCTTTCCTCTTGACGATATGACCCCTTCAGCTGAACTAATTCTCCGACCTTGAAGTGTGAGTGTTATTGCTTTCTGAAGCCACCTAACTAAACTGCAGTTCTTTTATTCAGGAAGCAGGTTCAATTCAGGTTTTCACACGCTCTCATGGGCCAGTAAATATGAAAATTTATTTTTTCATTAAACATTTATTTACTAAAAGACTAAGTAATAAAAATAAAATGTTTATAAGCAGGATTTTTTTTTTAATAAATTCTTATTCTCTCGAGTAGCTTCGGAACTTCACAGTTCAATAACAAGTTTTCGAATAGAGGAGGAGGAGGAGGAGGAGAAGAAGAAAAAGACGACATGAGCTTCATACTAACGAATGGACTATGGAACGTCTGTCACCATCAAGCCGAATCTCTATTTTTTCGTATAATGAAAGCCATGTTCTATGTTAGAACCTCGAAACTCTGAGATCTCTATCTCAGGCAGTTTTCATTACAAAATCTAAAGAATCTATGCCGATAATTATTAATGTCTCAGATCAAGCTAATAAACTAGAAAGAATCAATTTTAAAAAATGTAAAACTGTTACTTTTAGTTTTAAGTTACTTTCAGATTCGGTCATAACAATGAGTCTGTGGTGTGCTGCTCAGATTTGTTTTAAAATTGTTAATGAAGTTGTTAGTGAGGCTGCGTTTTTAGTGATAGCACATAAATTTGCAAAGAATACAAGGAAAGAAGAGCAATAGATCAAATTGCATTCAACAATATTGAAAATCAACGAGTACAACAATTGTGCTTAAAGTAGCTTCCATTGTACTGATATCTGATGCAAGATAGGAATAATGTACTTAAGAACTTTCTTGTTGAAATGTTCATAGTTCAGTGAATAAGATTTCAATTCAAGAATGAAAAGTTTGTATCAAAAGGATAATATTATTTGGTTTGTGATTTGGCTTGTGACAGTTAACAGTGTCTGTAGTGTAATGGTAGTTTTGTATCTGTGTGTGCGTGCGTTGCTGAGTTCTGCTAATTTATTGTTCTACTAACTTATTTCTGGACTATGAACTGTTTAAAATACTTTTGGGGTAGGCTCCAGAGAGAAGCGGGAAAAATATCGAAATGAATATCTAAAATACACGATTGGATAAAAATCGACAATCACTGACTTTTTTACAAAACCAAGTTAGGCAGTCATGGCAGAAAATTTTGTGTGGTTACTGCGATAGGTAAATTGTCTCCTAGTAAACAGTACTTATTTTCTATCCAATTATAACTGAGTATTTTGTGGGCGTGGTAAATCGGAGTAGTCACTACAAGTCCCTCCCACTGTTTATATGACATCTCAGAGTAGCTTTCCTAATAATTTGTTGCTTTCTAGTAACATCGGCTACGAAGTGTAAGCCAACAGAAATGATTCGATTAGGATCAGGGGCGGACTGAGAGTATTACGGGCCCTCGGACCGAAAATGCAATGGGCCCCCTTTCCCAATTTTTTACAGTTAAATGCCACATATAGAGGCTGTGCAGCAAGTGATCTGTGCATATTGGCTTAAATAAGAAAAAACTTTAGTTTAAGATTAGTGTTGGGACGATTCCTAATTTTTTTCCGATTCCAATACCGATACCGATTCCAGGAAAATATTGATTCACGATTCCGATTCCTTGCCTACTTAGGTTCTACCTGTATGTGTAGGGAACCCCAATTTTCAGCGATCACCGGAATCGATCACGGGAATCGCGGAATTGTTTTGAAACGGAAGCCAGTTTTTTTTGTTTTTTTTTTATGCAATCGTTTTCAATGTTAAATTAATCTTTTTTCTTTCCTTTTTTTTTTCTTTTCTTTTTTTTTTTTTTTTTAATATAATGATTTAAAAAAACTGTTTTTTGTATTTTCGTAAATATTTTAAAGCAGGACCTTGTTATTTCTTTTGATTTTATTCTTCGTAAATATTTCTAATTATTTTCCTTTTAACACCTAAAGAAGAATTTTAAAATTCAATGTCTGCATTCATAAAAAAAAATCCTGAAAAATATTCATTATCTAGATTTATTAAAAAAAAATAGTTAAGAAACTGTTTGTAGGAAGGAGATCAAAGTCAGTTAGTCCCCCTCCCACTCCAAATATACTGTGTCTGTTTCACTGATTAAGTTAAGTGGGATTTATAGATAATAAGTTTGACCTAAAAAAATGAAAGAAAGCAAAAAAAGAGCAAATCAAATACATTTTAAACGTATTTCTTTGGTTTCATTTTATAACTTGTTATTTTTATGAAATAGTACACGATTCTTACGATTAACGATTCCGATTAAATGTCCCATCACTATTTAAGATATGTATGCGTTTATGCATCAAAAGATTTGAAAACTTGAAGCTCATAAAGATGTTCATGGACACATAATGACAAAGCGTACGCCGTAATGACATGTCAAACAAAATTTCCATTTTATTACTCAACTGCGATCAACACGTAAACAATGTACTAAATTATAAAATTTATAATAGATATTAAAAACAAATAATAAAAGGTGTTAACATACACTTTTAAAAATATTACTTACAATACGTCTTAATATAAGATATACTATGCTTTACAATAATACTGAGCCAAAAATTTCAAATATCAACTTTCAAGGATTACACTACAGTAACAACATTGTACTCATTTCAGTAGAGGATTCTGCAATTTTATCAATAATTTTGTCTTTGTTTGATTTGATTTTCATTGCTATGTCTTTTTCAATAGCAATTAGCATAAGTGACTCCAAGTTATTTTGTGTGAGCGAAGAACTCAGCCTTGTTTTCAACAGTCTTAGTTTAGAAAAACACCTTTCACATGTGCACTGTGTGATGATTAGAGTTACAATAAATTTATATGCAGCACATAAATTTTCATATGCAGCTGCACACAGCCTGTACTCAGATAATAGCTTGAAAGCACATGACAAACAATTCTCACATGTTGTCTTGGCAGATGATTGGGGAACATTTGTATCCTCCTCCTCTGAATCCAAGCTGTCTCAATCATTTTCATTGTCATTTATATTTTCTAGCAGCCCTTTTTTCAAGTCTTTGTAGCTTGATGCAAATGAAATCAGTTCATCCTTTAGTGCCACTATGTCAATTTCTGGTATTGCATTAGCAATCAAACCTAGCTCAATGTTTTGTGGGGATGCCAAAATTTCAGAAAACCTGTTTGGATCAAAGCAGGAAATTTGCTGATAGAGCTTCTCATGAGACGAGAATCTAGCTCGCATGCTGGAGCACAGCATCAATAACCGCATTATGGTATAAAACCTCAAAAAATTTTTTCTCGTCTGTGATACCTTCTGGTGTTGAGCGACTAGATCTCATGGTTGAAATTGAGAAGCTATTAGGGACAAAAATCTTCACTTCTAATTTATAATTTGCACGAACAACAAAATCAGACGCAGTTTCATAAATGCCCTTAAAATCTCTTGAGATTTTTTCAATATTTTCAGTGGCTTTGTTAATCATGCGCCAAGCCTGCATGATATCCAGGCCTGGTGTCTGCAGATAATCTGACACAGATGTTGTAATTTCAAAAATTCGTATGAATGTAAACGCCATTAAGATGGTTTCAAATTTGCGCAAGTTTTCACTCAATTTCTGTGCTTCATAGCGAACTGATCCTTTGAAATCAATTGCTTCGCTTACTTCCTGAAGGATGATCAGAAGGTCCGAAAAGAATTCTGATGACTGATCTGCGTAATTGCCAAACAATTTTTGAAGTGCTCTGCTTCTACTTGACCATCTAGTTTGACCAATACGCTCTAGTCTTAGGCGTTTCTTATTTCCTGTTTTGGTCTGCATATGCTCTTCTCACACCTTCATCCTTTTGTCGGAATCATTGAAAAATGAGCATAGTTCATTTAGCAAACCCAAAAGACTAACTGATGCAACACATCCACTGCTTGCATCACTGATCACCAGATTCAGAACATGTGCATAACACCAAGTATGGATGTGACTTGGGCCAGCTGCTTTCATAAGTGCCTGAAGACCAGAGTAAACACCACTCATATTTGCTGCTCCATCAAACGAATCTCCAATACACTGCCTCAGTGTCAGACCTATCTCTGCAAGTGAATTTCGTAACAGACTGTGCAAGCATTTTCCACTTGAATTGTTCACATTTACCAGGCGAACAAGTCTTTCTTTAGCTCTGTCTCCAACTACATATCTAAGGACATTGGCACACTGATCATGGGCAGAAATGTCTTGGGTAGAGTCAATTTGCACAGAAAACATCCCTGCATTTTTCACCTCCTTCACAATTTCGTTTTTAACCATGTCTGAAATAATATTTATTATCTTATTGACAGTTGTTTTACTTTAAAAAGTAACAAATGTGCCACGCCCTTTCTTAGATGGATCTTTTTGTTTGCCTTGCAAAACCACCTTCTGCAAATGTTCCTGCAGGTGTGGATTGTACTCTGCAAGAAGCTTTATAGCCTCTAAAAAATTCCCAGTATTGTCCTGGTTATTTTCATTAAATGCAGTTGCAACAGCTTCTCCATATTTGCCGCGGTAAGACAAAACTTGAAACCCAATGTAAAAGATTGCATCAATTATACACTTTAAAACAGAGCGATGCGGAAGAACTTGTTGGGTTCTTAAGGAGAGTTGTTCCTTTAACAAATTGTGCTTGGCGGATCTTTCACAAGCATTTAGAAAATATACATCAGTAGAATGCTTATGACACTGGCTCTTTTCATGTTCCAAAAGTCTCGTTGCGATGTGTCTCCAATCAGAACAGCCCTGGATCATCTGTATATTTCGACTTTTTTCGGGAGCATACATCAGACAAAATGAGCAATGTAAACTCTTATTTTCTTCATTGTATGTTACCCACTTTCTGTTAATATTCATGCCCTGAATGCCTTGTCTGTCATATACAACAGCACTATTAAATGATATATTACATACAGGCTGGTTTGGATGAAATTTCCAGAACATCTCCTGTGAAATTGACGCATTATGGCTGGTATCCGGTTTTAAAAAATACGCACTTTTTGCATGTGTAACCTGCGTACTGGTTGTCATGGAAGCAGGCCTTAAAATCTTAGATGGTGGCTCATCGAATTCGCTTTCATCAGGTGTGATTTCAAATTCAGATGGTGCTTCTACACATGTTGATGTTTTATCTTGTAAGCCAAAGTCAGTTGTAACTTTGTCTTCTTCAGAGGATGTAGCTTTCTTAGCAAAAAATGTATCAATTTTATTTGTTGTCTTCTTTATCAGGGATATTTTATCTTTTTTCTCTTTTCCCTTTTGAGCACCACTTTTATGCTTGTAGTCAGACATCATTAAATAGGGTTTTAGCTACCTGCACACCAGACAAATAGTTTCTTCTCGGTAAAATCTTGGGGACAATTTTATAAAGAGCAAGTAAGTACAGTGTAACAAAGAAAATACAATCGATAGCAAGTATTTATGTAGAATATCAGGTTTTAAAATTATAAAATGAAAATAAAATAATACGTAATTTCAATATTTCAGAACCTAAACGAAAACTAAAATTTCCATTTAAATGTAAACATAGAATTCAACTCTATTCATTCACCCTGAAATCCATGAATAAGATTGCAAAATTAGGAATGTCAAAAATCCCTGAAATTTGCGAAATATATGAATAATTTCTGTTTCTTTATAAAAAAAAAAATTGTCTCTTTTACTTAGAATAAACATCTATCGGTAAGTAAAAAAAAACGAACTTTTATTAACGTGATCACTTACCGTCACTTCTCTACATTTATCTAAAATATGAACGCGGGTTAGTTTTATATTCGATGTATATTTGCATATTGATAGGGGAGATAAATTTTTTGGACGCTCCTTCATTGTGAAATTGTTGTTAGTTAAACTAGGCACATTTCAAATATTTGAATTATTTTACTAATTAAGATCATACAAAGGTAATTTTTTAATTATGTTCATTAATGGTTATTAACTAACAAAAGGATGGCATTTTATCGCATTTGGCTTCTTCTTTTTTTTTAATTTAATTTACTTGCCTTCTTTTCACGAATCAATAAATAACAATTATCGGCTAAATTCGAAAGTTGAGTTTTTCGTAAATTTACTTTTTTGATTTATTATTTCGAGTACGTATTTACAAATAATAATAGTTCTATTTATTTATTTGGAAGTTTGTTCTCTATGAGTTAAGTAATAATTTTCTCTTTAATTTTTTTTCTAAGGAGTTAAAAAACAGACTTCCAAAACACAGCGACTATAAATATATAAAATAATGTCTGAAGAGCAAACAAGAGACACGACTGCAATTGCACATTGCACAGTCACAGTGAGTGCACATATACGTATAAATATCTTATCAACTGAAATTATATCAATGATTTAGATTAGAAGAATGTAGTAAGATCTAATGCACTCACTGGAATAAATTGACTGTTAACCCCTTCGTCAATTTAAAAACAATATTGATTAAAATTTTTTTTAAATATTTTGCTTGAATTCGCATTAAACCCTCTTATTGACATTTTAAAAAATTTGACTTAAGAAATTACATAATGCGAATTTAAATTTACTCAATATTTGTAACAAATTACCATAATTACAGATGTAAACAAAATAATTAGTCAATATTTTAACTTACTGAAATGCTTGGCAATGGCAACAGACAGGAATTTATAAGGTGTCCTTTCTTTGGAAATTCTAAATATCATATGAAAATTTTAGTGTCTTTTGGGAGTGACGGAGATGGGAGAGAGAGTTCGCTAAGACTTGACCGGTACCTTAGACTACAGGCGCCAGATTTATGGTCACCAGAATATTTTTACAATAAAATAATTTATTGCGCGTTTTCGGCCAGGCAAGGGGTGCGGGTGCGGCAAATCAAAAAGGATCCGATAAAGCTATGCCTTGCAGTCTAGCTGGGAACCAGGTTTGAACTTACCACTCCCAAAAAACAGAGACATTTTTTTTACTGCGTTCATTCGTAAGGTTTCTTCGTTTTCTTTTACTTTCTTTGTTTTTCTTTCTTTCTTCACAAATTTAGTTTGATTGCTAACGAAGATACTTTTTCTTCTCCAAATTTTCATTTTTGCACGGTCACGGATCTACCCGTACTTGTGTCCGGCAGTCCGCACGGCCATGAGAAACACACACAAGAGGACCCGAATCAGGTGGGCCCCCTTGCAGTGTCGGGCCCTCGGACCAGGTCCGATTGGACCGATGGCTCAGTCCGCCCCTGATTAGGATACAGTTTGTAAAACTTGGCGAAACGACCTTTCTCGCAATCAAGGTGTTTAACTTCTGGTGTGTTCTAATTACGAACAATGACGATCTGAATAAACTGAAACAGTTCTATTGTGGGAGGGTCCCCGTTTTGGTTCACCCCTCCCTATACAGGGCGTTAAAATTAACATTTCCTTGGGATGTCGGCGGCTTGTCCCAGGATGGCTCCATCAAGACTGCGATAGGCACAGGTTCCATGGGTGAAGATGTAGGCATTCTCACCCCGACTATGTTTCAGAGCGACGCCCAACCCTAAGGTAAGTGTCTCACAATGGCTCTGTGGTTGGCAACTTTGAATGGGCGAGGGCTGAGGTCGGAGTCTCGCAGGGCGAGGCCCGTGCGTGACCTTCAGCATCTCGGCGTGAATGTTTGTTGTCTACAGGAGACCCATCATTGCCAACGACTATGAGAATATTCTGTCGAAGAGGTTTCACCTCTACTCAGCTTATTTTGATAGTCGCTCAAGAGGGGTTTCTTGGCTGATCAACAGGTCCCTGGCGGCGTCGTGTTCTCTTGTGTTCGCGGATCCGGAGGGCAGGCTTTGTGTCCTGGACGTCACCATAAAAGGAAAGTCTCTTCCCTTCATCGGGGTTTATGCGCCCAACGACCAGGCGGAGCGGGCGTCCTTTTTTCGTCGGGTCGAGCCGTTTTTGGCGACGCCTCGGCAGGTAGTTTTAGCGGGTGATTGGAACGCCGTCCTTGATCCCAAATTAGATCGTAGCGGGTTAAGATCGGGCTCTTACAACCGGGACGTGAAACCGTTTCGTGATTTTATCGACGGATCTGATCTCGTCGATAAGTTTCGGAACGAACACCCGGGGCAAGTAGCGTGGACTTGGGCAAATAGGGGCAGCCCGGATTCGGTAGTTCGCACGAGCTACATCGACCGGGTTTTAGTTAGGAGAGTCGACGTAGGGCTCTTAGAGTGTCCAAGTTTTCATTCGATAGTTTACTCGGATCATCGGCTCGTCCGGGTGCGGGTAAACTTAGATAAGCCTAAACCTAGAATGAATACTTACTGGAAGTTTAACACGTCATTGCTCGACGTGAAGGACTTCCGTGATCAGTTACTGATAACCATTCAGAGGGAATTGACGGGGAATATGCTTGGGAATAAGTGGTGGGGACACCTTAAGTCAGTCATCATGTCGTTTGCAGCTGATTATAGTCGTCGGCTCAATAGAGATAGACTAGCAGCGCAAACGGCAGCAGAATCTAGATTAGAGGGTGCCATCCAGTCGGGAGATAGTGGGGAAGTAGCAGTAGCTAGGGCAGAGTTGGCCTCTTCGCTTATCAAGAAGGACCAAGCTCTGGTAGTTAGGGCTAGGTTGAAGAAAATGTCTGCCGAGGAGACGAACATGGCAAGAGGAGTTGCGCGGCGCGTCAGATCGGTACTTTCCAAGCGTCACATCGCCGGACAGCCGACGGGTGACTACAAACGAAGGTATCTGCGAGTCCTTTCGATCTTATTTCCGCGACCTTTTCACCAGGGATCCCGGTCTGAGCCCCGCTAATTTCGACGCATATTTAGCCGACTTTCCACGTCTTGAGACGGTGGAAGCGAATTTGTGCGAAGGGGCCGTCACCGTGGCGGAAATCTGGGAAGCCTTGAAGCAGGCCGGCCGAGACAAGACTCCGGGTATAGACGGTCTTCCCTACGAGTTGTACTTGAGGCTGTCGCCCGTTTTTGTTCCGCTGCTGGCACTAATGTTCAACCACTGGTTGAGGAACGGGACGATACCCCAACGCTTCACCAGGGGTGTAATCAAGTTGTTACGCAAGAGCAAAAGCGGGGGTGGGGGGATGGGATAAGTAATTTCCGCCCATTGACTATGCTGAATGTAGAGTTGAAGATTTTGGCGAAGGTCTTGGCCAACCGTTTGCAGTTTGTCCTCGATAGTCTGATAGGTCCCGAACAGACATGCGCTGTGAGGGGGAGGACTATTCAGGACAACCTTCATATGGTTCGCCAGATCATAGAAAAAGTCGACGGTGAAGCCGCGCTGATCAATTTGGATCAGTCAAAGGCATTCGACAGGGTGGACCATCGTTTTCTCGAGGCTGTTCTCGCCGCAGCCGGTTTCGGGTGCCAATTTCGTTCCTGGATCCGTCTCCTGTACAGGTCCCCTGGGGCACTGGTGGAAGTGAACGGGGTAAGGTCGGAGCCTTTCCCCTTGCCTCGATCGATTCGTCAAGGTTGTCCGCTTTCGCCTATGCTATATGTTCTTGCTTTGGAACCCTTCCTTCGCAAGCTAAAGGCGAATCCGGTCCTTCGCGGAATTTCTTTACCTGGTGCCAACAAATCGGCCAAGTGTTCCGCCTATGCTGACGACGTGTCTGTTTTCGTAAAGAACACCGCCGAGATTCACGAAGTCAGCAAAGAAGTTTGCAGGTATGAGACGGTGACAGGGGCCAAAATCAATCGCGATAAGTCTGTCGGTTTGCGGTTGGGTGAGTGGGAGGTGTTCCTCTCCCCGGTCCCTTCAGCTGGACGGACGGGCCCGTCAAGATACTCGGTGTCTGGTTCGGGCCCGGACTTCAGTTAGACACCAACTGGTCGGAGGTTCGAAAGAATGTCGAGGAAGCAGTTCGCCTGTGGACTCGAAGGAATCTTTCCTTGAAGGGGAGGGCGGAAGTGTGCATTTCGCACATCTACCCGATCCTCCTCTACCGGCTTTCGGTTCTTCCACTCCCGTCTACCGAACTAGACAAGTTCGTTAAAGAGCTTTTTGATTTCCTCTGGCGAGGAAAGGCTCACTTGGTAAGTCGCGAGGTCTGCTGCCTCCATCCTGCCGAAGGCGGTCTGGGAATGCCAAGCGTCGAGACACGTCAGCACATGCTCCGCTTGAATTTCCTAGAACGGATGTGTACGCCAAAGGACGATGAGGGCGAATTCTGGAAGGAAGACGCTCGTCAAGCTTTTCCGTCCCTGGAAAGTGTGCATTCCGACGAGGTAGAGGCGCACCGCTCAACTGATGGTGAATGCCTCTTTTATCGGGAACGGAAGGCTTTGTATCGGGTGGTTGTGAGGGGAAAGGCCAAGGACAAGCTCCCAAGCGAGCTGGGCCTTACGAACGAGGAGTTTCGCTCAGTCTCGCCTTGGGCGCCCGAGTTGAAATGTCTCAATAACGACGAGGCATCCCTCACCTGGCTGGTGTTGCGAGGGGCTCTCTGGGTCGGCAAAAAGCTCTGCGCAGCGGGCTTGGCGATTACAGCCGAATGAGTGCGCTGTGGTGACTGGGAGGAGTCAATCGAACATGCCTTCTTTCACAGCGACGTTGTGCGACCTTTGTGCAGACTGATTGAAGGCTACATGGTTCGCGTCTTGGGCGGAAAGTTTTTTGCCCTGGAAGCCAGTTCCGTTTGTGCCAATGTGGTTCCGTCAATGTCGAGGGATCAGCACTATGTGCTCTTGTGTCTGCTCGGCATTATGCAAATGGTAGTGTGGACGACTAGACATAAGGAGTTTCACGCAGGTGAGAAGTTTTCCTCCTTGCAACTGGTCTCTTTCTTTAGGCATCAGCTTTAGATCAGGGCGGAGAGTGTGCGTCTCTCCACGTCGAAATTTGGCAAAAGGTGGGTGAAAGTTTCACGCTTGGTGCGAGTGAGAGGTGCTGACCTCGAGTGGTTGTTGGATGCAACTTAGGCAAGATGATTTTGGGACTCGAATCGAAACATCAGTCATCCCAGGGCTTTTAAGGTAAGATAGGACTTTTTCTTTTTCTGTTTTGGCCTTCTCAGGGCTAAATATTTTCCTTTCAACATAGCTAGTGCATGCAAGTACATAAGTCCCGCCTTTTTTGTCCTCTTTTAGTTACTTGTCTCCACCCCACCCCACTTTTTAGGTGACAGATGTCTCTTTTCTCTGGATTTGTTTCAACCCAGTTAATCGATATTTCTGACACATTTTCGGGAAGGGTCCCACTACTAACATTGTTTTGTTTAGTTTCTTTTACAAACATGTTTTTCATTGCATATAATCATTGGGTTTATGATTTTTCCCCATCCCTCGATAATTGTATAAATAAAAATTTCATGTTAGGGCTTTTTCATAGAGAAAATGTGGTATTTTGGTGATTGTGGTGTGACAGCAAGGAGTAAAAGCGTTGTTATGGTGAAAGGAATATTGTAAGTACGAATGGGTCAAAGATTGAGACTAGTTAGATTTGAGATAGGACTAGAGAAGACCATTCTTTTTCCCCACCCCCATTTTTAGCCCTCGTGGCACATTTGTACCTTTTCGGTGAATAAATAATAGGATCAAAGTGTAGTACGCTACCTTTGTGAGCTTCCGAGTCGGCGTCTGTCGAACTCTCTGCATTAGCAGAGAGGAACCCGGACGAAGCTTTGCCGAAGGGAAAGGTTTCGTTCGGGGAGGTAGACAGGGCCTGAACCCGTCTAGGCGGGTTCAAAGGCTATATTTTTGGCCGAGCCTACGGGCTCGGAGATACCCACATTAAACCGGCCTTGTGCTACATTCGGTCCTCGTGGGTGGATTGATAAATACCGAGCTGCTCGGCCTGGGAGCCTGGATCAAAGTGTAGTACGCTACCTTCGTGAGCTTCCGGTGCATTGTCGAGAGAATACACTTAGACGCGATCCCGTCTCCGCGGTCGATCCGCCATGTGAAGTCGTATCACAATTCTGACTCGGCCCTGTTTAGGGACTCGTCCTAACCGATACAACGAATCTTCGTGCGACATCGATCAACCTGCTGCTGTTCCTGACATTCTCCCAGCCGGCAGTCGACCAGCTACCGCCGCCGACCAAGTCTACATTCGTTTCGCTGATGCGACCGAAATCAACTACCCCTAAATAAAAACCAGTCATACCGGATCCGACGCCGATACACCATATTTCTCCAGAGTACACTCTTGTACATTTTGGATAAATAAAATCGACGTTATTGTTTCTTAAACCTTTGCCTTTGTCCCCTCATTGTCTTAGCTGTTCACACCTTTCTTCATAAAGCGTGCGGGGGTGACATCCTTATCGGGCCCGCAACAAAGGAGATCTATTGATACGGTGGATCGGCCACTAGCAAGCTGAACATTATAAAACTTTTCGTTCCGTCCAAGGACACGAAATGGGCCAGAATAATGTGGAGTAAGTGGTTTTTTGACAGCATCCTACCGGATGAAAACGAAATCGCACTTGTGTAATGATGGGGGAACGTAAATATCCTTGGTTTGAAATCGAGTAGGTGTGAAAGCTAAGGTAGACATCCTACTCTGTAAATATTTAACAAAATTTGTAGAAGGGTCTGAAACTGGATCTTTAGTCAGGAATTGGCCAGGTAATACCAATTGTTGATCGAAGACAAGGTCGGCTGGCGAACAATGAAGGTCTTCTTTTATCTGAGATCGAAGTGACAACATAACTAAGGGTGTGCATCTTGTGGACAGTGTGATGTTTCACCGTTTCTGTGTAAGTGAATAGGCGGATAAGTGATGGGAACTTATCTGTCACGCTCTGAAGGGAATTATCCACAGGAAAAGCGACGCATAACTTGGTCGAAGTAAGGGTGGAAGTAATTCCGAAGTTCTTGAGTTTCGTCATTTGATCGGATAGTGAACGTTTCAATACATCGACTATTAGCTTATAGTGCGCTAGGAAATATGCACTTAAAATTGGGAATTTTACGTCTGCTACTGTAAGAAGCCACTGGAAATTTCTTCGCAGTCCATTGTCCAGGGTCATTGATAATTGTCCGAAAGTTTGAATCTGGGAGCCGTTAGCAGCACGTAAGGTGACTGGTGATTGGGTTTTTGAGAAACTGGGCCTGGGTGGAATAACACTAATTTGAGCACCGGGCCGAGTAGCTTGGATTTTGACGAAAAAAGGAGCTTATGATATTTGGAGCGATTCATTCAAGAACTCCCCGGCTAGGGGGAGTAGAAAACCGTAGATATTAAATTAATACAATTGTTGTTCGGTGTTTGAGGAAGCGCTGCATAATCCGATGCTCACGAGGTACGGTTTGGCATCAATGATATTGAACTAGTCGTCTGGTTTCTCGCATGTTGCTTGACTTAAGTCTGCAAGATCAGGAGTTGTGAAGGTCAAGGCCGTCTTTCTAAGGAGCGGCTAATGGCGACCGCGACACTTCTTTCAATGTGTCGAAGGGATTGTGTGTTGGTACGCTGTCTAATAGATCTAGTGCGTCTGATGCAATCTCAGACGGTAGTTTTTCTACTACATAAGCGTAGCGTGCCATTTGTGAATGTATTTTCTTTGCCTGGAAAATAGCTTCAGCTGTGCGAACCATACATGTACATTGGTTGTGTCGAATACTGGCAGGTTGAGGACAACGGCTGTTTCATTGGCAGTCTGTTCAGCCATGTTGGACAGCATTTCTTAAACGCACGTGGTGAAGAAATATTCTTTCGCGCCAAGTCGAAGGTTTTGTATGTGTTGCTGGCACAAATTGGGACTGACTCGCTCTCTTGAATCGTGTTTTCCTTGAACGTAGACGGTAATCAATTATTTGGGACGAGCGTCAGTGGTATCCAATTGTTATGGTCCGAGCGTCGGGGTTATCGATTGTTAAGGCCTTTCTTAAACATCGTGGTTGCCAAATGTTATGTCCTTTTTTAAACGTCGGGGTTGCCAGTTGTGGTGTGCTACTCAGATTTGTTTTAAAATTGTTAATGAGGTTGTTAGTGAGGCTGTTTTTTTTTTAGTGAGAGCACATACATTTAAATTTGCAAAGAACACAAGGAAAGAAGAGCAAGAGATAAAATTTGCATTCAACAATAAAATATTGTTATAGTCCGGTTCCTTGTACCACGGTGATAGTCTAAGGTAGAACCAATAAAGAAGAACTCGAACACAGGTATGGAATAACACAGATATATTACAAACAGGAATATATACAGAGAAGTAGAAGTGTTAGTATGAACAATCAGGTTTAGTAGAGAGAACAATGTAGTCTCGACCAGTATCACTATTCCAATGTCTTGCAGTAATTGTCTGAACACGACTCTGTTTCGGACTGCCTCTGACTCGACTCTTGACTCGACTTGAACTACTGACAATATTTATTGCTGTAGATATACAACAAATGTGGCACACGGCCAAAAAGGGGGTTGGGGAAAAGGACGGTCATCATTTGTCTTAATATAAAACTTAGCTAGCCACAACTACTGACTCTATCATACAAAACAATATTCTTATCACCAAAACAACACATTTATCCATACCTTTCTTACTACATCCACCAAAATACCTCTTTGTCTCAATGAAAATCCTAAATGGTCCCCTTATGTACAAATATTGTCTGGGTGGGGCATAAAAAACAACAATTTTTAAAAGATCCCCAATGAGTATATACAATGTCTTATAATATATTTACAAGAAACTAAACAAAAAGGTGTTAGTAATAAAAAAAACCCACAAACCTTAAATGTGGCAGAAATATCAGTTACCCGGACGAAATCGATGCGGGACTATGAAAATAAAGGAAACATTCATTCCCCCAAAGCAGTCACACAGGCACACACTCATTCATACACAACAACAAATACGAAAAACACACACGCGAAACGAAAGGCGCCCCGCATCCACCAGAGAGAGAACTGGCATCACTGACCACCTAAACGAGGGAGGAGATGGGGAGTTAAACTAAATGAAAAAAAGAGGGGGACAAAAATAAAAGGGGCCAATGAGCAAACACACCCTAGCTAAGTTTACTGAAAAGAAGAAAAACTAAAAATCAAAAAACAAGACCTACACTAACCTAATCTCGGGATGGGTTGCCCAAGTTCAACCCAGGAAAACAATATCCTTATGCCTAACCGGCATCAAAATACCACTCAAGGTCAGCCCCTTTTACTCGGCACATACGTGCAAGATTCACCCACCTTTTGCCAAATTCTGATGAGGTGAGCCGCCGCCTTTCCGTCCTAATCTTGACTTTAAGGTGATGCTTAAAGGATAAGATCAGTTGGGAAGAAGTGAACTTCTCGCCCTCATAGAATTCCTTCTGACGCGTCGTCCAAATCACGACTCTCATAACCCCTAGTAAGCAACAGAACACACAGTGTTCAGCCTTCGTCATCTGCGGCACCACATTGCTACAAACAGAACTGGTTTCAAGGACAAAAAACTTTCCCTGCAGCATGCTAACCATGAGGCCTTCAACAAACCTGCACAACGGGACTACCGTCCTGCACTGAAAAAAGGCGTGACCAATGGTCTCGACTTCTCCCGTACAGCGACGACAGTTTGGATATTTCTCCAAGCCTGCTGAACAAAGTCTCTTGGCGACCCAGAGGGTCCCACGCATCACCAGCCAGGTGAGTGATGCCTCATCATTATTGAGGCATTTCAATCCAGGCGCCCAAGGCCATATCGAGCGAGCCTCCTGCTTCGTAAGATAGAGCTCGCCAATCAGATCACCTTGAACGGCCCCACTAACTAACAGCCGATACAATGCCTTACGAGACAACTCCTCGGTGTTGGAGAGGCCATCCGACGCCCGTAAGAGGAGTTTCAGAGCACGACGACATTCGCGGTAGAAGGAGCACTCGGCTCGAGGTGTACGGCCGACCTCCTCCTCGCACGAGTGCACACTTCTCAGGGATGGGAAATTTTTACGGACGTCTTCTTTCCAGAAGGCGCCCTCCTCATCCGATCCGCGACACATTCGATCTAGAAAGGTAATGCGAAGCATATGTTGACGAATCTCAATGCTAGGCATACCCAGACCGCCCTCAGAGGGATGAAGGCAACAGATCTCGCGAGATACCATAGGGACCTTGTCTCTTCACAAGAAAGAGAACAAGATCCGTACTAATAATATTAGTCTGGCATACGGGAGTGGAAGTACAGAGAGTCGGTAAAGGATAATCGGGTAGATGTGTGAAACACATACTTTCGCCCTTCCCTTCAGGGACAGCCTCCTCCGAGACCACAGATTAACCGCGATCTCGGTCTTCCCTTGTACCTCTGACCAATTCATTTCCAACTGGAGATCAGGACCGAACCAGACGCCGAGTATCTTGATCGGCCCATCCGTCCAGAGGAAAGGTTCGGGAAGAGAAACTCCCTTCCACGCACCCAACCGCAAGCCAACAGACGTATCGCGGTTGATCTTGGCCCCTGTAACCATCTCATACCCACTGATCTCTTTGCTGACTTCGTCAATCTCGGCACTGCTCGACACAAGAACCGAAACGTCGTCAGCAAAGGCAGAATACCTGGCTGAGTTGGTAGCGCCAGGCAGGGAAATTCCACGCAGGACTGGATTCGCCTTTAACTTGCGAAGAAATGGTTCCAACGCAATAATGTAAAGCAAAGGCGAAAGCGGACAACCTTGACGAATAGAGCGAGACAATACGAAAGGATTCGATCTTACCCCATTCACCTCCACCAGCGCACCGGGGATCGCATACAAAAGTCGGATCCAGGAGCGAAAGTCGGCTCCGAAACCCGCCGCCGAAAGGGCAGCCCCCAGAAAACGATGGTCAACCCTATCGAAGGCCTTGGACTGATCTAAATTGATCAGCGCGGCTTCACTGTCGACTTGTTCTAAGATCAAGCGTACCATATGAAGGTTATCCTGAATAGTCCTGCCCTTCACAGCACAAGTCTGTTCAGGGCCAATCAGACTAGACAACAAGCTGCAAACGGTTGGCTAAGATCTTCGCCAAAATCTTTAACTCAGTGTTTAACATGGTTAAAGGGCGAAAATTCCCTAACCCATGCCCACCGTTTTTGTCCTTGCCCAGCAACTTGATCACACCCCTGGTGAAGCGTTGAGGTATAGACCCCTGCTTCATCCAGCGGTTGAAAATCAGTTCCAGCAAAGGAACAAAACGGGCGACTGCCTCAAGTAAACTTCGTAGGGAAGACTATCTAGTCCCGGAGATTTGTCCAGGACAACCTGCTTCAGCGCTTCCCAGATGTGATGGGACCTTCGCACCTAGCCTCTTCAGCTGCCTCGAGGCAGGGAAAGTCGGCTAAATAGGCGTCGAACTGAGCACAACTCAGACCGGGCTCCATGGTGAAAAGATCCTGAAAGTAATCTCGAAAGGCCTCGCTAGACAAAAAAGAAAAGCAAAGAAAATACGAAAATATCAAAACTAGACAAAGCTAGTTACAAAAATCAAAATGGATGACGCTAAAAGAAATAAACAAAATAAATCATACAATACAAAGGTTACAACAAAATAAATGGAGAAATAGACAGAAAAAGGTTACAAAAAATAATTAGACAAATAGACAATACAAAATTGGATAAGAAAAAACGAAAAACTTAAAGGATATTAAAAAGGAAACAATTGTAGCGATAGGGGTTACCATTATTGTTTATTTCCGGCGGGATCATTAAATATGTAGCGGTTGTTGTCGTGAACGTCGAACGACAAACGTCGAACGACGAACGTCGCGGTCATCATTATTGTAGTGATTGAGTTACCAATATTTAACTTTGGCTAGGAAAGGTGAGATTAAGGACAATGTGTGGACGCAATGCAATTTATATTTGACGTAAATAGCACATAGAATAAAATACAAAACTGAACGGAATTATTTCAAAACATAATTAAATTTATTAATGTTTGATGTACATGCATGCGAACTGAAAAGATAGGACAGAGTTGTGTCCCTTTGATAAGGTAATAGTTGTACCGGAGTTCATATTAAGAAGAAGTAATATTAAACTGTAATTTAGAAGAATAAAGTTTGTAATTGTGAGTTGCAAAGTTGGTAAAAGTTCAGAAGTGATTTCAGAGTTTGTGAATGTTGGTAATTGTCTTTAACGTCTCATCGTAATGGCTAAGACCGGAGTTCTTGAAGGTTACATCTTGGCACTTGGTAGCAAGGAATGAGACGTGAGAGAGAGATGAATGAAAATAAAACTCGATGGAGTTTACACGTATTGGGTTTATATAATGGTCGCGAGGCTCGCAGCATATGAGCGGGAAAACAGATTGGTCGCGTGCAGGAGGTTTGATTGGTCGGAACTGACCAATCAGCAAGCTAGATTGGAGGTGATTGACCAATGAATACTTGTTATATTTGTATGAAAGTAAGATGTTACCAGATAGGATGAGTGCATTTCCTAAAAAGTGGTAAGGCTGGTTTGTTGTAGAAGATCCCACAGAATTAAAGAATTAACAGTAAGTCAAACAAAAAATAAAGCGAAACACAGACAGGGGTTACAAACAAAAGAAAACGAAGATATAATAAAAAGAGAAATTAAAGAAAATGAAAATCAAAAAGGAAAACTAGAATAAAAGAAGAAAGAAAAAAAAAGATTAAGGGGGTAAAAATTTAAGAAAAAAGGAGGGGGGTAAAAAAAAAGGAAAAGAAAAAATCAAAATCGTTTTTTTTTAGAACAGTCGAAAAAAAATCACAAAAGACAGTAATAAAAACAAACTTAACAGAAAATGACGTTCAAAATATCAAAAACCAGTCGGGGTGCAAAAAAGTGGTCAGAAAAAGTCAGGGAAAAAAGGTCTGACTTGGAGTATTGACTCTCTGCCTACTCCTGAGGCGCAGTATTTATTAAGTATGGAATAGTCGATTATTATTATTATGGGTAAGATCCCATAACAAATATATATTGAAAATCAACGAGTACAACAATTGTGCTTATGTATTAATAATTTTAATATTTAGGGAGAGAAAAGTAGCTTCCCTTGTACTGATATCTGATGCAAGATAGGAATAATGTACTTAAGAACTTTCTTATTGAAATGTTCATAGTTCAGTGAATAAGATTTCAATTCAAGAATGAAAAGTTTGTACAAAAAGGATAATAGAATTTGGTTTGTGTCAGACAGTTAACAGTGTAGTGTATTGGTAGTTCTGTGTCTGTGTGTGTGCGTGAGTAGAAGAATGTAGATACGCGTGCGTTTCTGAGTTCTGCTGATTTATTGTTCTACTAACTTATTTCTGGAGTATGAACTGTTTAAATACTTTTTGGGTAGGCTCCAGAGAGAAGCGGGACAAATATCGAAATGAATATCTAAAATACACGATTGGATAAAAATTGACAATCACTGATTTTTTTTACAAAACCAAGTTAGGCAGTCATGGCAGAAAATTTTGTGTGGTTACTGCGATAGGTAAATTGTCTCCTAGTAAACAGTACTTATTTTCTATCCAATTATAACTGAGTATTTTGTGGGCGTAGCTTTCCTAATTGTTGCTTTCTAGTAACATCGGTTACGAAGTGTAAGCCAACAGAAATGATTCGATTAGGATACAGTTTGTAAAACTTGGCGAAACGACCTTTCTCGCAATCAAGGTGTTTAACTTCTGGTGTGTTCTAATTTGTCTTCTGCTTCTGCAGAAAAAAAGTACTTTTCAAAAGACTTAACAGCTAAAAATGTCGGTCGTCTGTTTCTTATATTTTTGCCCCTTGAGAAAATCTTCAATACGACACGACTCTGATATCCTTGAGAATCAGCGATATCGTTTTTAACGTTCAGATTCAGAATGGCCATTGCGACATTTTGAGATTTATGGCATCTATCAAGGCAAGCGTTCTGGTGTGTTTATTTATTTTAGTCTCTGTAGGACAAGAGATGTAGCTAATCCAGAGAGTAAAAAGTGTTGTAGGTATGTGTTAATAAGAATGGACCATTTGTAGATGTCTGTTATTAACATGACCACACGATTTATATTTAACGCAAAATACCACAAAATAGGAAATACAAGAAGGAACAAAAGGTTTTAACAACAACATTTATATTTATTTTGTGTGTACATGCGTAGAGGTTTTGGTGTTATGTCCCTTTGATTGATTTAATTTTTTATCTGAGCTCACAAAAGTTGAATGAATTATAAAGCTGAGAAATGTTGAATAAACTGTAGCTTTAAAAAAGTATTCGAAAGAGAAAAGTTCTTGTTGTTTGTTGGAAATGTTTCGTATATTTGTAATGTAGCTTGGAAATTTCGTACGTACGTGCATGCGTGAATATGCTTTTAACATCTGACCGCACATGGTCGAGACGAGAATCCTTCAAAGTTACATCTTCATAGGCGAATGAAGAAATAAGAGAATGAGCAAGCTCGTGTCTGCTATTTATAATTAATGTAACCACGTGACAGGCTCACAGAAAATTGGCGGGAAAACTTGACTTGGTCACGCGCTGGAAAATGTATTTGTACATGGGTAGATTGCAACGCCCACTTGTGTGTTATTGACCAATTATTTCCTGAAAATCTTACTTATTATAAAACGCAGATTGTGTGTGTGTGTGTGTGTGGCTGTACGTTTATATATTGGATTGGATTTTCTACATTTTTCAACCGATTTCAACAAAATTGCACAGGACTACGTAAAATTACCTTGCGCCAAAAATTGGAAAAACACAATTGTTTTTATACAAGATCAATTTGAAAACACGATTAAGAGGCATCACTCGTCAGAATGAAAGGGGGACAACTCATATCGAGTTATACTTTAAAAACCCAGGTTGTGTGTGTGTGTGTGTGTGTGTGTGTGTGTGTGTGTGTGTGTGTGTGTGTGTGTTCGTTTATATATGGGATCGGATTTCCTACATTTTTCAACCGATTTCAACAAAACTTCACTTTTTTTTGGCAGGTAGTGTTTCTTATTGTCTTGCACACTTTTTTCTTTATTTTTACATTCAGAATGCTTTAAAAATTCCATTTACAAGACAATTGTTTATAATAAAATTCTATTCAATCGGTAGACTCATAACGATTGAAAACAATGTTTTTGTTTGAGTTTGGGTTTGACCAATTCGTAAAAAAAAAATAATAATTAAGACATGTGTGTCCGTCAACCTTAAACAATAATCTTTGTCAATTTTATTTTTCAGTCTTTATGATGGTCGATACTTGATCTATCTCTTACTGTTAGATTCCAGGGCAACGCCGGGTTCTACTGCTACTGATTCCAGGGCAACGCCGGGTTCTACTGCTAAGCTGAGTAGGCTCTCTGATCCACTTTTTGCATACAATTGTACAAAATTCAACATTGATAAGAAAATGGTAGCGGGATACTAAAATAACCCCTTCAGCTTGAAAGTTGCAGGAACGAAAACTTTCAATATGTAAAAAGTTATAAACTGAATAGAGAAAGTGTCCAAAATGGTTGATACGCGCTGAAGGTGAATACGTGATTTCTGAAATATTAACTGATGAAAAATCACCGAAAGTATGTGCATTGTCAGGGTGCTGAAATTATATTCAGAGTGAATGTGTTGCGGGGCCGATAAGGACGTCGTCCCCGCAAGCTTTTTGGAGAAAGGTGTGAACAGCCAAGATAATGACGGGACAAAGGCAGAGGTTTAAAAATAACAAACGTCGATTTTTATTTTTGCAATATGTACAAGAGTGTATTGTATGGAGAAATTGCTTGGATCGGTATCGGGTCCGGTATGACTGGTTTCGGTCAAGAGAAGTTAATCGGCTGTATCGGCGGAGGTGTCTAATTGTAGAGTTGTCGGCGGCGGTAGCTGGTCGACTGCCGGATTGGAAAGTTGTCGGCGGTGGTACCTGGTGGACTGCCAGATTGGAAAGTTGTCGGCGGCGGTAGCTGGTCGACTGCTAGATTGGTGACTTCCCAACGTGATTTATTTTTTCAGTTCCTGCTAACAGAAACAAGACTATATATGTACAAACTCGCATTTACACACACTTTCCAAACGAGAGCCAGTCAGGAAAAACATTGAAAAACTCCAACTACGCATGCCGTACACAATTAATAAAAAAAAAACAACATTTATACAGCAACAAAATTTGTGATTAGACCAGATGAAAGTACAAAATCACAATTTTAATTCGCTACAATTTGTCTATACAAAATAAATTTCTCCGGCGCGGCAAATAGAATTTTTTCTACTAACGTGGAAAACACAGAAGCTCCAATCGACACCATAACTACTACTATTACTATAACACGAATCACCAACAACAATACAACACTCCTTTTCCCCACTGGTCTTTCTTTCTCGCGGTGACGTTTGACCTAATTTCACCCGGCAGACATGCTTAAACAAATATTCTACACCACTTACGACATTTCACACCACTGCTTATCAACATTTCAACATTGCTTACCATGCCTTTAATGTACGAAAGTTTTCTACGCTGAAGAGGTTAAGTGTGAAATATTCTTCGGACGACTCACTGTCCTAAATATACATTCTGCGCGATGCAATCTTCGGATGATCCACTGTCCTAAAATACATTCTACGAGACGCAACTTTCACATAAAAATTTACCGACGATATCTACTAAATATTACTTAGTTATCGCTAATACGCAATTTTTTTCAACTTCGCCATAACGTTCTCACTCCAACATAAATCCGCATGCATTCTACAGTACACTACTGAATTTACGCGGAGCATTGGAATTAAAGCAAACATTTCAATACAACACCGTCGGCTAACAGCAATTCACGTGCACATTTCGTCGACACATATTCATTCAGACTGTGCTATATATTCACTCCGAATATAATTTCAGTACCCTGACAACGCACATACTTTCGGCGATTTTTCATCTGATAACATTTCAGAAATCACGTTCAACTTCAACATGCGTCAACAATTTTGTACACTTTCTCTATTCATTTTATAACTTTTTATATAATAAACGTTTTAGTTCCTGCAACTTTCCATCTGATGGGGGGCATTATCGGAGTTAGCTCTTCCTTAATTCCATGATTGTTCACTAGGGGTCTCTCTCCCTACACTATAAATACTGGGCGACTTCTTGCCTTGTTGGAATTTAATTTGAGAACAATATTTTACAAGTTCACATTCTCGCTATTTTTTCTATCCTCACTCTAAACTCTTTTTACTTTCAAAACCGGCTCCCAAAGCCTTGATTCTTATGAGAGATAAGAATATATTTTCTGACTAACGAGAGAGCTGAAAAATATAAAAAGGAATTCCACCACCATTATTCTTTCTATGGTGCCATAAAGTCTGGGGGAAACCTCACAGCTTGTTCACTCCAACCTGTTTTCATTATTTTCAATACTAGCTCCCAGAGTCCCGATTGTTATAAAAAATAAGAATATATTTTATATTTTATATGTTCAACAATTTTGGAGGGAAAAGTCCAAAAAAACAAAAAAACAACAAAGGTGCAACAACCTTTGAGAAAAAATGAAAAGACCTTTCACAATTCGTGCTTGGGAAAATTTCTTAGAATTCTTTTCGATTTTGGCTGTCGAACCACAGGATAATTTTCACTTGAACTTCAAAATTATTTAGTCTCTCTGCAGTTGGCTGATAACTGGTGCTTTCTTTGATGTTGATCTGCCTTGTCACCTTGCTGTCAAAAAGTTTTCATTTCGTATCTACTGACTTGAGCTCACTTTATTCAAAAAAGTAGGCCCCACTATTTGTGATGTTACTAGAGCTTGAGACTCATAGGTCAGTATATACGAAAAAATAATTTTCCATAAACTGGAAATGGATCGTTCACAAATTTTGGCGGGTTTTAATCGGTGAGCCAAAAAAAAAAAAAGTAACAATTTTTACACAAATCATCTGGCCTTCATAAAAATAGACGTCTCTTAAAAAGACGCGTATCTTTATTTTGTTTGTTTTGATATTTTAGTTTTGTTTTTAGCTCATTGTATATCATCCATAGATTTTTATGTATTGAATTTTTAAGATCATTAAATTTTTATGTCATGGGGTGCGTTTTGTAACCCCCATCCACTGAGTTTATGAAGTTATAATGATCATCATCATGCACATACATACATACATGCATACATATATACACAAATTCAAATTATACAACAACAAGCATTCATTGGATAATAAATCAACACTACTGTGTAATGAACAATTTATAAATCGCAGCAATGCGACAATTTTATAATCGCTATATTTTCATGTAGTCGATTTCGTGCACATTTGGGAGAATCGGACCCCAGAAGCTTTCCTGAGTTTCCCCAAAGCTCACTCGCTGATTGGTCAATGCCAACCAATCGGATTGTCTGCACGTGAGGAATGATTCTTCCCGCGCAGCGTTTTGGAACCTATGATCACATATAAAAGCAAGAAATATTCTTAAATGATTAGTGAGATTTCAGCTGCCAAACGAATCTACGACAGTTGAAACCATGCGCCAATCTTCTCACTCACATGCTGAATATTCCCTACACTCATATAATGTTTTTCATTACACAGCAAAACTGTTGAAAACATTTATTACCAGAAACTATGACAAAATTCTTTCAGTGAACTTTGGAACACAATTAATAGTTAAAGAGAGACAACTCTTGTTTTACTCAATGCATGCCTTTCTTTCACATCCTTGTTGTACATCTTGTTAAATATAAATTTTATGTGTAATGATGTCTTTAGCTTATCCTTTTTTCCTCACGTCAGTTTGGTTTCCTAATCCAAGTTAAATTAATGTGGTAAGTCTGCCACAAGGTATTATGGCATATAGAGAATTGAATGATTTTTACTTTTTTTTAAAGTTTATTCTTTTTTTTCTGAGAGAAAAACGTAAGGCTAAAAAAACTAAAAATTAACTAATAATCCAATATAATATTAGATAATTGCTGAATTAAAAAAAAATACTAGTTAAAAACCAAAAACAAAGTGTTCACTTTGATTTGGTAAATTTATGTCAATTTCTGATCGACCATACTTAGCTTTTCAATACCTTAGGCTTCCAATCAATCGATTAACACGCCAGAAAAACAAGACCCAGTGGTTAAGAAATTCATGTACGTTTTATGCTATAAGTAAAATTAATTAAAGTTTAAATTTACTAATTTTCTTCAAATAACGTGTATATGTATTTTATTGTTGGAAGATTTTTAAAATCGAGAATTAACTTTTGTTTACAATCTGTCAAAATGGCCGATACTTATCGATTTTCTGAAAGCTACCAAATAAAATCAATAATTTCTATTTGAAATACACCAGTGGATTATTTTGCTTACTGGAAATAGTAAATTTAATCATTTAACTTTCAATTAAAGCTAAAAAGTAAGCGTTAAGAATGTTTTTCCACTTTTAAAAAATCACTTTAAACCTTACCTTAGGTATCGAAAATTTAGTGGAGGTTCCTACTTTTAAGAATAAGCGTAATCTGAGCTAATAAAGTTCTGTTGTGTTTTCTACTACGTCCACGTTTGAAATCGCGTCACTTGAATTTTTATGACCTTGGATGTGTTACACTATTTAGCTATGGTAATTAACCATAGAAATTAAAAACAGGAAAGACTTAAGGCGAAAAAGAGCTATATCGAAAGATAGACTGAGCGACATTAAAAAAGATTTTATTTTATTTACGAAGAAAGATACTTTTCGCACGAGACAGAAAATCCATAAGAAAAAGCGACATATGAGATTCTGTCAAAACTGATTAATGTCATGATAAGAGAGTGACGCACCAAAGGAAACAGAATTCAGAAAGAAAAACAAAGCCAACAGACACATGGCAGGCATAAAAATGTTAGGCTTGGGACCACCGCGGTACAGGCAGAGAGAAGCGATATTAGTTATCTTCCAGAGATATAATTTAATTTTAATTCCTGGGTTCCACGAAGGGAACCATCTGGTGTGTGTTAGAATTCTGGCATGACGAAGAAAATCGTATTATTATTGCTTATTCAAACTGTTGACGTCAGACACAGCGTCGTCGAAAATGGGCATTTGGTGATAAGAAGGTTTTAAGGCGTGAGAAAAATAAAGAATTTGATTCTCAGGTAAAATACGGACCTCCCAGCTAAAAGTTGACTTAGCAGAAAAAAAAAACAGGTGTCGGGTTTTGACAGTGATTCATGAGTCGGTAGAGAGACCCGACTAAGTGAATTTTGGGTGTCCCCAAAAGAAAGATGTGATAAGAATTATTTGGCAATCTGGGATTTGTAAATGTTTTGGCCGAAGGAAAACAAAAAGAAAAAAGGATTTTGTAAACAAAATTCTGGATAATAATTTTAAGAGGGCCAGTCTAGCCGTACCCACACTGCTGAGAGATCATTGGTCAAGTGGTAGCATGGGTGATAGGCGGAGATGAATGTATGAGAAAGACGGAGGGGTTGTTAACACCCACTGAGGGGATTGGTATGAGATACCAATGTGGGAGAGGAAGAGTCTAGGAGGATAACTCTCCTCCGACCTTCTCTCACGGACGAGGGAGAAACCCCCGAAATGGAAAGTGATTAATCTTCCAAAAATGGGAAGTAATTAATTTTCCTGGTCTAAGAACAAAGAGAATTCTTGTTGGGAATCGAGAATTATCTAGGAACCCAAACCACGTCAGGCCTCACACCAGGTTTTGGGCGGTATCCATATAAACGAACCTCTCGGGGCAGTTTGCGCAGTTAGTTTTGGAGCAGTAGTTTCGCAGTTGAGGTCAGTTGTAGTTGGAGACCGTTGCCTCGCAGAAGCTGAAGAAGAAGAAATTCCACGTCCTTTCCGACTTCGACTTCCTACCAAAAAGCAAGTTGTATTGACGAGCGACTTAAGATACCAAAACTCGCTTAAGAAACGCAAAAGTGTCACAAATCCATAGAAACAAGCTGGGAGAGAAACACACTCCTGTGTTCAACAGATGGATAAAAACAATTTGTTATTTCTCAACATATTTGAACCTCTTGAGTTTGTTTTATTGCTTCTTTTACTTACGCTTGTGCGATACCACATTTACCCCGGATTCAGCTTGCACTACGGCTCGACGCCTGATTGATTTCATCTACCTAAGATCAAAGTCACAACGTGGGTAGGTTAGACTTGAGATCAAAGTAGTTACTTCGGTAACCAGACGTTGAAAGTGAGCTGGGAACGACAAAGCTGGTATCGAACCGGGAACGACCAGATCGACCGGGACACAGGCTGGTGGCAGCGACAAAGAGTCAACCCCAAAACCCTGGTGGAAGAAACCTTACAGCTTCGCGCCGCAACTGGAAGTTGACCACGGGCCGACAGCGCGGTGTCACATATTGGCGTCACGACAAGAGGACGTCACATACTGGCGCTGCGACACAACTACCGGTGGGTGTCACAGATGTTCACCCTTTATAAAATTTTGGCGCATTTTCTGGGGTTTTCTTTTTTTAACAAAATTTTGTTAACACAGACTAAGGAAACCTGTTCTTAATTTTTATAGTTGAAAAAAAAATCCTGACTAGTAATATTGGGATTTAAGGAGATTTGACTATCAGTGATGGACATCAGACATGTTTGATCATATGGTACGCTTGATCATCGAGCAAGTCGACAGTGAAGCCGCGCTGATCAATATTTAGATCAGTCCAAGGCCTTCGATAGGGTTGACCATCGCTTTCTGGAGGCTGTCCTTTCAGTGGCCGGTTTCGGGCCGTACTTTCGCACCTGGATCCGTCTTCTGTATGTGATCCCCGGTGCGCTGGTGGAGGTGAATGGAGTACGAGCGGAGCCTTTCGTATTGTCTCGCTCCATTCGTCAAGGTTGTCCGCTTTCGCCTTTCCTTTACTTTCTTGCGTTGGAACCTTTCCTTCGCAAGTTAAAGACGAATCCGGTCGTACGCAGAATTTCCCTACCTGGTGCAACCATGTCGCCCAGGTATTCTGCCTATGCTGATGACGTTTCGGTTCTTGTGTCGGGCAGGGCCAAGATTGACGAAGTCAGCAAAGAAATCAGTGGTTATGATATAGTGACAGGGGCCAAGATCAACCTCGATAAGTCTGTTAGCTTGCGGTTGGGTGCGTGGAAGGGAGTTTCTCTTCCCGGACCTTTCCTTTGGACGGATGGGCCGGTCAAGATTCTCGGCGTATGGTTCAGTCCTGATCTCCAGTTGGAAATGAATTGGTCGGAGGTGCAAGGGAAGGCCGACATCGCAATTAATTTGTTGTCTCGAAGGAATCTTTCCTTAAAGCGGAGGGCGGAAGTATGTGTATCATACATCTACCCTATTCTCCTTTACCGACTCTCTGTGCTTCCACTTCTGTATGACACTTTAGTTAGTGAGGCTCTTGTTCTCCTTCTTGTGGGGAGGCAAGGCCGCCAGAGTCTCTCGGGAGATCTGTTGCCTTCATCCCTCTGAAGGCCATCTAGGTATGCCTAGCATTGAGATTCGTGAATATATGCTTCGCATCGGGTTCCTCGATCGAATGTGTCGCGAACCGGATGAGGAGGGCGCTTTCCCTGAGGAGGAAGCCCACCGTTTACCCAAAGTCGATGTGCTCCTTCTACCGTGAATGTCGTCGTGCTCTGAAACGCCTCTTATGGGCGTCGGATGACCTCTCCAACGTCCAGGCGTTGTCTCGTAAGGCATTATATCAGGTGTTAGTCGGGGGGGGGGGCGTTCGTGATGAACTGCTTGACGAGCTCGGTCTTACGAAGCAGGAGGCTCGCTCAATATGGCCTTAGGCGCCTGGGTTGAAATGTCTCAATAACAATGAGGCATCACTCACCTGGCTGGTGATGCGTGGGGCCCTCTGGGTCGCCAAGAGACTTTGCACAGCGAGCTTGGAGAAATATCCAAACTGCCGTCACTGTAGTGGGGAAGTCGAGACCATTGTTCACGCCTTCTTCCATTGCAGGGTGGTAGCGCCGTTGTGCAGGTATGTTGAAGGCCTCATGGTTCGCATGCTGTCTGGAAAGTTCTTTGTCCTTGAGGCCGCTTCTGTTTGTAGCAATGTGGCCCCGCCGCTGACGAGGGCTGAACATTATGTGTTCTTATGCTTGCTAGGTGTTATGTGAGTCGGGATTTGGACGACACGTTAGAAGGGATTCTATGAAGGCGAGAAGTTCACTTCTTCCCAACTGATCTTATACTTTAAACATCAGCTTAAGGTTAAGATCAGGATGGAAAGGCAGCGACTCACTTCATCAGAATTCGGCAAAAGGTGGGTAAATCTTGCGCGTTTGTGTCGTGTGAAAGGGGCTGACTTGGAGTGGCATTGATGCTGGTTAGGCATCAAGATATTGCTTTACCTGGGTTGAACATAGGCAACCCATCCCGAAATTAGGTTAGCTTAGGTTTGGTTTTTTGAATTTTTAGTTTCCTTTTTCTATAAACTTAGCTAGGGTATGTATGGTTATCGGTCCCTTTTTTCTATCCCTACTTTTCTTTAGGTTTAATTCCCCAACCCTTCCCTCGTTAGGTGGTCAGTGATGTCAGTTCTCTGGTGGGTGCGGAGCGACTTTCGATTCGCGTGTGTATTTTTCGTATTTGTTATGTCAGAATGAGTTCGTGTCTGTGTGAGTGCTTGGGATGGATGAATGTTTTCTATATTTTTATAGCCCCGCATCGATTTCGTCCAGTTAACTTGTAGGGGACGTGCAGGGATGTTAACGATTTTTGACAGGATCAGAAGGAAATTTGGTATTTGGTGCGTGTCTCACTGCATCCCCAAACAAATAAATAAATGAATTTCCAGAAACAAATAAAAACGAAATATGTTCAATTTAGAAAAACAATGCAACATTTATACAATTTTTACAATATACAGATTGGGTCATCAGTGTGTGTCGTGTGTAATTAGTTCGATAGTCCGCTGTTTTTTTGTGTTTGCGTAATAAGAGTATTTTTAAAAGAAGTTATTGAGAGTGGTCTACCCTTAAACGTATTTGATTGCTTACTTATCTTTAGTAGTGAATATAATTCACTGTACATAAGTAAGTTGAAAAAAGATTGTTCATAGAGTCGTTCGTTAAAAGTTCGAAGGTGAGTCAGTGAAGTGTCTTAGTGCGAGGCAAAATTATGGTTTAGAACGTCGTGGAGTATATTGGCATCTACTCTGCGAATTCGCGAGACTGACTGACTGGGGCTGTCTGGGTTTGTTTATATAAGTTTTTTGGTTCCGAAAGTGGCTCACTTAGTTTTGGGCGCAATTCCCGCTTTGCGCGTGAGCTTCCAGTGATTGACCAATGGAGTTGTTTGATTCCTTTCTTAACGTTTTCATTGGTTGAGGTACGATGTGGACTAAACCTTCGCTAGGTTGGAAAGGTAGGATATTGGATGGGTCCACAAACTGATATTTCTGCCACATAAGGCTTGTGGGTTTTTTTTTTTATTACTAACATGATTTTGTTACGTGTAAATAATTTAAGTCATATTGTACGTAATCATTGGGGATTTTTTAACTTGTTTTATTCCCCTCCTCCCACAGACAATTTGTACATATGGAGGACTATTTAGGATTTTCATTGAGACAATGAGGTATTTTGGTGGATGTAGTAAGAAAGGTAAATAAATATGAATGTGTTGTTTTGGTGATAGGAATATTGTTTTGTTTGATTGGGTCAGTGGTTGTGGTTAGCTAAGTTTCTAAAAGACAGATGATGACCGTCCTTCCCCAATCCTCCTTTTTAGGCCTTGTGCCACATTTTCTGTTTTTACGGAAATAAATAAATAAATACCATCAGACATGTTTGCAATAGCAACAAAAGAGCAATAAGTCAGTGATGATGCCATCCTCCACCCCTACTACCAGAGATTACTTCAATCAATTTATTTCAAGGAGAACACTGCTGTAGATAAAAGGGTTGCTTGAGGTGTAGATACTTCACAAACATTATAACTTAGGTTAATTCTTTTAAATCCTATCAGTAACAGGCTGTAAAAAATCGTTTCTAATACAAACTTTAAAAATTAGAATAAAGTAAAAAAAACTTTATGGAAAATAATAAATCGAAATTGTCTGCTTAATTTCCTTTTTCATGAAATCGCGATTCTTATATTCGCGATTAATAGAATAAATCCCCGTGTTCGAAATTGTTATTCTTTTTTAGGTTGATAAAAATTACGCTTACACGTTAAAAATGACCAGCAACGCCTCTAAGAAGCTTATTGAATTGTTCTATGATGTTGTATCGCCGTATTCATGGTTTGCATTTGAGGTAAGCTTTTGATTTGAAATGTATGTTTTTACCAATACACAGGTGTGTGTGTGTTTAATTTTTTTTTAAAATGTAAAAACTGAATAATTGTAGTTGTGTAGTAAAAAAACATGAGCCTAACCGTTAACGGGTTAACACCTATCGAGCTAGTTGGCGATGAAAAGTTTTCAAATGCCTATTTAAAAAAATCCTTTTTGTGTGCAAGAGTATATTTTACTGGAACAACAGTCAATTCTTGTGTTAAGACTAAGAAGAAATGTTTAAGATAAAATTAAATGATCAAGATTTAATCATTCAAGTGCGTGTGTATGTAATATAGCCGGTGTAAACGTAAAAAGTTCACAATCTCCATAAGTCCATATCGTGTCTTGAAAATTAGAAAATATTTCTAAATCTAATGTTTTTACTTTTTATGCAGGCTACAGATTTCAACGAAATTATAACATGACGACGATTATTATTATTTTACTTATTTTTTTAAAGCCTAACTATTCAGTCTATTAAAAAAATTTTATTTGAATAATTTAAAGTTGTAAGGAAAATGGGAACAGAAAGGAAACTTGTGTAGTAGATTTGAATCAAAGAAAAAGGGGGCTTCGACCTTGACCTTTTCATCGGGTTCCCTGCACATTGTGTAATTTAATTTCATTTAGTTTTAGAATTGATCTAATGACTTTAGCAAGAATAGAGTAGTACTTGGCAAAACTTGATCTCAAGGCAGCATACAACCAAATAGAAATTGATGAGAAGTTTAAGGAAATCACCATGATAAACACCTATAGGCTTGCCAGGGCATGTGGGTGGGCTGCATATTAAGTTATGTTCACATTTTTTTTTGTCTGCCAACTGGACACTAGTTAGGCTTCTTACTTCTATCTTCTTGCACATTTCTACTCTCAGTAATCTGTCCCTACTTGTCATCCAGATTTAAATAACCTTTCCTGTATACTATGGTTATAATACTATGGGAGGTTTTGACAGTGGACTTGGCCAGCAGATGCATAACACCAGCACTGGACACTCAATTTGACCAACAGCATTACAAAACCAGCACCACATTACAATGCCAGCTTCCCATTCTTACCCAACTCATCCTGTCCAACTAAATTCACAACAATTTAGCAGATGTCACATGAAATTACCTATTTTTCCTGTTTATTCAAATATAACACTTAATGTGTTTTTGTAGAAAGATAAACCACACATTTTAAAGTACATTATTTCTTGCCAGGTAAAGTTCATTGTCAGGTTTTTGTCAATATAGAACAATGACTTTCACATGAAACATGTAGCATAAATTTGTGTTTTCATGAGAATTGAAATGTCTTTTCCTTCATTGTAATTCTCAATAATAATTACTGCACGTCATCCATAACCTTTCCCATACACTACGGTTATAATACTATGGAGGGTTTCGACATCGGACTTGACCAGCAGATATGCAGCACCAGCACTGGATACTGGTTCTGACCAACAATGTCACAAAGCCAGCATGACATCGCGATGCCAGCTTCCCATTCCTACCTGACTCATCCAACTGTCAACATGATTGGAACAGCTGCACCTCAACTTCCAACCATCAACACGACCCAGAACACATAGAAACATGGATAAGAACTTTTGCTGCATTTGCAAGAATGAAAAAATTAAAAAACACAAAGACTGACAGAGGAGAGAACGAGATAACAGATTTATTTCTTGCTACCGCTGGGTGTGAAACTGTGAAGAAAATTTCGACAATGTGTTACCTGAGCAAATTAGAAGAAATGAAATTTGATCATTGAAAGGCTATAAAGCAAGCATTCGACTAAAAGAAAATTATCACCCAAAATATATAGAGTCAAGAAAAGTTCCAATTCATATACTACTTTTGGTGGCAGCCAAATTAAACAAAATGATACAACAAGGCATAATAGAAAGAGTAACTCAAGGTCGTAGCAATTGGGCATCACCAATAGTAGCGGTAAAGAAACCTGATGGAGATTTAAGGATCTGTGGTGATTATAAGATAGGCGTAAATCACCAGATTCTTTTCCTCTGCCAAATATTGAAACTGCGAGCCACCAGTTAGCAAGAATAGCGTAGTACTTGGCAAAACTTGATCTCAAGGCAGCATACAACCAAATAGAAATTGACGAGAAGTTTAAGGAAATCACCATGATAAACACCTCTATAGGCTTGCTATTTTGGACTTGTCTATCATTTGGGGTAATGACTTTGAGCCATATTTTTCAAAAAGCAATTGAAAGAGTCTTATTAGGAAAAATAAAAAAATATAATAATATACCAGGATGATATGTGTAGGGGCAAAAACTAAAGAAGAATTAAAATATAAAACAGAGCAAATTTTAGTGAGATTAAAAGGGGCAGACATGACTGTAAACAAAGACAAGTGTAATTTTGACTGTAAGAAATCATATTCAGGATATCAAATATCAAAAGAAGGCATATCACCCGATAATAGACTAACAAAGAAAATAACAGAAATAACTGTTCCAACAAATAAAAAAGAACTAGAATCCTTTTGGGGGCTAATAAATTTTTATAGTAAATACATACCAAGATACTGCAGCATAATAGAGCCGTTTGCAAAATTACACAAAAAAAACAATGAATTTAACTGGACACAAAAGCAAACTATCACTTTTGAAACTCTAAAGAAAACTGATAATAAAAGTTTTTGATCCACAAAAAGAAGTAACATTAACCACATATGCAAATGAAAAGGTGATTGCTGCTATTCTGTCACAAGAAGAACACCCAATCATGTACATATCAAGAAGGTTTACGTCAGCAGAAATTAACTACTCAAATATTGAAAAAGAAGCACTAGTATGTAGCATGAAAAGGGCACAAAACTTTTTGATAGGAAAAGAATTCTTATTAAAATCGGACCACAAACCATTAGAATTCATATTTAACCTGAGAAGAAATTTGCCAAAAATCACATCATCAAGGATTTTAAGATGGGCAATAAGAATCATGGCATTCAATTTTGACATAGTATATGTAAAAGGAGATACTATCCCTCATGTAGACACTTTATCAAGATTACTGTTCAAGCATGAAACAGAAGAAAAACAGAAAATACCGAAAATAAAATAATACACTGGATAGAAACGGATGTTCTTCCTCTAAATAGACTCAAAATAGAAACAAAGCAAGACCCAATATTAAGCAGAATCGTAGAGAGAATAAAAAATAATATATAAAGCAGCTGTTCGATGACAGAGTGACCCTTTAAAGAAATGAAGCACAAACTAACCATAAAAAATGGCATAATATGCAATGGGGATATAATAGTAGCTCCACAAATACTGAGAAGGGACATATTAAAAGGAGTGCATGATAATGTGCATTGTGGCATAACAGAAACACAAAGAAGACTAAAATTACAAGCCTGGTGGTCAGGATATTCAAAAGATGTAGAGGAATGCATTAAGAGATGCCCAAAATGTGCAGAAATAAAAAAAACTTCAAGCAAGCAAACATGGATAGGAGATTGTTCTTAGTATTAATATATCTTAATATCAATGAACTTCTGTAAATATATGGTAGAACATAGACTGAGAAGGATAGTAAGGGGAGAAACATTGTTTTAGAGCTTCAAAAGATAGGAAGTTGTAGCTATCCATGATCACCCACCTTCTAAAAGAACACAACACATAAAAGAAAAGAGCAGTTATCCTTCCTAAAATCTTCAATTTAGATTAAATTTTTTCTTGTAAAATCATAAAGATATTTCTTCCATTCTGTTAATTAATTGATTAACATCTTTACAGAAGATATTTTCATGTTTAAATTAGAGTAGACTTATTTAAATATCACATTGCCTGAAAATTGATAAAAGTTTAAGTTTGTGCATTAATTAAAGTTGAGAATGTAGCCAAACGCTTGAAACAAACAGATTGATTTTTGACCTTTTATTGATAAGAAGCTATCATTATTTTTGCTACTTTTTATCAATTGGGAAAAAAGTTGGAAAAATATCGATGAATAAATTCCTATAAATTTTAATAATAAATAATTTTATTTTTATAATTCAGTAATCACTAAAATAACTGCTGTACTATGAATAACATGGAATATAAACAAACTTAATATATGTCATCACAGCCACTGACATCTTTGAGGTTTAGTTCTGTATTTGGTGGGTACGAGGTTACTATTAAGTCTTTTGATGTTCTGGTGTGATACTTTAAATTTTTTCAGGATGTAGACAAGCATACCTCTCCATAGCTTTCTTTTTTTAATATTTGTAAATTGCTACTTTTGAAAATATAGTAGAGTGGTTTTCCATTGTCTAATCCATGGTTTTGAATTCAAAGTCTAGACTACCTGCCAGCTAAAGCTACAGAGCTCAGTCTACTTTGTTATTTAACCCAAAGCTGGTGGGAGAAGAAATGGATTCATGCAGCATTACAAAATGAATGCAAAAGACTAGGCATAAATTTGAACTTTGTTCATTGATTCCACTTTAAAACTTTCAAATAACTCTGTGTTAATAAGCTGATAGAGAATAGCTGATGATATGTGATCACTAACAATAAGAACATTCATTTGTTATGTTTATTTTATTTAAAGAAATACATCAACTAGTAGGGGCAAGATTAATCAAAATGTTTCTTTTGTTTTTTTAATTTCAATAGCAAATAAAATGTGTTTGTATAGGATTTTCAGTCAGATACATTATTTGAAGAGAAAAGAAGAAAATTGCAGCATAAAAACAGTAACAATTAATAAAACCAAAAATATTAATTTCGATCTAAAAATTGTGAAAAGCTATATAAATTTAAAATTACTTGAAAAAATGCTGAAATTATTACAATATAATTTTGATTAAAAGATATTTTTTTCTTTTCAAATAATAAATAAATAAATTTGATTAAAAGATAGATTTACACTATTTATATTGTTCAGTGTTGTCCTCATCTTTATTGTCATATTCACAATGTTTTGGCCATTGTACACTCTAGTCTTTATCAGGTGATATACATGGGAATTTCAAACTGGGACAGATTGTTCTAGTTCCACGTGCCATGTCTTTTCTGAATATCTCAATTTGTTATTTCCCTTTTGTTCATTTTTTGAACTCACAACTCTTTGGGTCAAGTCACTGGATTACTTCAACCAATGCTTTTATTCACTGGGCCAGGTGTACTTAGGGACATCAATGTATGAGTATATCACCTGAAGAAGGCCAGAGCATACAACAACCGATACATCATGAATATGACAATAAAGATGTGAACAACTATCCAAACAATGTAAATTGTCACAATGCCTCATCTCAGAAATATAAACAGATGTTAAAAGATAGATATTTTTTTCCTTTCAAATAATAATGATACTTTGTTATATGACACTGATTTTTCAGGTGCTTTGCCGTTACAAGAATAAATGGGCTATTGATTTAAGTTTGAAGCCAGTCTTTCTTGGAGGAATCATGCAAAAAGCAGGTAAGCAATATTTAAAAAAAAAATAACAGGTATCTTATCAGTAGAATCTCCATGAAGTATTTCCAATAGTTAGCTTTATTAGATGTTCATAAGGATACTGATATTGAAATTAGTAATGAAACATTTAGAAAAAGTTACAACAAATAAAACACTTTCTGTTAAATGCAGAAAAACTATTATATACAAAAGTGAAAAAATTAGTATGATCATCTAATTTTATTAGTTCTTAAAGTAATCATTATTTTCCCCTATGATAAATGTCTTCAAGAAGTTGTTTTTATGGGTTCAAAATGGTACACTAAAATTAGCACCAAAATACAAGTATTCAGTTTTGGGCCTCTCAGATGGTTCACTGAAAACCATTTTAAACACCTTTTTTTTTTGGAGCTTGTTTTAACTCATAAATTACAACCAATTCCAGAGATGAACACATCTTTACATCAGATTTGCTTGTCACTCAAAAATATATTTTCTATTTTGCAACTTTGTCATAACAAGTTCACTCAATACACAACTTATAAATGTTCATCAAGCAACCAAAAAGTAAATAGTAAGTTTGTAGTGAATCCCGGTAAAAATAAAATAAAATATAAAGATAATATACATAAACAAAAAATAAAAATTCAAATCAAAATAAAGTATTTGCTTTCTATTAAAACCTTTATCTTTCTCTCTCTCTCTCTCTCTACTTCTCTCTCAACTAACAAGACAACCCTCAGATAAAAAGAGGAAGAAGAAGAAAATAGTTAAAAAATATTGTAGGAACTGGTGAATACTGATGACAGAATAATCAACTCTTGATGATGTTTTATATTAAGAATCTTTTCAACTGGTGTTTTACTATAATACTTGTTATAATTATTAACACTTAGAAGATTTGTTATAATAAATCATATTTTTAAAAAAATAAAAGAATTAATACATAATTATGAAAAACAAAAAAAAAAATACTTTTTTTTCTGTTACCTGAAGCTTCTTAAGTTTTATCTTTAGTTTTCTATATTGTTTTAGGTGACTCACTAAGTTTGACTAATGTTTGCCTTCTTTTATGTGCCATGTCCATTCAGAGCGTAGATGATCATAGCTTTCTACCACTTCCTGTTTTTTGTTGCTTTGAGTAACTTTGACCCTTCATGATCCTAATTTGTCCATGTTCTGCCATCCATTTGGACCAGCTTATTAAGTAGGTTTCCTCCTGCTTCACTTCCTTTCAACATATCTTCTGAGTGTTAGATTCTCCAGAGCCTCTTTCTTCATGATTTGTCACAAAAATCTTAACTGTTTCTTTTTCTAATGTAAGTATAAGTTTTCCTTGTAGTTCCTATTTTAACCAATAGGGAAAGTAAGCTACAATCCTAACCCCATAGTATTGAATTTCTGATTCAGTTTGGACCTGATTTGTGGCTATTTAAGAAATCTGGTTCGTCTGATGGGTAGAATGGTTTTGGCAGTCACAAGGAAGATGTTGGCTAGTACTAGAAGCTGAATGTAGAAGAAAAAGAAAGCAGGAAGAAGTGTTGTGACATTCACAAGGAAGACATAGGCTGGTTCTGGCATTTGAACAAAAGAAAAACAAAAAGATGATGACAATGCAAAGAAAGGTGAAAGAGAAAGAAAAGGAAGTAACAGAAATAAAAGCAAAAAATTTATCCAAATTTAAAGAGATATATGATTATCTTCTTATAGTTGTTTGCAAAAGTTTGTCACAAAATTAGAAGTATTAACCCTGATTTTGAACTTTTTTTATAGAAGATTTATCTCAGTTTGTAAAATTGAACTATTGCCTAAACAAACTAGAAACCCAGTGACACCTGTGAATCGTTAGCCTTCTCAACTCTTTTTGACAGTTTAATGAATCAAAGTGAACATTTTGTTGACAATAATTATAATTGTTTTATAAACCCATAATTATAATTTAGAATTTGTTATGCAAGTTTATTCTACAAATTTTGTATTCTGTGCTAATTTTGTATTTATGCTATATAATAAATGTAAATTTCTTTCAAATTTCACACCACTTGTGTTTTTCATAATACTCAGGATAAGAGATTTGATGTTCTCTCTTTTCCTCCGCCTCCTCTCCTCACAAAATCCTTTTAAAGTATATACGATCTCTCTAGTTAAACCCAAGTGTTATTATTATACTTGAAATTCTATCTTTTTGATTACACTTGTTAACCTCTTGCCTAGTATCCTGTTATGTTAGTTTACATTTCCAATCAAGCATTTACACTTTCAAGAAATTGATTTTTATGTTGTTTAGTCTTTAATTTACTAATCCTAATATTGATTTTCGCTGTTGTAAGGGACTCATTTATCTTGACTTTTTATGTAAGATACCTAAAATTAATTAGATTCTACTATTTTTTTTATTGAAATAAGCCTTGTAATTGATTACAAAGAAAGACTGATGCAGACTTATTTCAGGATATTTTTTGGAAATACAAAATAGTTCCTATTGAACTATATTCAGAAAATAAGACCATAATATAAACATTTTTATAATTTCTATGAAATATTTTAAGGTAATAAACCACCAGTTATGGTATGTACCAATAAAGCAATATACCTGCCAAAAGATGTAGAAAGAATGAGTGAATATATGAAAGTGGATTTTAAATTACCTTCAGTGAGTATATTTATTTTTATTCATTCATTGACATGTCAATATGCAAGCCTTTTTATATTACTTATGTTATCACCCTTATTTTAGTATTTAAAGGAATTTTTTGCTTGCAAGTCTTTTTCTTTTTAATCTAATAAAATGAACTGCTGTACTTTTATTAACCCATTCTATCTTTACCTGGGATAATCAACCCTAAGAAAATATAAAATACTTGATTAAAAGGACTTAAGGCAGAATCAGCAGGCAGATAGAAGAGCTCAAGAAGAAATTATTATTTTGAAACTATAACTTCTTATTAATTATGGTAACAGAATATTAAAAGATGCGCTCTGTCTATTAAGACTATTAAGAATGAGAAATTCCTAAAGCTTGAATCTGATTTCTTATTAATTGAATTATAGATTCAGACAAGAACTGAATTTGATTTTTTGCACAAATACAGTCTACAGTTAATGAAAATCTTAAAGCATTATTCAAATTATATATTACAAACATCATTTTCATCATATGAAGCTCTTAATTTTCCAAGTACTACACTGTTTAAATATTGTAAAGTAAGCTTGAATCATGAATAATAATTTTTTTTATAGATTAAGCATACTAAACCATTACTTTCTTGTCTTTAGCTGTATCTGTTAGTTCATATACCATTTGTCATGCAAACACAATTTCTTTTTCTCCAGGATATATTTGGTGTAATGTTTGACAAAGGAACTCTGAAAGCTCAGCGTTTTATCACTGCTGTTGACATGATAGATTCAAGTTTCACAGAGAATGTTAGCCGAATTTTATGGACTAGGATACATCGTAATGTATATCAGTTTACATTAATAAAATACTATTACTTGAATATGGAATATTAACAAATACTCTTCATAACCATTAAATTATTAATATAAACCTATTTTGGCATTTACATTGTTTTGCATTCCCAAAAGTGAAAAGTTTTTTAAAAGTAAAAGAACCTGTGCTGAATTTGAAATATTAATTCTTTATATAATATGAATAGTTGTCATATTGAGAGAATGCATTGACTTCATCTTTTTTCTAAAATGTGTTTTTAGTCAAAAATGAAATTTTTATGTGTAATTTATTAACACTAGTATTTATTGAAATAGTTCACAAGAATGTGATTTAAATTAATATAGTGTATTTATGTACGAGAATAACTGATTTTTAAAAACATTTTTCTAAAAGGATGAAGACATAACAGAACCTGAGAATTTTGTGATGGTAAGTATTAAAATCACAATAAATACTTACTCTTAGGTGCTTAATAGAAGGGGGAGCATTTGTTTTTTTTGAGGAAATTTTCCAACATCCAACAGGTTTATTAAGACACTACCCAACCTTCCAGTTTATTAATTTTGCACCCGCCAGTTTTACAAAAAGAAACAACAATTATTGTAGTTAGTTCAAGATTTTATTTTTACACTTTTATGATATGATGCATGTTGAAAAATTCTGTTTTTTTTTAATCATTTCACCCCAATCACAGCAATAAAGCCACTAAGATGCAAGATGTTACTGAGTGTTACAGAATATGAGAAAAAAATAATTAAACAAGAGAATAATAAAAGAACAAGAATTAAGAAGACAGAAGATAACGATTGACATTGCATTTAAATTCTTAAACACCAAAGTTGACTTTAAAGCAAGATGTTGGAAGAGAGTTCCACAAGCGAGAAGTGTGAGAGAAGAAGCTGTTAGTAATAGAACTTACTTATTCCAATGCATTGTTTAAGAAATAATGTTCCATTGTTCTTTTTTTTATTCTTTCCAGAATTACCAGGTTCCATTCTTTGATAAACTTAATGTTATGTTTTTAAACATGATACGGGTGAAACAGGAAGTAAATAGGATGAAGACATTCCAAATTGTTTTATTTTTTAGGTTTGATAGGAACCATGTCCCTAGAATTTCTTACACTTTCTGATAAAATGATGTTGCATGAATTTATTTATGTGAGTCGATATTTAATTTGTGTGGGCATTTTTGCATAATAATTAAGTGTTATAGTGGAACACACCTATTCCATAGTTAATAGACTCTCCCACCTATAATAAGTAGGAGTAGTAAGAGTAACGGGGAGTCGCTCAGTGAGCCGGTCAGTCAGTCAATGCTGGACGACGGTTAGTCGGATACTAAAGTATCAGTGACCTAAACTAGATTTACTCTGCGTCATACCTATTATATCAAGTTCCTAACGTTTTGTATATCGAACCTATTTTAGGACTGACTTAGTACAAATACAAGCCTCCACTGTGAAACCACTCCATAACATTAAGTTGAGCCAAAGCTTCTTTGCATGCTACTACCTTAGAGTTATGAAGTTATGGGGACCAGATTGGGTGTTACAGTAGTGGTTCTGAAAAATGTTTTATTACTTAAATTCCAAATTATTGACTATTTTAATGATTTTCCAACCCCACTTGTATCAGGACCTGCTTGTTTATTGCTTATTGAGAAAAAAAATCCATCCCTTCCTATTATTAAGACACTTCTTTGTATTAAGCACTTAAAAGTAGTTTCTTCCTGTTCTTATATTCTTTTAATATTTCAAAGTCACACAAACAACTGTTTTATATTTTAGTTAATAACTAGTATACCTTGTATTATGGTACTTCTTAAAACCATTGATAACATCATATTAGGTTGGTGCAAAAATAATGTCGTTTTCTCACATAGTAACATATGTGAGAAAACATTATTTTTGCACCAATCTAATATTTTGAGAAAGAATTTTGAGTATTAAATAGTGAATAACTGCAAGATATGTTTTGAGGGAATCAATTTTGTTATTTTTCTTGAAAGTATGGCAAAACTTTTTAAAAGTTTCATCACTGGATAAGGTTGGCTGGTTGGGTTTTATGGCATATCAACCACTGTGGGTCATTTAATGCCAAATTAAGGTATATATATATATATATATATATATATATATATATATATATATATATAAATACACACACACACACATTATTGTTTCAAAGACGTATAGCTGGCAACATTATTATTTCCAAAAAACGTATAGCTGGCAACATTATTTTTCCCAAAATATTATCTGAAGCCTTGTTGGACGTAGTTTATCGTCATACCCAGGATGCGGATGTAGTTTATCATCATACCCAGGAAATGGATAAGATATTTCTGTTATATAAAACAATGGATTATTATCACAGAATAGTACCATGACTGGATCATGTCTAGTTCTTATTTTTGGTACTGTTCAGTTATTGCTCGCTCTGTTTCCACCATAGGTGTACTTGGAAACAGGGCAAATAATAACTGAACAGTATCAAAAATATAAACTAGACAAACTAGATGTTATATTTTTAGACATAGGCAGTGATACAAGAATGGTTTACCCCTTATAGATTAAATAAACGAATAGGCTATTTTACTGGTCCTGTTAAAATAGACACCAAGGCTATTTTGCCAGTAAATATAAATAGTATTTTAGAACTACAAATATATTGTATTTGAGACCATCAGTGCAATGGTTATGTGAGCTGTGTAGGGATGACTTGAAGAACAACATGGATTCTGTGGTCTGTGACTGTTGTCTTCAGTGGGTTCACCTGAAGTGTATTGGCAAGAAAACCATGACCAAGGCCAAGTTTTGAATTTGCAGAGACTGTTATGCCTGAAGTGTTTAAAATACTCAGAGACTTCAATATTTCTTTTAATAATTGATGATGAATAAATGATTTTTTATTTTATATTGTCTTAACAATTGATGGCTGAAAATAAACTTCTGTGTTAAATTTGTGTGTTGTTATTTTTAACATTATCTGCCTTCACAATACTAAAATATTTACTGGCAAAATAACCACCTGGGGTTCTATTTTACCGATTTTTGTAAAATAAGCTTAAAAGCATGTTTGTCTATTTTACTCTTCTTTCAAGGATTCATTTCATAATTCCATGTAGATTGATATACACGTGATGAAAGCTGAAGGGCACAATGGCTAAATCACTGTGTTAACAGCAACAAAGATGAGGACATTAGTCCAAATGTAAATAAGGGATTGATAAAGTCCAGGGTAAAATAAACTGTTATGTATGAAAGAGTGAGTCTCTTGTTTTCATCAGTCTGTAGGAAAGGATAACATTACTTAAGACAAGTGCACTTAAAACCATTATCTTTCTTTCTCAATAAACTTCTCTCAAATAACAAAAAGGCAACACTCAAATAAAAAGAGGTAGAAGGAAAGACTGAACCTGGATGAAAAATGCTGGAAGTTTGCAGGATAAGAGCTTACTTATTTATGACTTCCGTTATTAAAAAAATGAAAAAGAATGGAACACCGGAAAATAAAATAATTTGGGCCAATCAAAAAATTGATATAAAGAGACTTTTGATGTTAGCTGAAAGCAAAGTTCCCACCAAAAACTCGGAGTTTGATGAAAAGCTGACACCCCTGGGCTAGAACCAGAATGGGGACAGCAGAAGACACGGTGAGAGGATGAACGAAGATGCTACAACATAGAAACCATCCATGTATGTTGTGTGAAAAAGTAGGTAAGAGCTCATCTGTTAATGATAATTCTGCCTTGATTAGGGCCGAGAAAAACAGTAGATTGACACTCACCTATTTCTAAGATTACTACTATCCCTATCATGGTCTGACTTCAAACTACCACTAACAGATATTTCTCCAGACTGCTAGCAATATCCACCTTATTAACAAACTTTTTGTTACACCAAATACCAAGGGACTCACTCACTAAAGAAAATAAATAAGAATATATATAAATAAGAATATATTTTAAAGCCTTAAGTCAGTTTTATGTTCAAAGTTTCCAATGAAGAAAATCCTATCAACACCAACTAACCACAATTATTTTTACTTATTTAGATTAAGTACTGTTTGTCTATATTTTTGAGATGAGGTATTGTAATTATTTACATTATTTACATTTGTCAGACTGTTGTCCCCATCTTTATTACTATATTCACAATGTTTTGGATATTGTACACTCCAGCCTTCTTCAGGTGATTGGAATTTAGAACTGGAGCCTTTATTCCATCCACTGGGGTAAATTGTTATAGTTCCATGTATCATACCTCTTCTGGATGTCTGTTATCTCCCTTTAACTCAATTCGCCAAGTTTTTGTTCGTCACTTTCTCAAGTCACTGGATCCTACCAACACTTTTATTCACTGGGCCATGTGTTCTTGAGGACATCAGTGCATGAATTTTTGGGACCTAATGTCTCATAATATTTTTTTACCAGAGCTCATATTGCAATTTTTTTATTGCTTTTCTCTAGCAGTTTGTATTACTGGTTCTCATATTGTATTCATTTCTATGCTTGGTCAGCTTAGGAGATTTTTGTGGCCAAGCATATGTGCTGATTCCTTAAGTTTTCATATTTTTCAGTGGTGTTCTCTGTTATTTCAACTCATCCCACAGGGGGTGGTGATATCCCTTTTCTCTCCATATGTGTAGGGAAAAGGGAGATACACCTGGTTTTTCTATTTCTCCTCATGTTACAGCTTTACAATGTTCTTGCAGTCTTACCTTAAGGGGGCTGCCTGTTTCTCCTTTATATTTCTTACCACAGCTGCATGGAATGGCATACACACTGACTACAGCAGTGGTGAACAAAAAAACTTGGAGAGTTGAGTTAGATATCTGAAAGAGGCATGGCACATAGAAAAATCTACCCCGGCGGATGGAATAAATGATTCAAATCAAAATTCCATTCACTTGAAGAAGGCTGAAGCATACAACGGCCAAAATGTCATGAGCATGACAACAGTCCAAACAATAATACCTCATCTCAGAAATATAGACAGATAAGGATGAGGACAACAGTCTGACCAATGCAAATAGTGTAAGTAACTATTGTTTATTAATTTTTTAGAGGCTTTTAAAGTATGTGTTCTCAGTTTAATGATAAAATAATTGTGTTAGAAACTATAAAATGTTTTTGATAAAAACAACTGAAAATCTTTTTTAATAACATTAAGTTATAATTTTTAGCATTTAATATTTTAAAATTCTGGCATTAACAAACAAGCAACCTTCATCATATGTAATATAAGCTTGACCCTTTTCCCAAAATCAGTATTCTGATGTTTGATTATTAAAATACTGATTTTGAAAAGTCAAACTTTTTTGCACACCACATATTTTGATCTACTGTTTATCTAACTAAAAAGAAAACTATCCTGCAATTTGTTTAATATTTTGTAGAAAACTTCCTTTTCTGTTCAATTTTTGCATAATCAGAATTGTAACTTTTCTTATCACAGGTTGGAAAGCAGGCAGGAATGAAACCTGAGATATTAAAAAAGGCCATTTCCCAAATTACAGATGATGCTGTTAAGAAAAGACTGGCTGATTACACTGAAGAAGCATTGGAAAAGGGGGTAATTATGCTTTTATAAAAAATCTCCAGAACATTTAAATATGCTTTCTGTATTAGTAATGATAATCATAAAGTGTTGATTCCGATCTGTAGTGGGAATGACTGCAAAGCAATTGCCCCTCCTGATTATATAGATAGAAAGACACAAATGCATGCAGGGATTGTTACCTAGTCAATAAAATAGGCCAGTTCTTTTTTTCATCTGACTCTTGCCTTGAAGTCATAACACTACCTTTGCTTGTTCAAACATGCTTTTGTGTGTTAACTCCATTCTTAGTTTGTAAATGTTTTGCCATATTACTGTTGCTTTGCCTTATTACTGTTAATTTGTCTTGCATATATGGTTTGCTTGCTTTATATTAGTTTTTGCCTGGTTCTTTTCTTTTTCTTTTATTGCTTATTACAAACTTTGTCAATTCCATTTGTTGAACAGTTCCGTTATTTATTTTGCTTTTGACCATGGTTACTCACTCCACAAAAAGAATAACTATCAAATAATGGTGATGGTTTTGACAATAGAATAAATATATATTTTGAAGATGTCATTAAATTAATTGATTAGAAAAGCTTAAACAAAGTACAAATATATAAAAAAATAAAAGTAGGTTTTTCAACATATAACACTAGCATGCTAGGGAAGAAAGTTTTTTTTCCTTCCATTTTAATTTACCCCATTATGAACATTATTATTACCCATGGATATAATAACACCATACTTCATAGATGGAATGGAATGACTGAAAGGAAAAGGAATGACAAACATTCTTTGTTCTCAGAGAGACTTTTATGTCACTAAGACATATGCAAAACTATATATACACATGTCCCACATGGAAAATAATGTATCACATATGTCTACATGGAAAGCAGAGTGTAAAGAGAAACAAAAAGGATGGGTCTTATATATAATATGGAAATTCTTCTGTTTCTGGAGAAGTCATGTTTGGGATTTCAGATTCAAACAGGCTGGATTCATCTACTATGTTTCAGGTGAGAACATATTCCACAAAGTGGAAATGGCGAGTCTGGGTTTTCCCAAATTGAAAACTGTGAGCCAGAGTTTCTTCTTTTATCTGAGAAAGATGTATTCCCAAGAGGAAATGGCACCATGGATTTGTAAGCTGTAGAATTTGGCAGCTGGCTGACCTGGGAAAAAGCCCAGGCAGGACAAACAAATATGTGCGTCTTGACACCAATAAGCTTACTAACTGAATGAATGGTCACTTTTGTTACTGTATGAAGTGATGTCAATAAATAGCCATCACATAACCTATGTGACTTAAAGGGAAATCATTGACTTCTATAGCCTTACAAAAATATAAATGAATATGGAATATGTCTGTCTGCACTTTTTTAAATGCATGTACCAATTGCAGTCAAGTTTTATAATTCTTCAGCTGTATATGATTTCTATGTACCAAAGGATTTATACGAAATGAATACATTTAAATTCCTCATTATTTTTTACTGACCATTAATTATTTTTCTCCATTTTTTAGGCTTTTGGACTCCCAACTATTGTGGCTCATGTAAATGGAAAGCAAGAAATGATTTTTGGTTGTGATCGATTTCCCATTCTTGCAAAGATTTTAGGTAAGTAGTAATTAAGGGTTCATATTTATAAAGTGAGTATGGTTAGCATGTGAGCTACCTTATGAAACTTTCTTCGTTGTTCATAAATATGAACAATTATCAGTTTTTTTTTTATTTAAGTAGAAAAAATAATTGATGATGATTTAATATTTGCCAATTTGAATATTAGCATTTTTAGGATTTTATAGCATATTACCATATTTTATAGACATAAAGTATTCTTATTCAAGTATAACACTGGCGAAAGAAAATAGAAACTACAAGAAAAACAAAATGGGAGAGTAAGTAATAATTTTGAAAATGAAAGTAGAAAATATAGATTTTGATTGTTACCATTGATATCACTTTAATGTCATGAATCCTTATGCAATAGCCCTGTTTCTAGTTATTGTTGGTCATGAGGAAACTAAGAATTATAGTCAATACAATTTGGTATTTATGATACAAGAAATTATCAATAATAATTGGTAATTTTCAGCAATTCTTTATAAAATGTAAAATGACAGATTCATCTGTGTCACAGGCAAAGATATATTCCGCAAACGGGAAACAGCAAGCTTTGAGTTTTCCCAAAATGGAGGACTGCAATCTGGAGTTTCATTCTATATGTGGGAAAGATATATTCCCAAAGGGAAATGGCACCATGGACTTGAAAACTGCTGGGAAGACGAATTTAACCTCTACCCAAGGCCATAATTGGGGCTAAATAAAGCAATCTTTTGCTTTGGCTGCTGTAAAATGAACTGAATTTGATTGCCGCTTTCATCATTAAGGGAGATAAGCACCTTCTGTATCTCCACATTGCTTTTAACTGGGATGACTTCAGAAAATTAAAATTTGTAAATTATATAATGAATTGTTTTCTTAAATCTAAAAAATATTAAGAAAAGTTTGTTTTTTTCCATATATTTTAAAATAAAATTATGGTTTAAATATGCTTTTATTTTTATTTTTAATTACAGGTGAAAAATGGGATGGACCTATTCCACAAATTCTTCAAAACAAGTTGTAATTTTACTCTGCAGATATTTTGTGCCCTTCAGCTTTCATAGGGTGTATACGAATTAACTTTTTATTAAATACTAACAAGCTTCTATGGTTTTTTGATCTAATTTCAAATATGTTCTCTCTCAATAGTCCTTTAATAGTCTATAAACAACCATGAACTGGTCAAAGTAATTATCATTATGATGATGGCAACTACAACAATGACATCCCCACCTGCTGAGGGTCCAAACTTGACAAGACCTTTCTCTACTGGACTTTGTTTATTGCTTGTTGCTTGGTCTGGTAAAGTTGCATGCTGATATGGCCCAATTTCTGGTTAATGTGCTTCAGCCAACACTGTCTTGGTCAGCCTCTGGAATGTATCCACACAAGCTTCTTCAGGTTCAGATTAAAGATGCCTTTTGCTGGATAACTAAATTTCTTTATTATTAGATGACCAAAGCATTTCAGCATTTGTTGTGATCAGCACTGAAGCAGGCATTTGTTTTATGGGTGAATGATGTCATTTCTCATAAATTGAAACTGTTTCAAAGGAGGATAACAAGTACTGCATGTGAAATACATCAACTCTTTTGTAAAGAAGATTATCAGTAGAAAGGAAAGTTATGTGGATCCATGTTGAAAATATGGACTTTGTAGATTCAAACAAGTCAAATCAACGATTAATTTCCTCATCAATTGATATGGATGGCAAAAAAAATCATGTTTCTTTGAAATGACGAGGAACATACTTGCTAAATAAATTGATAAAATTAATTATTTCATAATCAAATTTGAAATAACTTAAATATATTAAAAATATAATATTAAAATAATAATAATATACATTAAAATAACTTGACAGAAATTACTGCTGTACTTGAAATATTATATAGCATTTTGTGACATTACAATTTTTTATTTTGTACAACTGGTTCATTGTAAATTCAAATTAATTATGTAGAAATAAATATATTTTTATTAATTTATCTTTTTGTCATTTTTCATTATTTTGTAAACCTACAGTGGGCCCCTCTCTCAGCTTTTCATCCACCAGGCAAATAACCCAACATTGTGTGAAATGAAAATCACTAATCCTGTTTCCAATATATTTTGTTGTTTATTCAGAGCTTCACTTGCATGACCTGGGTGGGGAGGTAGGTGACACTTGGGACATCTTCAGCTACTGCTGTCATGACAGACTACAGATTGGTTTTTCCCTTGAATCAATGAGAATGCTGATTCTTTCTGACTATCCCTTTGCTCATCTCTACATCTCTTGATGAATAATTCTGAACTTCCATTTCATAGCAGCTCAGAATTACCCTCAATTCTAACTATGACTGTATATTAAGCCTACAAGTGGAAATTTGTATCTTTGAACCAAATATCACTTGTCTATTGATCTATTATTTCAATCCCTTTTGGCCAAATGGGTGCCAGCTATTAAGATCTTATTTTATAGTCTGCTGGTTAGAAAAACAACACACTTCAGATGCAAATAAAATTGTTTAATAGTCATTTGATTTTGTATGCATTCTATATCAGTTGTGTGAGCAACCTATCATGTCATAATATATTGGTTTATACAAACAAGATACCTACATTTGCCTGTGCTAAATTTTGTTATGTTTGGATTATATTAAATGTACCAGAAAAGACATTATAATCTATTGTCTATATTACTTTAATACCTAAAACTTTCAAGTTCTACAATTCAAAAAACTCTCAATAAGTTGGGAATATTTTTTTTTTATTTTGATAAAAAGAATCAACTGTTTCATAATGTTATACTAATCAAGACCTGATTCACAAATACATTTCACCAGACATGATGGCCAGATGTTGTCTTCCACGCAGGGGTCCAAGCATTACATCTGGTCCACAAAGAAATCCTTACAAAAATTAAAAAATGCAATACCCAATCACAAACATTCCTGCACACAAAAAAATAGGATATCTCTGGGAGCCTGCAACTGTTGAACCAAAAATATAAAAACAACACTACTTGCTGGCAACAGGCAGTTAAGCTTCAACACTTTGGCCTTGTCACACAACCACTAGACAATCAAACACCTTACTGGTGCTGATTTCAACCCTGAGCAAAGAGATATGTCAAACCCCATCAACAACACCCACTTGGCTTCACTAATCCGTTCTAGGCCTCTCTTCTGACACCAACTGTGACCTAAGCCAACCAACCAGCCAAATAAATTGGTCAACTCCTGGCCCTATCACAAACACACTTACACCTAACTTACATCTAACCCATTCTTTATCAATGGCAACTAAGGAACCACATATAATCAATTTTGCCACCTTTCGCACAACTATGTACATGTTTTGAATTTTGACCAATACACATTGTTGAAATCTTAGTCTTTGTTTGTTTCTTTCCTTTGCAAACAAATAATCCTTATAATATTAATTAGCATCATATTTTAAGGGTTTTGTAAGTGTAAATAATTTCCTTAGATTGTGGAAAGTGAATGTTGAAAAAAGTCCTGCTCAATTTTCATAGAAACAAAAAGATACAATAAAACTTGCTCAGAAATTACTAAATAACCAATTTTGAGAATATTTAGAGCAAAGTTACTACTGAAAAAACCTTACCAATGAAAAAGGATTTTTTTTCACTATGAGATTGTCATAAAAACTGATTAGTTGATTTTCCTACCCAAATATGGGAGTGTTGTTTTTAAATTTGTTGTTAATAATTGTTTTCTTTACTTGTCAAAGTTTGAGATGTATATTGTTACGAATGCAGATAGCCCAAACACGCATACACGTATATATTAAGGTTAATCTCCGCTTGACAACAGAAGATGTCACGTGGGAGTCTCGAGACATTTTGGGGAAGCAGGTCAAGAGGTTGACTGACCCAGTTACCCGTAGCAACAGACGTCTAGACAGAATCTAGGCAGGGGACTGACGTAAGGTCATGAAACAGCAGGAACTGGAATTCGTGCCAAAACGCAGGACACGTGGGAATTAGAAAATTACTTGGAAGTCAGTTGCTGTCTTGTCTTTGAAGAAGCAAGACACGAAATCGAAGCGCTGATAACTTATGAACGGAAAGATGAGACTCATTTTGGTAATGATGAAACTTGTCCGATTCATCATAAGCAACTCCGGATAAGAAATATAAGGATGTATATTTCTGTTCGTTAACTCCAGATTGAAGAAGATAAATCGATTTATTTATCACAGAAGACGCAAGGAAATTTGTACGCTGAGAATACAGCCTGTGTTTGAAGAAAAAAAAGAGAAGCTTTGAAGCTGAGCTGTATACAGAAGAAGAAAGAAAAAAAGAAAACCAGAGAGAGGAAGAAAGTGTATATCTCTGTTACAGCCGGACCGTGTGTGAAATTGGATTTGTGTAAAGAAAAAGAAAGAAAGAAAAGAGGAAACGTGAGAGAGAAAAGAAAGGACAATGAGTAAGAGAGAGAACTGAATATAAATATAAGTAACTATATGTTTTGGACCCGTGTTAGAAAGATACACATGCATCCATAAACTTTATGTTCTCACAAACACCTTTCCATATGTCAAAATAGTAATATTTAAATCCTATCCCATCTCTTTTTTTTTTTTTTTTGGTTATGTGTTGATTTCTGCATTCGTAGTTATTCATACTTATTTATTTTTTTATCCGTTCAGGTTCAGTCAAATCCACTTGGATTTGGGCATATTTTGATATCCCAACATAAGTCTTGAGGTTCTGGTCGTCGGAGGCTTTACTCATGCTTATATCTTTCTTTTATTTCAATATCTTGTGTATATGTATATATTAAAATTCTTATACCAAAATTTATTACGCCTTATTGTTCATCCTTGAATTGTGTATCAGTATTTGTGTTGAAACCGAGGCGAACCTGGGAAAAGACTACTGTTTGATTATCCTAATCGAACAGTGTTCTTTAAAATATTTTTGTTTACTAATTGTCCATTCGTCATGGTCTGGGAGAGATAACCCGTATCTCTCCATAGACGTGATAATGTATATATCTCCTGGTCGGCGTATGATTGCATTATTAATTATTCATCGAGTAGGGCATATGACAATATTCTAAATATCCTTATTATGTTTGAAACACTTGCCTTCAGGTTTAAACCTGGAGAGCATGATTAAACAATAATTTGTACTTTTATTTGTCAATACACTGTTTAGTGGGTGTAATATAGTTTTTTTTCAATGCACTTGTTTTTTTGATGACTTTAATATATGTAATTTTATATTTTTTCATGTCATAAATTTTATGAATGAAAGACATATTAAAAAATAACATTCATGTTGGCTTCAAGCACCCCTTATAAAAATGTCACCTGACAAAATAGTAGTTATCTTTACAATTTTAAACAATTTCCAGAAAATGCAATTTAACATTTGTTTTAACAATCAATAATATATTAGCAAAATTGTTTGAGAAAATCAACTTACATAAGGACAGTTTTGATTTATCCCTTTTCTAAACATGGGCACATCAAATTTCAAAATGTCAGTTGCACTGTAATATATAATTTCCCTCATGGTAAAAAGATCTGTGGGGTTTATGTGGATTTACAGGTGGTATTCTTTGGATAAAATCCTTAATCACAATATACACTAATTTTTGGCCTATTAAAAATTAATGCAAATTGCAAAGATAATTAGTACAAAGATATATTTTTTATGTACTGATAAAATTTTATGTCTCTTAAAATATACAATATTCAAAGAGTTCATATCAGTTCTTGTGTTGAATGTCTAAGTTGTAGTGGGTTAGCCAATCTGTATTAGTGACAAATACAAATTAAACTGACCCTGTGCTATTTTTACTAAATCAAATGCAACAAAGACAACAACATGAGAAATAATCAAATAGGCAGATATTTATTTTAACAAAAAATATTTTAATATAACAACAGGTGCACACGATATAATAAAGTTGTTCTTTAGATTTCTTGGTTGTGAGATCTAGGGTAATATAAAAGATGTAATGCTATAGATCTGGTAAGAAATTAAACAGTTTATGTTGATGGTGAAATTGAATGAAATAGATTGCTTGTCTTACTGTAGAGTTGTTTCGCTTCGACTGATATAGTTACGATTTCCTTTATGTTGTTAAGATATTGAGTGAGTTAGCTTCTGAATCTCGTCTTGGTTGAATTCGTCACTAGATGAGTTGATGTTGAAAAGAAATTGAATTCCACAAGACGGGTTAATGTTAATAAAAATTAACTTTTAGCGAGGAGGTTGGGTTTCATGGATTCGTATGACGTGTTGATTAATTTAAGAACTCACTAAATCGCATCGAAGTTTCATATTTATGAATTTTCTTGATCACATGGGAGGCTCAAGAGAATGTTTAGCAATTTTTGGCGCGTTGAACTCTGAACAGGTCAACCGTGCGGACGTAGGCAGAAATATTATTATTTATGAACCAATCAGAAAACATTGTTTTGTACTGAACTCTGAAGCCGATTTTCATGGGTTCAGCACAAACTGAGAATACTTAGCTGTGATCCACTTTTAACAGGTTTAAAACAGAAAATGTATAAATCTAATTTTACAAAGTCCTTTAGCATAAGATATATAGAGAGTGTCATTGTAAATGTGTATGTATGTATGTATCTCGTTGATTGTAGCAATTGATTCTCTGTGAGATTTGTAGGTATCCTGATAATGTAGGGCCTGGGAAAACGGTTTAAATTATTTCGTGACCTCTCTTTTTCCTGGTCGTCTCTCTGTTTTTATTGCTTGAGACAAAGGAATTCATTTCAGAATTGTCACTCATTCCTAATTGATTCACAGGTGCGGTTCATTTGACAATCCCTTTTTCTTCACCTACATTTAGGAATGATGACCTTTTGGCTCTTTTGATTTTTTTTTATCTTTTTGTTTTTATTTCTTTATGGCAAACCAAAATGATTTGCAAACTTCTCTATCTTTTTTGTTATATAGAGAACGTTTTTATTTTTCTATCACTACAGATCAAATTTCAAATCTAAATTGTTTTTCATTTAAAATACTATATTCATTATAAAATATATTCAGTTGAAATACAGAAGGAATCATAAAAATGACTTCAAAAGGCCAGTTTATACAGATATATGGTGAGAAAGAACATTGTCATAAGATAACCTCCACCAAGCACTATAAAACTAGAACAGGTACAAAGTACAAAGTTTTCAGCTACAAAACTATTTTTTACGTAATCACCACTTTTGACTATGCATTTTTAGGCACTCTTCATTTTATAAGTTTATCGTGTCCACTAAAATATCCAATAAAATATGCAATCACACAATAAAACTTATTAATTTTAAACATGAGAAGTATTTTCAGCCAACGATAGCTACATAAATATAAAAAACACATCTACAAAATAAACCAATAACATTCAATGAAGTGTTTACATCTTAAAACAAACCAATAAAACCATAGTTTTATTAGTCATCATGATTTAGATTGATACCACCAAAATATCGCGCGGACGTAGTAATGGTTTTTAGGGCCAATTAGGAAGAAATAAATAATATAATTCTTGAGTCGATTTTTTTAGGAAAAAGAGTATAGAAATCACGACCCTAATGAAACAGACACACAGATCCACGGTTCACGTCACTCTAGCTGCTGATCTTCAAGACCCCATTCACGTCCACACGGAAAAGCAACAGCACTGACCAAACCACAAAGAGACCGCCTCAGATAAGAACTAAATTCTAGCAATCAGAGTGTGACATAGAGAGAGAGACCCCCACCACCCCGAGGTGGATTTAGTAATCAACAGTGCTAAAGAATTAGGATGAAGGTGCTAATTACTTGGGTAGAAGGGATTCCGGAGTAATTCCAGAAATAAGTTTTTTTTTTGTCTTTTTTTTTCTCTTAATAATTGTTTATGGGGTTGAGTTATTAGTTAATTAAATGTAATAATTCCAGAGTGATTAAGAGGCGGATTCGTTAAAGTAAAGTTTGTGATAAATGGCGAATTGGACTTTTCGATGGTCTGAATGGCGGAATTCAACCAGACGGGAGAAGTGGTTTTGGCAAAACTTGAGTATACGTTGTCTACGGAAGACCCAGCAGGAGGTCCGAATCCGATTTTAGTACCTCTTGAAAACTAGCTCCCCGCGGAGTTTCGGGGACCGGAAAAGCTTGCATGGTGGTCAAAGGCGATTTGCATATTAAAATTCGGGGGCGGTGCCTAAAGATGGTTTAGCTCCGCCTCTCTCTATATAAGCTGCTCGCACGATCGAGTTAGTCAGATCGCAGATCGGAACGCGGAAGAGACAGCTTGTTGGAATTTGCTGGTCTGGTCTGTTGGTTGTCCTGCGTCAAGAAGACCGATCCGAACCAAGAGATAGAAGAACTCGTACGAATCCAGATAACTTCGTCAACAAAGCTGTGAGAAAGCAGACTGCTATATCGTAGGGTGCAGACGAAGATCCACGAATTACTTCCCTTAGATCAGCCGAAATTGTTTAGGCAGAAATTTTCCTACTCTCTCTCTCTGTCACTTCCGACCCCAAACGAGTGAACCTCATTACGACATTTTGTACTCGTGTAAATTCTTCGATAGTGACATAAAAACAGTGGCCTAAAAAGGGCTCTTTGTACAAGAACCGAAAGAGTTGCTTATTTTTTTCTTTTTCGTGTCTTTGCGGTTACAAGAAACTTTTTTTGCATGAATAGTGAGTTCCTTTCAGCGTAATACCCAGCCATTTAATTCATCCTACCTCCGGATCGTTCTGAGGGATCGAAATAATGCTGTTCAGATCAAAAATTCACAACGTGGCGGATAGTGGTGGTTCCTTCACCTCACCGGGGGAGGACCGGGTGGTTTACTTTTCGGCCAAAATCACCGGAGAGACAGGACAGAGCTGCAACAGGCAGGGTTTATTACGTTAGAAAGGGGAAAGCCAGATAACTGAATATAAATTAATTCAGATGCGGTTAATTGACAGAGTGCATAATACGATACATCGCTATAAAATGTTAGAACATTTACAGCTAGGAAACATGTCTTTGTCTACATGCATTAAATTTATTCAACAGCAGGAACTAATACAAAAATTTAATAAGTCAGAGAATCGACCGGATTATGTAGAGGTCGCTGACACATGTTGAAGAAAGCCATAACAAAATGAAGATTCTGTTGATATGAACACGACACAAAGAAAGAGAAATGTCCTGCATTTGGAAAAGAGTGTAAAAATTGTCTAAAAATGAAGCATTTTCAAGTGATATGCAGACTGAAAAAGAAAAAAGTGAAAAGAATTAGGCAAAAACAAGACAAACCAAATATGGGAATTTTTTCGTTGGTAAAAAAAAAAATGCTTTATTAAAAACCCACATAAATGACATGCAAATGGGTTTCGGCAGCGGAGTAACGTTGATCCCTAGAAAACTTTGGGAGCATATAGGCAAACCAAAACTACATAAGAGCCATATGTAGCTACACCAATTTGATGGGTCAGTTATAAAGACATTAGGATATTTTTAAGGTTCCATAGAACTGAAAAACAAATTCGAAATAATACCCATCATTACTGCAGACTGCAAAAAGAATTGCGGACTTATTGGAAATGATATACTTAACATGAATTACACAAAATTAATTAATGCAGTAAAAATGGAAGAAACAGGCATGTTAAAAAACTACAAAGCAAGCGTAAAGTTAAAAGGAAATGTTACCCCCACCCCACTGAAGCACGGAAACTACCAGTACATTTGTTACCATTAGTAGTAGCAAAACTACAGAGGTTAGTTGAACAAGACTCACAAGAACATGATCATTCTGGTAGAAACAAATGGGTGTCCAGTTGTAGGTCTGAGAATATCAGATGGAGACTTACGCATATGCGGTGATTATAAAGTGGGAGTAAATCATAATGCTTGCTCAGATTCATATCCCATACTAAATGTGGAAGTGGCTTTACATTCCTTTGCAGGAATGAATATTTTTACTTAAATAAATTTACAAACTGCGTATCACTAGATGAATATTTCAAAAAAGAAATAACAACCGATATATTTATTACACTGGAAAAGAATGCCTTATCTGATAAACACTGCAAGTGCTATTTTTCAAAAGGCCATTGAACAAGTTATAGGGAACGGCACAAAAAAATTGTTTGTTATCAAGACGATATAGGCATAGGCGCTATCAATGAAAGAGAACTGAAAATGAAAACGAGCTCTCCTTTAAATAGCTTGATGATTGAAAGAATGTAAATAAAGGAAAAAATGCGTACATAATAGTAACAAAGTATCGTTTCTGGGATATTTCATTTCAAAAGAAGGTGTCTCATCAGATCAAGCGTTAATAGAAAGAATACTAAAAGTAGCGTATCCACAAATAAAAAAGAATTGGATTTGGGGGCGGGGGAATCAGTGAATTTTTATCGGCGATACGTACCACTTTATACAGATTTAACTGAACCATTCACCGAGCTGAGAAAAAACAATGTTGATTTTGTGGGGACAAAAAAAGAAAGGCAAATTGCTTTCGATAAGCTAGTCAGTCCTCGTAAACAAACCAGTAGTAAAAATATTTGACCCCAGAAAGGAAATTACAGTAACTCCAGTCAGCATTTAATATCTGGAATATTATCCCAAGAAGAACATCCAATAATGCATCTATTAAGAAGATTATGAAGATTTTCTCGGCTGCAGTGAAGTTTCACAAAGTCAATGACAAAGACGGGCACACTTAAATAAGCAACTCAACGACAGTATTCAACAACGGGTTTAATGTACAGAAAATTGGTATATGAACAATAGGTAAAAAGAAGGCTTGCAAATATATATTTTATATTTATATTTGCGGACTTTTAGAAGAGGGTACAAAGAACAAGTGTGATTTGTGGCTTCATAGCTTATGTATTCCATTAACATCGGAAATGACGGTTCCAATAAACGTGATCACTACGGCTGTTAGCTAAAAAAAGAGGAAAATTTCAGGGTCCTATTTACTGTGTGGCCAACAAAGAAGTGGTCCTGATTAGACACCAGTTAGACAATTAGAGTCCCGGATTAGTAAGGGTTTCAAGTTTAAGCTTTGAATAGTAAAGGGTAAATCGAATAAGTATAATTCGATATGAGTTGTTCCCCTTTCATTCTCGCGACAGCGATGACTCAGTCTTCATCGTGTTTTCAAATTGATTTTGTGCAAAAACAATTCTCTTTTTCCAATTTTTGGCGCTGTCAGAACCACCGCAAGGTAAATTTTACGTAGTCCCGTGAAGTTTTGTTGAAATCGGTTGAAAAGTGTAGGAAATCCGATCCAATATATAAACGAACAGACACACACGCACACACAACCTGGGTTTTATAATAAGTATGATTAAAGTTTGTTTGCATAATGTAATTTCTCTATAAGCAAAAGAGGTGAGTCCCCCTTTTCTTATTTTAAATTCAAAAGGTTTAATGGTCATAGTCATGACAAAGTTATTAGTTAACACTGTAAGTAATTCTTTTTTCTTACACTTCCAATAATACAAGTATATTTTAATTGTTGTGATCTTATAATCAGTTTCTTCGTTTTCCTTTTTGCTCGAGTGCTCAGCTGATATTGTAAGGTTGTGTAACAGCCTACGGAGGGGTTACCACTTTTGTAGCTATCCACAGGAGTAGTCGCTACATAAATAGAATATAAAGAATATACAGGAAGATACTGATATCAAAAACTGAGTTACAACAAAGGCAGCGTTCTTAATTAAAAGGCCAACATTTATTATTGGCAACAACCAACAACTTATTTACAATATGTACATTTATTGATTTGTAAGAACTAAAAAGAGTCACCACCTGGTAAATGGTGAAATATTAAAACACATAAAAATTGTTCAATAGTGGGTGTTGTGTGGATATACAAATATGGTTAATTTAATAGTCATGAAAAGTAGCAAGGTAACCACATGCAAGTGGTAAGTCTTTGGAAATGCTTGTAGTCTTTGATGAAAGGAAAAGTTCGTAGTTGAAATCTCTTAGATGTTGAAATTAATAAAATGCATTGGTGAATGACAAGTCTAAGTTCATAAACTCAAATGAAGTCACATGAATAAAGCGATTTGGGACTGGTAAGTAAAAGTCCAAAATAGCGTCATGCTGAATTAAGATGCCCAAAAAGGCATGCCGTTAAGTAAATCTAGAAATTGGTAGGAAAACAAATCAAAGTGTCGTGTTGCTAGGTAGAATTCAATATGGCGATGAAAAAAGCGCCTAAAATGTGGTGTGGTTGCTAAGTAACCAAACATGATAGTATTAGCCATCATGATGGTGTTTCTGCAAACAAATCTTAAAAGGATTAACATGCAAAAACACTGAATAAATTAACAAAGCAACAAGAACGAATTTAAACAAAGCAAAGGACTTGATTGCTCAACAGAAAAACGGGATTGCTGAACCGCCAATCTGGAGCGGCGGCAAAGAAATGGAAGGAAAAGCAGATTTATTGCATTTTCCCGAAAGAAAGGGTAAGCTAAGAAGAGAAGGAAAGGCAAGAAGGAAGAGGTGAAAAGGGAAATAAAGAAAAACAAACAAAGCAGGAAAGAGGACTTTTCGCTTCTACTTCCTTCAGGCAATCCTTCCAGTCAGGGAGGGGTCGATATTGATTGTTGCAATGACAGGATCGCATGTAACCCTGGGCGGAAGGGAGCCACTATTTACCTTGAGCCCCCATTAGAACAAGGATGTGATACAAGGTCATTTTTTAATGAAGGGAACCTGAATATTTCTACTCAGGTTACTGGTTTATTTCTGGTTTTAACTGGTCAAAGCCAATCGGGAGAAGCTTCCGCACGGAGTAGCAGACGCAACAACGTCTACTCTCCACTCTGTACCAAAATATTCTCCATCCGGGGCTTCATTTAGAACTTCCCTATTTCTTTACTTAGGAAATTAAGTAGACGTTTGGAAAAATCTTTTCTTTAGGTAAATGTTTCTAGTATTCCGAAACTGTTCAAGGTTTTGAAAGTTTTGTTAGAATTCAGAAACACTGGTACTTTGAAATTTTTTTTTTTTTACAAAAATTTAGAATGTTAATAATATAGAGTGAGAAGACATCATTTCAATAACTTCAGTGATGAAATATTTGATGTTTACATATTTTTTGGACGATACGCATCTGATAGCAAAACAGACGATAATTTTTTGTTGCTGCTTTTTTGGGGGAATTGGAAGCTGCAGACGGCGATTCCTTTTAAAATCAGAGGATATTCTCCTCAGGCAGAAATTTTTTCTTGGTCGATTAAGAAGACTCTTTGTTTTCTGGCTCCGTGGTAAACTTATTTTGCCACGTAAAATAGCATGTTACTTTGAATGTTCGACTTATAGTGTCGAATTATTTCCTTAGATAACTTTTTTTTAATTCTGATTTTATTTAGGGATGGGATGGTGAGTTTTTCGTATCGAGTGACTCTGTAGAAAAGATTTTTTATTAGCTTCAGTAGAATTCCGAAGCTAAAATTTGTTTGTAAAAGTTATAAATTTGTTTAAATATAACTTGAGAAAAGTTATATTTTATTTTGACTTGAACGGCCTATTGAAGTATTGACGCAAATGTAGATGTTTAGTTTGTTTAAAAATAACAAAGGTACTTTGCGGCTTATAAGTTTTGTTTGAGATTTGTTTCAAGTTTGAATTTATTTGGAAGAGGTAATTTTATTCTCAAGAAGAAGAATTATTGCCTTTGAAGGCTTTGATTTGTTTGTTTTGTCAACTCGGAGAGTTAACGTTTTTTTTTTTGTTTATTTTTTATTTTATTTTATTTTATTTTTTTGGCAGAGTCATTCGATGCGTGGAATTCTGCCCCATTCTCGTTCTCTATATTTTAAAATAAAGATTTTGTGAACTTTAGATTTTGGTCTTATATTTTCTATAATTTAAGATCGTCTGCTTCATTCAGTTATTTCGTTTTTTACTTTCCTATGAAGAGGCTGAGAACAAAATAGGCAGTTTTTGAAAAAATACATAATATAGAACTTAAATTTAATTGAATTAAATTTTAATTGTATATGTAATAATTTTTAGAATTACATAACAAAACTATTGTCATTCAAGCTAATCCACTTCTGGTTGCCAAACCGGTGGATGTGACAAGGTGTTGGGATTAGTTAAGTAGAGTGATTCTTAGTAATTTGGATTTTCTTTCTGCTTAAATTTTCTTCTTTCCCTGATACTTCAGGATCTATTGCGAGAGGGAAAAAGTTGTGTGTTATGTTTAAGGCTTCTAATGCTCCATCAACTCGTTTAATACGAGCAGAACGTATTTCATTGTCACCTCCTCTGAAAATTTCAATGATTCTACCAAGTTGCCAAAAAAAAGTCTTGTTTTCATGGGATTCTTTTATAAGAACATCATTTGTATTTATCTTTCTTTCTTTTTTTTTTTTTTTGTTTGTTTCAAGAAGATCCTTGTAGAAATTCCAGAAGAATTTAGAGACCAAATTTTAACAATTAAGAATAAATGTAATTTTTAACAAATTGTTCATGGCTTTTTGTTTTTTTAACTTATCTCGTTTTAGAAGATGGGGTCTGGAAATAATTTCTATTTTTTTTATTTCTTACTATTTTTAAATTGTGCTTTATTTAAAACGAATAAAGTCATAATGACATTTTGAAAATGAAGTCTCATGAACAAATTTAGTTTAATACTGAATATTTATTTCAAAACCCAATCTTTGAAAACAATTTTTTTTAAAAACTTTCACTGTTTTGGTTAAAAACTACTCAGTAATAACTATTTTTGTTATTACTAGGTCAAAAATAAATAATTATATGTCAAGCAATGAAACAATTGTTTTATTGAATGTTTAAATTTACATAAAATTAACAGAAATTGCAAAGTTTGCTGATATTTTCTCAAGAGATTTTTATTTTTTACAAATATAACTTGAAATTTAAGCATAAACGATTTTCAGAACTAAATACTCAATATATTCTCTTTTGAAAGAGAGTAGATGTAATTAAATTCATTTACGGAGAAATTTGTTTTTAAAGAAAATAATGTAATGTTTTAATAGAAAATAATGATTTTTCAAAGAATTAAGGCCTCCTATACTTTTTGTTTGAAAAAAAAAATGAATTAATTTTAAGTTTATTTACTTTTTTATTAATAATAATTTGAAAAAAGGTTAATGAACTTAGATAAATCGATTTAATTTGTTTGAAAAGAATATTAACAGAGAATTTATGTTAGTATTTAATTTGAAAAATAAAGTGTCTTTTTGAATAAAAATATGGGGATGATCAGGGGATGAGCTCCCCTCCCCGAGCGTGGTATTTTCCTAAAGTTAGTTACTTTGTAACAAACCAAAAAACAATGAAGTTTATTTTTTAAAGATTGAATAAAAAATTATTTTCCATAAGATGGCTGAAAAATATCAATGCATTGTCAATAATACACTATTATTCAGAGATCTTCTGAGCAATGCCAGGTACCCCTGTTATTTTCTGCTATTTCTAAACCACTGTTAATTTTGTCACACCTTCTTCTATGTACCATGTCCCTTCAGGAAGTGGGTGATTAGCTCTCCACAGTTTCCTGTCCTTTGTAGCTTTTAATAAGGTTTGTCTTTTTTGCTCTCTCTCCAATTCTTTGTTCTGCCAACCATTTACACAATCTGATTAGGCAGATTATGTGTTGCTTTCCTTTATCCCTCTTGACTTCAATATGTCTTGTGAGTATCAAATATGTCACACCACTTGAGCTCATGTTTTCCTGTTTCACCTCTTGACACCCACGTCCAGTACAGCTTTCCTCCTTATATTCTCTTGTAATGTCTTATTTCTTTTAGGAAAACATCTATATATATATATATATATATCTGTTAATTTTATTTCATTATTCCTTCTATCTATCAGGCTGCTTTGAAAACATTTGACAGTTTGATTGAAATTGAGCCTGATGCAATGTGGCTGAAATTATCCTATATCTACAGCCCAAATGTGTACAAATCACCAGCACCCATATTTCAAAAGGTCCAGGTAAATATTGCAAATAATATTTCTTTCAACTTGTATTTTTGTTGGGTTATTAATTCCTTAAAACAAACTGTCCCCAAAAATATACACTGGATTTTATTAAAAAATCTTGCTGTAATTTAGAATTGGTGTTATGAGTGTTCATTTGCATGAATGATAGGGATGGCTTGTGACTGAAGGAAAGAAATTACTATGTATGTTTGTATATAAGACAGAATTTGATCACTTTGATTAATGGTAATCAATGATTTATCTTCATTGGTATCAAGGAAGTCAACTAACAAAACCTAAAACAGGATAAATGCTCTTAAAAGTGACTTTAATAAGATATTATCACCACATAATGGTGATGGCAATAGTGATAATGTCTTGTAGCTTTGCTTCTTGGGTTAAGTTTGTTGCTTGTGCTTGTGATTAATCAACATGACTTTGCTTAAATGCAATTCATGAACTTATCCTGATTTCTCTTTTATTTCAGTTTGATTCAAACAATGGAAAGGAATATTCCAACAGTATAGAAGTCCTTTTCAAGAATCCACTATTGCAAAGTAAAACCTATCAACCCAATGTCAATTAGTCTTTTAAAGACATTAATTATTAAAATATTATTAATGCTCAGATCAAATTGTGTTGGGAAAAGGCTTCTCTTTTTTCTGATAAGCAATATAATTCCATTATCACACTATTTGACAGATAACTGATATGTTTTTAACCATTTCTCTCTTTTTTTTTTTAAGTTAAAAGCTGTAAAAAGAACTTAAATAATAATTATAATGTCTATTTGACAGATATTGATATGTTTTTAACTTAAAATGTTAAAAGAATTTAAATATTTTGGTAAATTATTGCCTATTTCTATAATCTTTTTTATTATTTGACAGTAAATAATATGTAATTTCACTTTTGCAATAAAATCTAAGGTGATTGCAAAGCCTTTTCTCAATATAGTGTCTTCTGAAGAATAAATTGTTATACCAGAATTTTTTCACTTTTTTCTGTTATTACAAGAAAAAAAATTTAAATAATTGTGTCTGGGGAAATTACTTGTAAATATTCTTAAACTTTAACTGAAATACAGAATAAAAAAAAAGATTATTTATTCTGTTTTATTCTTCATTGGTTTATCACACTTGTTAACACAGAAATGTATAGACTGTCTTCACATTAGTATCTGTGTAGATAGAAATGTTATCATTAAATAACCAATATTGTTAACCTTTTAACACCTCACCAAAATCTCAAATCATTAAAAGAGTATTTTTCTGCACCATCTCTATTTTTATGCTGGTTTTATGCTGTCACAAGAATTCAATATTAACAAAATTAGTAAAGAATTTTGGAAATGTGGTTAAGTTCTAATTTATTTTATAAAACTTATTGAAAATAAATCCAATGAGTTGACAATGAGACAAACCAGTTTGCTTTCAATGTAGACAAACTGATCAAGAAAACTTACTAATGATATGTTAAATTTTATGTATTTGAATAACTTATGCATTACAATATTCAACTAAATTCTTTAAATCAGTATGGTGGCTAAGGATTGTGTAAAATAAAATTCAAATAATTATCCTTTGAAAGATATTTAAAAATGATATCCTATATATACTACACTAATAAGCTCAAACAAAATACTTTCAAAAGATTTTATTGTTTGATATTCTCAGGAATACCTTATTAGTTATCAACAGAAATTATTGCATTCTCTTCTCAATGATGTTTTACTCAGATTCTTTCACTCTTAGTAATCTCTTGAATCTTAGTAACTTCATAGCTTTGTTTGGGATGAAATGATTAAAAAATAATCTACAATAGTATTGTTTGGAGCTTTAAGTTTGTCATGATCAACCCATAACATTAAAATATTTGAAAGAATGCATTGAAATGCATACCAGTGGTTTGTAAAAAAAAAAAAAAAGACAATTTTCTGTAGAGACTCAGAGAAGGAAATTGGCAGCCAGTTTATATATGAACACCATGACTTGTAATAAAAAATAAAAACAAATTCAAAAAATCTTATATAAAAAAATAAGGATTTATTTTCAACATAAAATCATTCATATAAAAACTTGATACAATTTTGTGTGTGTAGAATTCATTAATGAGAATGATTAATTTTTACAGTTGATCCCAAGAGCCACACCTGCAGAAAAGAGCAAAAAAAAAAAAAAAAAGAAAAAAAAAAAGATCAGATTAGCAACACTTATGACCTATTTTCTAGCTTATCAGAGGCTAATTGAATATAGGTCAGTATAGATATACGACAATGGTATACATTAAAGCAAAAACCACAATGACAAGTTTGATGTTAATTTTCATTTGAGATTTTCACCTATTTTCAGAAAAAAAAAGATATTAACTCTGATGTTTGTAAAATTTTCAGGATATATTTATATATCATGAATATCAGCTTATATCTATACTTATCAGAATACTGATAACTTGTTTTGAAAGTGCAATTATTCAAAGTGTAATATAATTTTTTTATCTTTAAATAAACCCCAAAGATATAAGCCATAGAGATGTATTTAATTAACACAGTATCTCATACACCTGAATAAATTATTTCCTTCTTTTACATATTAATATGAGCTCAATGACATTCATCTTTCTTTCTTTCATTAATTTTTCTACTGTTTTAACTTTAATCTTACTTTGCAGATATCTCGTCTACTTGAATATATTTTTTTATATTTTTTTTGGCTGGAAAATATGGAGCTGGAAGGGAGTTTCACAAGTGGGAAGTGCGAGTAAAGAAACTATTAGCATAGAATTTACGGTTACACCTAGGCAGCTCAACTGTAAATTGATGAGAGCTAAATGCCAGTCTAGTACTGCACTAAAATTCAAAAAGTCTAGATACCATAGAAAAGAGCTCACCCGAACAATTACCATGAAAATATTTATAGAAAAAAAAGAGAGGCAACCTGATGGCAGTGGGAAAGTTGATTGAAGAAAGCCACCAGATCAGGAATAAATAATAATACTGATTCTTTTTTGGATTATATCAAGGAGCAGGGGGCACTGGACCATATATTCTAAGCATAGATGAATAGTAGGCTTATAGATATGTAAGGGAGATTTTGGTATGAACCAAACTTCTTAGCAGCTGATTCAATATAGTCTTTCCACTTCATGTCAGCTGAGAATGTTAGGCCAAGAATATTACTTTCCATTCCCATATAAATCTCTTTTAATGATGGCTCACTTTTCTATTTGATTAATATCTAAAAAGGCTGGACACTAACATTAATTTGGTTACTGAAACCTTCTTAGCAAGGTGGTCAGTTTTGCAGAATGAAGGAACATTACCATGTATAAATATATTCTTTAGTCTAAAACTTCTTACATTAATTCTTTGCATTTATCTTGATACCATCATTAGTTTTGAAAGATCCTATATTTTTTACTACCAACAACACTACAGCTCACCTCTGCAGTCTAATGTGTTGGTTTTCTATTTCTATGTGGGATCCAAACCAGTCATCAGCTCTATCTAATGTAATTCTACATTCATCACTGAAAATTACTGTTAAATAACAAGTTTTAATGTACTTCTTTATCCAGCATATTTCTCATTGTGATTTTTATTTTAAGATGGTAGTTACTTTTGTATCTTGAGCCAATGTATCTTGATATTCTGCATCTTTTTTCTGTTTACAACTGAAACACTAATTTCTTCATATATTTTCTTACCAGATAATCCTCATTACCCTACTAATTTTGCTCAAATCTCTTTTTGAAACATTCTTAAATACAGTCGTTTGTTATCTTCAATATTTTCAATTACTTTTCCACAGTTTCCAACATTCACTAACTTTACAAGATCTTATTTCTATCTTGAGCTCATACCTTTCTAATGACAATCTTTATATATCTGAAATTTAAATATACATATTGATAATTATACTGTTCTATATCTTTATTTATATGATGAACTGCTCGTGTTGCATAATAAAAAACTGAGGCCACCAAACAAGTTATTATAAATAATTCTAATAAAAATAGACATAAAGCTGAAATTCATTTGGTATATTTATATATAAATATCCTGAATATTTTACCACTGGTTATTTGGTTTATAGAAACTTTATTGGGAAAACATTGACTTGCATATAAAATCTGATATTATAACTTTCTAGATTCTGATTCAAAGGTTTGTAGACAAAGTAGTCAAATTTATTGTGTAGTGATAGTAAAATATTGAAATTCCAAGATAGAAGAGCCAATGAAAGAAGTAAAACATCTAGCTAAAACTCAGCAAATCTACAAAGTTTTTAAATATATATAAAGACATTTTCCTAGGCACATTTAAAACTTTAAAATATCAAAACTGGTTTATGAATTCTAAATAAAAACAAATCCGTAACACTTCATAAGGTGTGATAAACAGAGAAAATAAATTTATACAATTTCTTCAAAGAATGCTGCTACTTCAACTTAAATATAAGAACTGGATGAGACATCTTTATAGACAAGTTTAATTAAATTTAAATTTATGTTGAAAAATAATTTTATTTAGAGCCTTGATTCCCAAAATGTTTTTCTTTAGGCCACATTTTTGGAATGAAAGTGGAATGAAAATATCAGCTTATATCTATACTTATCAGAATACTGATAACTTGTTTTGAAAGTGCAATTATTCAAAGTGTAATATAATTTTTTTATCTTTAAATAAACCCCAAAGATATAAGCCATAGAGATGTATTTAATTAACACAGTATCTCATACACCTGAATAAATTATTTCCTTCTTTTACATATTAATATGAGCTCAATGACATTCATCTTTCTTTCTTTCATTAATTTTTCTCACCAAATTTTATGTGATAAAAAGTATATTTAAAAGTAAAAAACAGAGTGTGGGGGGTCTAAAGGGAGATAACCATGAATTCAAAGTCAGAACATTATCATTGATTACTCTCTCCTCCAGTTTGCTGAGCCTAGTTACAATATTCTTAATACTTGATATAATGCAAAAATATCACAATGATAAAATCAGTCAGTATTTATTTATAATTATTTATACTTGAACTCATGTAATCCATAATAATATTTGAAATTTTGAAATCATATTTATTTTTGGCATATGAATTTTTTGAAACTGTTTCTAAATCTTTGTCTTTCAGTCATACCACCTCACCTGCTATCCTCTTCTGCCACACCTATAAGGTGTGCCGCACTGTTTGGGAACCACTGATTTAAAGTAATATGAATTACATAATATAAATCTACATGCATTGTAAAAAATCTTTAAGTGAAACTTTCAGCAAAAGTATTTTCTTGGCATTAAGCTTAATGTGATGGCAAATCAAAAAGGTAATTTGTCTAAAGCTCTCAAATATTAATTTATAATTTGTTTCTTCAAATACTACATTCAAAACAAAATATTTTCAAACTACCTTTACATAGCTTCTCTGCTCAAAACAACACAAAGTCAAAGGAGACAAGGAAAATAACCAAGAAGATAAGGAAATATACATAGGAAGATTGTTCGTCGGTTGTTTTTGTTTAATGGCATATCAATCTCTGTGGGTTAATTATTACCGAAATCTAAATATTTTGTATGCAATTTTATATTATTTTTTATTTAAATAGTAATGTTTTTAGTGATACAATATTACTAATTAACCAATAGCTAGAGGGAGAAGTGTTGGATTCATACTTTTCCTAAGGCTATTTGTGTGTAAGTGAATATAATGAGTTCAATGGAAAATGGAACTCAGCACTCCGATTAACAATTCTAAGCTATTATCCATTACACCACCTGCACATTCAAGCTTACAGCACCTGGTATTCCCAAGCAGTTACCCATGTAGGTACTGATCAGGCTTGACATTAATTAACTTTGGTGATCGTATGGGAACAAGTGTTTCAATGTGATGTGGCCACCAGCCAAGATTGTTAGCCTGCTTTCCAACCTTGAAAATAAGCATTTGAAATCCTGTATTTTGTTTTCTTTTTGTAAAAGTGAATTTAGCATCTCTGGTCAAAGTTATAATTACTTCTGTTGATGTTCCTTTCAAAACTCATTAAAAAATACTTCTCATTTTACTTTCAAACACTTAGAGATAAAAAATACTTTTTTTATAATACAGAATAGATTTATTTACAAAAGAACTGAAGAAGATGAAAACCACCAAATAAAATATCTTTTTTCTAACTTGACAATGTTTAATCCCAATGAATTTCTCACAGAATTGAAAGAATTGTGACAAAGTATCTTCAGAAATATAATTAAGAATTATATCATCTTTCTGAATAAAGACACAATATTCTTGATGCTAATGTCAATGAAGCAAAAATGACAATATTGTCATATAACTTTGCTATACGAGATAAATAAAATTTATTCCAAAAAGTGATTGATGTGGAAAATCTATAAAAAATCATTTGCAAATATTCATAATTGATCTTTGTATATTTTATTTCAAAAGTAGGTAAAGTTAAAAATTAATTTTATTTGAGAAAAAGGTCAGGTCAGATGAGAAAGAGGTAATTTCATTCAAGAAATAAATAAAATCTTCATATAAATAAAAGGACAATTTTTATAAACTAGAAGAAGAAACTTATATGTCTGTACACCCCCATCCCTGGCAGATTTACACTTACTTGTCCTGTTGAATATTCATTTGTACCAATCACTACTTTGGCACCAATAATTGGTGACACAGGATTTCTTGCTTTAATTGCTGGGCATTTTGGACACTGTAAATACTGGACACAGCAGGCCAAATCAGGGAACCAGGCAGAATTCAATGCAATACCTGTGGCATATTATATTTTTAAAAAAATAAAGGAAACAGTTTTTTAGTACAAGTTTGTACAAGATTTTCATTTTTTAAATGCTTATGATCTAACTGAATGTCTGTCAACATTCAACTTTACAATTGCTTATTAAAAAAAAATTTAAATATGAGAAAAAAACCATGTTAGAACAATATCTGAGCTACCATATTAGTTAATAATGCAATTAGAATTCAACAATAAAAACTTAAGTACCTTCATGAGATCACTAAAAACAGAGCATAGTAGGATGAAAAAGACGCCAAACTTGACAAAGACAAAATTCTATTGTCTAAATGTTTATGTTATTATTAAGAGGAAAGATCAAAGTATTTTGGGGGTATTTCCATTTTTTAATCATTCCTAGCATGTCCAAAATTTTCGTTAATCTTGTTTTTTTTTTTGAATCAGCAAAATGGACCATTTTTTTCCATTTTATAAAAAAAACTGGAAATCTCACTTTGAAATTCTTTTAAATATCAATTATCATTTTTTCAAAACTTATTTTAAGAAAATCAAAAATTATAATGTTTATTTAAAATAGTTTGAACAAAGATTAACTTAGCTTCTGCGCCGAAATAAAACAAAGCAGGTCATAAACTTTTGCGTCATTTGACAGGTGATGAATGACATATTGACGGATTCCGTGAGGCTAATTTGTTGTACGGAAGGAGAAAAGTGAAATAATTTACATTTAAGTGAACAAATTATTTACCTCGTTATTTTTAAGGAAAACTTTAAGCGCTCGAATTTTTTTTTGTACTTAGCTTTCACCTTACATTGCTTTATGGAAAATATATTATAAAAAAATTAAAATAAGACTGTTAAGAGCGAGATTAAATTTCATATTTCATAAGAAAGGTATCTAATTAATTTATAGGTACCTTTCTTATGAAATTTTATCAGAAGTGTACATAAAATACTATAATTTTATGTACATTTATTACATTTGACTGTGTTATTTGTATTTCCATTCATTTTATTATTAATTTTGATATTTCATTTATGGAAAAATGTCATAACTGAGATTAATATAAAAATAAGATCATATACATTTCATAAGATGATACTGATACTTGTAGGTACTCTTCTCAGTTGAAATTGAAAAATCAAATTAACTTTGCCACACGTGTTTTGCTTAAATAAATCTATATCTCAAAACAACATTTATGAAACTGAATGCAGATTTAATTAATTTTATATTTTAACAACTTAAATGTAAAAATCTATTATAATTAAAGAAATAACAAATAATTGTATTAAAAATTCAGTATTTAAGTTAAATACTAGACAGAAACTCAATCCACGTGATATTTTTTTAATTGCACACGATACTTCCGGTCTTCCGTAGATTTGATTTACAGTTTTATTATTGACACAAATTAAATTTTTTATATACTGTTGTTCGTTAGTTTGTAAAAAGCTTTGGAAATTATAATCTGTAAATATATATCTACTTAATAACAACATTCATTAAATTTTACAAATTTTCCCCTAATTTTAGAAGAATTAACATTTAATGTAAAAATAATAAAATATTTCAGAAATAACAAATAATTGTTTAAAAAATTCATTTTTCATCGAAATATCTTTTTGCTTTCAGACAATATTGTCCAAAATTCATTGAAATAAATAAAAGCAATTAAAAGCTTTTGAAATTAAATAATATTTTTGTTTTATTGAATTTTGTTTGTTACAATTCAGAGATGATTTTCAAGTAAAGGTAGTCCAACAAAAAAAAACAAAAAAAAAACATGATTTGTTTTCTTTAAAGCCTTGTGCTTTTAACTAATATAATCACTAATCTTCCCAAAATTGAAATTATAGAGTTATCATACAATTAGTTAAGAAGGGGGTAATACATAAGAAAAAAAAAAAAAATTCTGCCATGAATTTAATAAAAAAAAAAAAAAAAAAAAAAAAAAACATATTTATAATAAGTACAATCATTTGTGAATAGTTTCTGAAAGTTTCATTAAAATCTGACAATTATTTTTATTTTTGCAAGATTTTCCAAATTAATGTGTCATACAGAAAAAAAGTGCTAAAATTTCATGTTATTTTACTAGTTCCAATGATACAAAGAGAAACAAGTTTTTTTTTAATCAAAATTTAGAATGTTCTAAAAAGAAGGAAAAATTTTAAAAAATAATTAAAATAAACTTTGATCTTTCCTCTCAATTATAACATAAGCATTTAAACGCTAAAATTTTGTTTTCGTCAAGTTTGGTGTCTTTTTCATCCTGCTATGCTCTGATTTTAGCGATCTCATGAAGGTACCTTTTTAAACTTGAACATTTTGAATAACTGGTAAAAAGAAGCAATATAAAAACCAAGATATTATTACTAATTCTTCATTATCAGGGATGCAGCTTTTATAAAAAGTAGTTTCAATAGAAAAGATATTAAAATTTTTACCATTGTCTGATGATGTAATAGGCACGAGATGATCAAGTCCTTCACAAGAAGACTTGAGGGTGTCAAGAAAATATATTTCTGTGGAATGAAGATTCTTGGCAAATATATTCATTAAAAATGGAGGAAGTTTGGGTTTCCTTGCTATGACTGAAGAAAAAAAAATCATATTAAAACTAAGAATTCTGGAACAAAAATATGACATGAAACAAAATAAACATGAAAGCAACTTTTAATTTTAATTATTCTAATGTTTAGAATTAAAGTAAGTATTGTTATACTGACTTATTTTGTCATAAATATATGCTTTCATGATTAGAGAAGTAATAAAATACAATTAGAAAAATATTGACTGTTAAAATTGTGTAGTTTAACAGCAGGGTTATTGTTTTGTACACCTCGTTTACAATATCTAAAAATATTGGATTAAATTTATGGAATTTAATTATGACATTAACTTTACAGAACAACATTCTTAATAAATTAATTTTGTTGTATAAAATATATTTGCTCCTATTTAACTTTTTTATGGAAACTAGACTAAAATTCAACATTTTAAAAAAAATATCTTTTAGAAAGAAAAACACAAAAAAATATCTTTTTAGAAAGAAAAACACATAAAAAAATTTATCATCAATATATTTGTTATGTACAACAATATCAGAGAAAAATATTCAATTAATTTTATGTAACAAATAATTGCATTTTTAAATAAATTTCACTGTTTAAAAACAGAATCAAAGGAAAATATCTTCAGATGAAAAGTCTATTAAAAATTAAACATAAATCATTATCAAAATTAACTTTCTTGGGAGAGACTTTGTAATATTTGTAATACGAAAGACTAGAACAAAAAGGATTAATAAATTATTTCTAAATTTATAAAGCAAAATTAAAATGTTAGATTTCAGTTTAAGAAGTGTAGTAAAAATTCAATATATATTTTCATTTCTTAGAAACAGAAATATAAATTATACAAGAATAAAGTTTATTTTCATTAGTTTATATTCTTTTAGGAATAAAATAATCATAGACAAGAATATTAACTTAAAGCAAGAAATGTTAAATTATCTTCTAAGTAACAAGACCAGGTTTCCTGAATCACATTTTATAGTTAATTTTGCACAAAAAAATGTTTGTTTTTGCGACAAAAACATAAAATAACAGAGAAAATATGAAGGTAATAAAATAAAAAGTATATCTTATAATTTGATTAAATAAGCTAATATTATTTTAAATGTAAAAAGTAACAATTTTTTCAACTACATACTGCAAGCCCAAACTGAAACTAAAAAGAAATAATCTGCTCCCAGTGGAACAATTAAATTTGATATAGGCCTCCAGTTTTGGGAAAGAGATGCACAATAACATGACAAAAGTGAACTGAATGAGATTTAAAGCTAACAATTAATTTTGAGTAAATCATTTTCAATTTATATTATTTTACAACGCTTCTTTGATTTGTCTAACCCTGGCAAAAATTATGGAATTAATCCATTTAGAGGATGTTCACATTGTTTTTTTTTTTATTTAGAAATAAATAAACTAATAACAGGTAATATGCAAAACGTTTTTATGTCAAATTTTTGCTATGTTGACCAGCATTTTTACGCATTTTGTCACTTGTTAAGTATTGTTTTTGTTGATAATTGTTCTACTCATTAATTCTGTTATTGTTTGAAAGCACATTAGAACAGATCCATGACCTTTTCAAAGCAGTGATTCTTTCTTGCATTGCTGTGGCACACTAGTATGCTTCGCAACCCTAAATAACATCAAAAATATGACTATACTCAACTGAAGAAGAAATGTGAGTCTGCTTAAAGCACATTTGACCAAACATTGAAGAAATCGCAAAAAAAAAAAAAAAAAAAAAAAAAAAAAACACACCAGGCACAGATTTCACATTAAATAAGCTGCACAAATAGTTGAATAGAAACATTAAAATAAAGTAAGTTCATATTTGTGTGAGTATTTTTTTTTTAAATCTATGGTCTTATTTCATAACATTTAAATGTATACCCTTTAATAAAATTTGCTATGTGTGCTATAATATTTTCATTTGCTCTTAGGTGTGCCATTGCTTAAAAAGGTTAAGAAAGACTGCCTTAGAGGAACCCTTTCCTGATTGGGGTGTAGCCATATCACATGTAGTCAACTGCAGGTTGGTGAGGCCATTTAATTCATAGTTTAACTCATTTTGAATTCAGAGTCGTCCTTATCCTAGACCAGTTTCCACACTAAAGCTATAAAATCCAGTCTGTCAACCCATAGCTGGGAGGAGAGAAGAGATGGATTCATAACTTTTTCCCCAAGGGTATTTGCATCTAAGTGAATCTAACAAACTTGAGTGGAATTGTTTGAAAAACAAAAGAAACATTTGTGATACTCTCTACCATTATGGCAGAGAAACTGCAAGAGTTTGAGCCAACAGATGGCTCACAACAAAAGACACAGGACACCACCAGTATTGACTGTGAAAGAAAGTATATAGTCAGTCACTGTTGTAATGTTTAAATAGGGCTCATCCAAATCCAAGAAAGATTTAAAATACTACATCTATTAATAATATAAATATATTTGAATCCTCTTGCTATTCTACCACTATTTCCACTAGTTATAACCTTCACATCTAAGACCCTTCATGCTATGCTTATTGTAGTGAACCACCCTCATACCCTTTCTATTCCATTGGTGAGATGTAAGTTCCACTCTTAACAGCTTCTTCCCACAAACCATTACTTTGCGGAACCAACTTCCAAGAGGATGATTTCCTGATCACTAAGAGCTTAACCTGTTCAAATCTAGGATGAAATGTTCTCTTCTCCACATATTCGCATAAACTGGGCCTCTTACCTCTTACTATTCAAGTAGATCTTGGGTTTTGTACAGAGTGAACATTATTGTAAAAAAAAATAAAACAAAGCCATTTGAAAGAGTTAGGACCACTTATAAGAAATAAGGCTATAATAGAAGCTCAAGATGGGGCAAGTAAGCATTAATTCTAATTTTTTGTTAATTAATTCCATAATTTTTTCCTCAACATTGGGTTATTCCATAATATTATATTTGTTTATTTACTACTAAATAAAAAACCCAAAGTGAACATCATCTACATGTACTATTTCCATAATTTTTTACAGGGTAGTAGTGTAGCATTAGTTCTTTAGTTTTAGTTCAAATTCATTACTACATTCCCTTATTAATTCTGAGTTTAATGAAGATTTTATCATTTATTTTTGCAATATTTTGCTAAATTTATAAATCAAGATGAAGCTTACTTTGATGAACTGTAAGTAATGTTTCCTGGCAGGTTTGGCAAATAACTTCACTGTTCTGATTTCAGTTAAAAAAAAAAAAAAAGAAGAAAAAAAAAGGGGGAAAAAAAAGGAGATATATTTAGTTACAGATAAAAAAAAAAAAAAAAAAAAAAATACAGTAAACAAATGCTTTTAAATGGCAGTTGTTGAAAAAGAGAAAAAGAATCAACTTACCTCTTCTTCTGGTGGCTCAAACACAATACTTTTAATTTTTTTCCGAGGTGCATTAATAACCCCTGTACAATGGCGCTTCTTTCTATTTGTAAACCGTTTAGTCTTCAGATAATCTGAATCTTCTTCACTCTCTTTGAAATCAGGTTCGAATTCATTAAAATAAACATCTTCACAGCCAGATTTTTTTGGAGCTGTTCTCACATTGCAAATTGACATTTGGTTACTAATACTCTGACTTGGTTTACAAGATGTTTTAAAAAGTGGTCGTCTTGAGAGTAACTGTCTTGTATCAGAATTGGAAGCATTTTCCTTCTTTTTACTTTGTGCTCCTTTTTGGCACTCCTCTTTACTCTTGTTCATAGGAGCAGCAACTTTGAGGAGTGCATTGCTGCTTTCCTCACTTTCCACAAATGATAAAAGGTCTTCATCATTCATATCTACATCGGGCAATGCAGCGAGGGGTTTGGATTTATCAGTTGTAAATGCTGACAAGTTCTCTGCTTCACTTTCAACAAATGACAACAATTCAGTATCATTGTCTGAAGTTTCTGCAATGGTATAAACAGAAAATTCTGGTTTGGAAGATGTACAGTCTGCTTCATTTTCAATACATGACAAAAGATCATTATCACACTCTGAGGAATTTGGGACATGTTTTTTTGAAGGAGAACCTTTTGCGACAACAGTCTTACTGAGCTCTTCTAAATAACTCTCATCTATTGACAAGATATCACTGTCTGAGTTGCTGAATAAACCTGGACTGCTTTGACTATCAGTTTGGTGCAAATGATTAGAATCAGGTTTATTATTCAACTCAGTTTCAACGACTTTTTCCCAATCAGACTCAGATGTAGGAACTACATCAGTTTCTGCTAAAAGAACCTCTGATTTTAATGTCTCATCAACAAGTTGAGTGTTAGTAAGTTCAAGCTCTATACTAGTCTCATTAACAGGCTTTACTGTGGATTCTGAATTGCAATATGTCTTTTCCAGAGCCATGCAATTCAAATGATCTTTTTCAAATTTCAGGTTTTCTCGAGCATTGTTACTCTTCTTCAAAGACCTTGGTGTGTCAGTAATAATGCTATTAAATTCTGAATTTATCGGAAAGACAGTTGAACACTCACTTTGATCAATTTCAATTTTGTCAATAAAACTTTCCAGAGTTTTAGGAATTACAGAGAGACTATTTATAGTTACTGGTAATAAATCGGCAGGTATCTCAGATTCTGTGATGCTCGAGCATTTATTTTTATCATTAAGTGGAGTACTGGTGATGAGAGGTTGGATATGCAAGCCACTTGGACCTGGAGTATTCGAACAAAGATTCTTCAAAGTATTCACATTCATTGCTGTCATATTTTTGAAAGATTGTTCTGAATTGTTCTTTGTAAGTGTTGTATCCAAAATCGATTGTTCTGAGTCAACATGATTAACATTATCACTGTAAACAAAACAAAATCAAGTCAATGAAAATGTTCCTCTTAATGAAAACAGATCAAAAAGAAAAAGCAAACAAATATTGAGGTTATACACACAAAGGACAGTCCTTTTAGTTATTTAAAGAGAAACACAGTTTATAGTTAGTAATAATAATAATAATAATGTCTTTAGAGACAGTAAAATAACAGTAAAAGCAGCAACCCAAGCATGGATTCAGCTCACTGTTTCAACTAGTATAACCTTTTTACACTACTTACATTGTTTGAACTGTCCTCATCTATGTTGTCCCCAAGGACACATGGCCCAATGGATAAAAGTGTTAGTTGAAGTAATCCAGTGACTTGACCCAAAGAGTTATGAGTTCAATACCTGGCAGAGCAGACATGAACAAAAATTTGAAGAGCTGTGTTACTAAAGGGAAATAACTGAAACTGAGATATCCAGAAAAGGCATGGCACGTGGAACAAGAACAATCAACTCCATGGACTAAATCAAGGGTTTGATTTGAAATTCTAACATATATTACTTGAGGAAGGCCAGAGCTTACAATGGCTGAAATGTCGTGAATATGACAATAAATATGAGGACAACAGTCTGAACAATGTAAATAGTGAAAATAGTTACAATACCTCATCTTAGACAGATATAGAATAACCTTATATAAATAATAATGCAGTTATTTATAATTGAAACAATAGCTAATGTGAAAATCAAATCAACTCTATAACTTATAAAAATAAATAAATTAAATGTAAAAAATTATAATTCTTTACAGTATAATCAGATGTCTTCATCTATTCATCATATTCCAGAAGTTACGATCTCAGCAGAAAAGCACCAAAAATAAATTCAAGTAATTTTGAATTTATCCATAAGATCCAAGAAAAGTAAACCACATAGAATTCTCAGTAGTGATTCTATTTTTCAATGTTAATAAATCAGTTCAATTTGAACTTTAAAAGAAATTTTCTTGTCATTTATTTTTGTAATATTTATATCAAAATGAAGTGAAATGAAGTGTTGAATAAATGTTTAATCATCTATGTTGTTTTTTTTTAATAGAAGCTTTTTTGAGAGAAGAAGTGTATTTTTATGAAGGCCAGGTGGTTTGTGGAAAAAATTGTTACACGTGCATATCTTTTTCAGCTCAGCAGTTAAAACCACTAAAATTGCGAAGGATCTATTTCTTGTTTTTCCATATATACTGACCAATGAGAGATGTGGTCTCAAGCTCCAGTAAAAACCTGAATGAAATAGGCCTTGTGAGCCTATTTTTCCGAATATATAGAAATCAATTCAGTAAATGAGGGGAGAAGACTTTTTGACAGCAAGGGGGTAAGGTAATTAACATCAATGAGCAGAAGGCATTTCACATCAAAAAGAGAGCAACAAGAAAGCACCTGCTGCAGAGAGCCTAGAAGTTCACAAGGGAAAATTCTCCTACAGTTGGACAACAAAGAACGAAAAGAATTCAAGGAAATTTTTCCAAGCATGAACAGTATGAATTTAAAAGGAACTTCTAAAATTACTGTGTCTCAGAGACACTCGTGGGAAAAGTAAAAATAAGTGATTTGTTTTTTTTTGGAAGGTGGTTACACCTTTGTTTTTCTGCCTTCTTGAATTGTTTTCTCTTTTGGTCATTGAATCCTTAAAATCATAATTTTTTTTCCATTTTTCAATGGTAATCCTTATCAGAAATTTGTTATCCTGCCTTAATAGGCACACAAAAGGAAAATTTTGTGCAAATTTTGTATTTTTACTTTTTTTTTTAAACTTGTATAATAAATGTTTTTCCTTTAAAATTTTATGCAGTGGTTGAGTGGTATTTTGTGATTTGCATCTATTTTCACCTCAAGGACAAGAGAAGGCATCAGTTTTCTTCTCCCTTTCTATTTCTATTAAATAGTTTTTGTGTTTGGCACAAAAACTTAGATTTAGGAGTGATAAAAAATTTTATAATATTCATCAGTTTAATAATAAAATAGGTTTTTAAAATAAACTTACCCATTGGCCTTTTTTCTTGCAAAATGTTCAAGACTTTTCATAGCAGCATAATAATTATAGTGTGGTTTCAATATAGCCCGGACCCACTTTGACAGTCCTGAAAGAAGAAGAAAAATCTCAGAAATATTCTCACAAAAAAAATGTATTAAAAATATTTTCTCTGTATTTATTGGGACTAAATCACAAAACCAACTGATTAATTGTTCTAATTATAAAAGAAAGAGAGGTATCAGATTCAAGTGTATGAGGTGCATTCAAAAAGTATCTGACTTTATTTTTTTCACACCAAAACTAATGCTGCATGGGTAAAATACTTTGGGTGGAGGTGATGCCACCCTTCCTGCACATGTGAAAAATTTTGTGTGGGTAGGTCACATCACTTTCTAGGTATTATGCCTAAAGTACAGATGTATAGTTCACATTCGTCTGATTTTCTTTTTCATGCAAGATGACCAAATGCACTGAGCAGGGATACTATACCAAGCTTTTCTGGTCAAGAACAACACACCATTTACTTGACAGGTTCCCTACTCTCTTGACTTGGTAGCATGTGACACTCTCTGCATGCAAAAATCCTTGATTAGAATAGAATGCACTGATCCTGTGCTTATTCCGACTTCATGAACAATTTTCTGGATTGTTACATGACCGTTTTCTATGACTATTTGCTGAAATTTTGCAATCAGCTCCTCATTTTGGTTTGTGGATGGCCTGCCTGAGTGTGCCTCACTCTCCACTGATGTGCAGCAATGTTAGAAGCAGTTTTACCACTACCTGATCCAAGATTTACCTATGGCAGCATCGCCAAAACATCTGTATTCTATGTGTAACAGCCAGGAACTGTTGTGGCCTACTGGTGAAAAAAATTTTGCACATGAGTAGGAAGGGTGGTGTCACCTCCCACCCAAAGGATTTTGCCCATGCAGTATTAGTTTCTTTCAGGAAAAAGTAGAGTTGGATACTTTTTGAATGCACTTCATACAAATGCTCCAATTGTAAAAGAAAAAAATGAAAGTAAGACAAAGTATTGCCTAGTTCACATTCCCCCATTTTGAACAGGAGTAGAGGTTTATCCCTGGTTTCCTGTTTGGGCAGGAGTTTCTGGTCCCTTCTAAAATCTTTTCATTCTCTTTCACTTGCAGTAGTCCCTCACCTCTTAGTGACATTATCGCATTGTTTCAGATGATTGATTTAAAAAGAAAAAAGAATACCAAGTACAACAGACACATTGTAAGTATAACAAACAAAATATGGATAATTTCTGTCTGAATTTAATGGGATGAGGAGTTATCATTATTTACACTATTTACATTTGGATTATTGTCCTCATCTTTGTAGGTTACTCAGATAAATACAAGGCCAGAGGGCTCAACGACTGAAATGTGATAACAACAACAATGATGGGGACAATAGTCCAAATGTAAATAATGTAAATAATGAAGATGAGGATACTAATCTGAATATAAGAGCATAAAATACTGATAATTCTTCTAAAAAATTCTAACATTAAAAATTAATGTTATGATGTATGTGGATTATTTGGACAAATTGCTCTAATATAACAAACATGGCTGACTTTCAATATTTTAATATGTTGCATACATTAGATTCAAACAAAACCAAAAAACATGAAAACTATTTACATCATGGATATGCAGTAGTTAATTTGTAGAAGGTTGAGTGGTTGAAACTGGGCCTTATAAAAATGTTCAACTTGTCCACAAAGAAAAAGTCAAGATGGAAACAGATAAAGTGTAAATCAGACTATCACCAGACAGACTATTTGATACATTGTCCTTTATTTATACCTGGTGTGTGAATGTCATAGTATACACTAAAAGAACAGAAATATTTAACAGCAAAATGCTCAGCTCTATTTGAACATGTGTTATTTGAAGGATATAACATTTCTAATAATTTAATAACTATAAATGCTGAAAATTGGAACTTTGCAGATTAATAATTTGATATAAGTTTTAAGTGCTGAATGACAAAGTGGAAAAAAAAAACAAAAACAAAACAAACAAAAAAAACAAAACAAATTACCTAACATTGTTCTGATATATAGAAATTTATGTTGTGTAAATTTCATCTTTCACTGTAAATGATAATTTAATTAAATACTGTTATCTTGGTGGTTAGTTGAAAAGATGAAAACTCAAATAGCTTTGAATAATTTTTTTAAAATTATAGATAAAAAAGAAAAGCACTAAATTGAAACAAAGTGTTTGCCAATTTCTCACCTTTAACATATTTTTCTCCATGTAAAAATCGATCATCTACTAAGATTATGGCACCCCAATCATCTCTATTAAAAATAGAAAATAAAAGTGCAAAAGTATTTCATGGATATGAAATACCTAAAATAAAATTTTAAAAAATAACGAGGTAACATTAATAAATACATTGATAAATTATTTCATGAAATAGATATAAAAATGTATTCATTGTAAGTGGTATTCTAGATGTAATATATTCAGTGATCTAATATTCTGTACTCCATTATAAACTCAAAAGTCAGACAATATTGTAAACTTCCAATTCAACCTGCCTGTAAAACACTGAACATATGAAAATATGTATATATGTTTGGCACATTTAAGACTAGTGTCTCAGAGAAAATTCAAAAGATTTTTTTTTTAAATATATTGTTTCATTAGACACATGTGTAGATATATAGGACCGTGTGTGTGTGTGTGTGTTTATATGAAAGTTTTTAAAATACAAATTTAACAATTTATGTAGGAAGTTTGGAAATGAGGAAGTATCATTATTATAAGCCTTTGCATTCAAACTAGTATACTTACCTTGTTGTCATATATTCACAAAGTGTCAGCCAATGTACCCTCCAGGTTTCCTCAGGTATCAGTTATACTTAGTAAACGTTTCAGAATTTTGAACTGAACCCTTTATGCAATCTGCAGAGACAGATTGTTCTTATTCTATTTCCCATACTTAGGGGATATCAAATTAGTTAATTCTCTCCAATCTATTTGCCTTTGTGTCACTTACCCATTTCTTCCACTAAGAGTATATGATTTTAACACACAAACTGGTACAGGAAGTGAATACCCAACTGCCAGGGAACCAGACATGTTTTACTCAACACTTTCTCTTGGAGATATATGATTTCCTGGTAGTTGTGAGTTCAATCCCTCAGTCAGGTAGCACAAAAAAAGTCACATATTCTATTTCTTAAGAAATGAACATAGGAGAACAATCTATTTCTTCTATGGATTGAATAAAAGGTTCAGTTCACAATTCCAATATTACCAAGTCCAACAGATATGTGAAGAGAACCAGAGGGTATAACAAACAAGATGAGGTAGACTAGTCTAAATGTAAAGGTGTACAGTGACAAATTTAACACACACTAAAACACTCAGCAAAATAGGCAAACCTGATTTGGTCTACAAAATACACATTTGTGCAACTGCAACACTAAAATTATTGGGATATGTTAACATAAGAAAATTACATCTGAACATATTAAGAAAAAAAAAAAAGAAGCTATTTTTGCCACAATTATTCAATTATTAATATCCCAAATTCTTGGGTCACATTGAACTGAAAGGAAGGAATTTAAAAAATGTGTCCTCAAAAAATAAATTTATATAATATTACTATATTTTGAAAGAACGAATTCTCCAGGAAAGTAAATAATTTCAGTTGTGCTCTTAAAATAACAACATAAATTTTTGTTTCCTATTAGCAAGTTACTATAGAGCAATTCTAATTTTGTTAGTGTTAAGTTTAACATCTGATAATGTTTCAATGTTACAAAAATTAAACCCTGTTATTTTTATCCTCTATATACTAATTCCCTTCATAGATAACAGGCAAGATAAAATTCCTGTACAGTTAATTCACAGGATATAAGATACTGGTTCAAGAGTGTACAGAATTTAATTATTACATATAATAGCAATATTATCTAATGATTAAATCTGATATGAAACTTCAATATGTTTATCATGATATGGACATCAGTTCTTGTACAATCATCGAAGTTAAACAACATCAACCTTGGTCAGTTCCTAGATGGTTGACCACTTGGGGATACCAGGTACTATAAACTTGGATGTGTGGGTGGTGTAATCAATACTTGCTTGGAATTGGAAATCGAAGAGGCAAGTTCCAATTCCAGTCAGGTTTGTTATATTCACTTATGCACAAATATCCTTGGAAAACGTATGAATCCACCTCTTCGCCTCCCAGTTATGGGTTAAATATTAGGACCTGTATCAGTAAATTATTATTATCTCCAAAAACTTCTTAGAATCTAAAAATATTTTCTGGTTTTAAAATAACCTACAAAAGGTTGATAAACTGTAAAAAATAAATCAATTAATCATGGACATTAAATAGAAAATAGATACTGAAAAATAATTAAAATATTGAAATTAATTGGCAAAATTAATATTGAATTTATCTTGTGACAAAATTCTTTGTTTCAAACTGACTGATGAGATATCATATGATAATTTTTTTGTCCTAGAGTAATTTAAGAGATATCTTGTAAGAGATTTGGACCAGGTGGCAAGATATCTCACCAATATCACATATAGATATTGTGGGTATATTGGAATTTCTAGGGAAAAAAAAAAAAAAAAAAAAAAACAACTGATGAAGACCAGGGGGTACAAAAACCAGAAATCTTGTGATAACAACAACAGAGATGACAACAATAGTCTGAATGTAAATAGTGTATGAAATGAAAATGGGGATACTAATCAGCATACATGAAAAAAAAAACAAAAAAAGAAAAAACAAACAAAAAACAAACAATTTTAACAAAAAAACAAAACAAAAAAAAACACACAAACATCTGTCTGGGTGCAAGAATTGCAAATATTATTCCAGTTATAAGTGATTAATCCAACAACATAAAAGAATGGCTTAAATTTGGATCAAATGTCTGGGTCTGGATTGGACATTATTGAAAACAAGTGGACAGGAAAGAAGGAGATACATGACATTGAAATATTATGTTGGTGCAAAAATAATGTCGTTTTCTCACATATGTTGCTATGTGAGAAAACGACATTATTTTTGCACCAACCTAATACCCAGGATTGATAGAGAGAGAGAGAGAGAGACATGAAGTCAAAATGCTCTGGATTATTGGATAGACATAAAGGAAGTTGAAATGTTCTTGATTATTAGAGAGAGAGAGAGAGAAAGATACAGGAAGTTGAAATGCTCAAGATTAGTAGAGAAAGTGAGAGAGATATACAGGAAGTTGAAATGCTCAGGATTAGTAGAGAGAGAGAGATATGGGAAGCCAAAATGCTCACAATTAGTAGAAAAAGAGAGAGAGAGAGAGAGATACACGAAGTTGAAAAGCTCAGGATTAGTATGTGTATATATATAGATATATATATATATATATATATATATATATATATATATATATATATATACACACACAGGAATTTGAAAGGTTCAGGATTAGTAGAGAAAGAAGAGAGAGATACGTGAAGTCAAAATGCTCAGGATTAGTAGTGAGAGAGTTAAAGATCTCCCTTTTTATTTTTTATTTTATTTTTTTTTTTAAACAAAAATCCAGTAACTTAAAAAAATAAAAAATTTAATATCTTTCATAATTTTAGAGTAATGTATATGTGTTTTAAATAAAACATTTGTTTGATTCAAGATCCTGAAGGAACATTTGAAGATGTATGCATGCATATTTAAAAAGGCAACATTAAGATAATGATTTTATATAAAACATGAGGAAATATGCAAGTTCACAATGATATTTATATTCCACATGGTATGTAGATCAAATCTAACTTACTTATGTCGAATACATCTGCCAAGTGCTTGATTCAAAGCTCGATAGGCTTGAATTTCAAACCATTCACTTCCAGAAAGCAAATGTCGAGAGGTTTTATGCATTTCGTTATATTCTTTCTTCAAGCCAATCTGAAAATAAATTTTAAGTAAAAGCATTTTTAATGTTTAAGTAAACAAAATTCAGCAAACATATTTTAAGGCAAGAATTTCAATTAATATTGTATATTAGAGTATAATAAATAAAATAAAGATCCAATATTTTATTTTTGAGCATTAAAGGATTTTAAATAATAAATAATCAATTCTAAGTTTTTATATATTTTGCACATTAAACACCAAATATTTATTAATTTAATAAGATATCTGTTAAATATTATTCATTTTTTTGGTTAATGTATAAAAAAGTACAATGAAGAAGAAACTAAAACCTAATAGTTTCTGTTTCAATTTCTGGGATGAAGACTTACCCTTATTTACATTATTTACTAACATCCTCATCTTTAATGTTACTATCACATTGTTTTGACCATTATGCTCTCCAGCTTCAGGTGTTTGTTGTTATAATGAGCATTTGATTGCAAAGGTAAGGAACAAACAAGTTTCAAGTTTGTTTGTCAAAATTTGGAATATATACACAATTGTTTGAAAGGTAACAAAAATTGTTCATGTGTGATTCTTCAGTTGCTGTTGGTAAGGAAAGCAATTAGGTGTAAGGGTGTTGTCAGTAGGGCTGGGAGTTGACTGATTTCTTGGGTTGGTTGGCCAAGGTCCCAGTTAAGGTTAGGGGATAAGTCCCGAGTGGATTAGCCGTTGATGGGGTTTGATGCATGCATTTAAGGTTGAAATCGACACCTGTCAGGTGTTTGATGGGCTGGAAGTCGTGTGATACTGAGATGTTGAAGCAGAACTGTCTGGATGGGTCAATCACGGTCACAGTGGTGGTTTGATTTGTGGTAGGGCATGTTGGTTACTGAGGTTATGACAGCGGTGATGAAGGGTTAGGTGTAGATAGGGAACGTTGATCGTGGAAGGTCTCTTGAATTCTGCATGTGAAGAGTCGGGTGAGATTAGGGAAGCTTGGGTGAGATCATGGTGGTGATGGCAACAGCACGCCTGCTTGTTGGCAGGTTGTCTTTTAGCCTGCAACTGTGTTAGTTGTTATGAGGGGCTTTCTTTTTAAACAAATCTCGTGGTCCCCAGGGTCATGTTTTTTTTTTGTTTTTTTTTAGGAATGTTTAGGATTAGTTATTGTATTTTATTGTGAGGATTTGTTTTGTGGATTGGATATGATATTCAGAGCTCCTATGTAGAGGGTGACTTTTTTATTTTGTGTTTTGCTTTCTTAGCATTCACATCCTATCAACATGTAGAGTGAATCAGAAAGAGATCTAATCACAGCAGCATATAACACTGGCAATCAGGGTAACCATCAGTGAATTTTGAACTGAACCCTATATTTATTCAACATGGGTAGATTGTTCTCATTCAGCTGTTCATGTTTAGGTACATCTTGTTTTGTTCAACCCTGCTCAGTTATTGCTTGCTTTGTTTCCACTGAGTCAGAGTATTTACAACTAGGGCCAGGGATTCATAATTACTATGTCACTAAATTCACAAACCAACACTTTAATCTTTTAGGCTATTGTCTCACGGGATTAAATAAAGGGTTCAATTCAAAATTCTCTGAAGGTTAACTGGATTAACAGAAACCTGAAGACCAGAGAGTACAATGATGTAACAGAGAATTGGGTCAGTCCGATAAAAGACTCTGAGTTAGTTGTACGTGTTGCTGTGTGCACCAGGAGTTGCATCCCTTTCCACAATAGGCAGTTGAAAGAAGACCTACTTTGAGTAGGTGGCATAGACTATTTGCATATAAATGATACTAGGCAGGTATTAGCCAATAGTCAGCATGGGTCTGGGACTGGGAGAGCTATATAATACCAGTGTTTTTCTCAGTCAAGACAGGTGCTCTCAATGTGTGGACATGCGAAAGCCAGACAAGATGAATGCAAATGACCAAAATCTTGTGATAGTAACAACAAAGATGAGGATATTAATCTGACTGTAAATAATATAAATCAAAGTTAATAGATTCCATAATCTGCATATTACATCAAATAAATTTTCCAAAATTACGAACACAATAAATGGTAATAATAAATACCAAGGATTAAAACATCGGAGCCATTGTGACTGAGTTGGTTCTAATATTGACAGTTTTTTGCTTTCTTATATTCTTTATATGTACATAGCCAAAGTAATTAGTGGAGTTAACACTTCTACTGCTGTAGATGTACCTATACTTATTTATAAAACTTACATTGCCTGCTGTTGATACATATATATTTTCAAGATATTGTGAAATGTCAGTCCCTAGTGTGCTTACTGCTATTAACAAACTAGTATAAACATTTAGTAGCATACAATAAAACCGGTTTATGATGTATTTTTATAATATTGTGTGTTGAGTGTCATTTAGCTTTGTACTGCAGAGTATCTGATTATAATGAAAATGGCTGCACTCATGAGAGATCTCCATGTCTTTATAGTCATTTGTTTCCAGTAAATAGCAATTTCCTATTTTTTTTTAAATGGGTCAGCACAGCCTGGAAACAATGCTATAATAATGCAACAGTCAAAGTTTACATGTGTATAAGTTGCACAATTTTTCACCTAAATTCTTTTTTTTTAACAAAATAATCATTTACATAAGGCCAAGTAAAGTATGGAAGATCCACTTTCAGGTTAATTGTAACCATAATGGTTGACATGATTGAAACATTTTTTGTCATATTCCACTGAATTTTATTACAAAAGACAAGATAAAAATATATAAAGTATATGTTAATCTTTTTATTTAATTAAACTTGTATGTGTATACCTATACTCTAGTGGTTCCCAAATGGTGTGGCACACCACATAGGTGGGACAGAAGAGGATAGCAGGTGAGGGGGGAATGACTGAAAGACAATCAAAGATTTAGAAACAGTTTTAAAAAAATTCATATGCCAAAATATGAATTTAAAATATTATTATAGATTACTTGTAATTACATGCATGAGTCCCAGTATAAATAGTTATACATAATTACTGATTGATTTTAACATTCTGATATTTCTGTATTATATCAAGTATTAAGAATATAGTAACTAGAGTCTGAAAACTGGAGGAGAGAGTTATCAATGATAATGTTCTGACTTTGAATCCGTGATTATCTCCCTTTATCCCACTCTCTGTTTTTTTTATTTTTAAATGTACTTTTTAGTACATAAAATTTGGTGAGGCACAAGCAAAATTTCATTCCAAAAATGTGGCCCAGACGAAAAAATTTGGTAACCACTGCTCTAGGTTATAGATTTCAGAAAAGTTACTAATAAATTAACAGTAATCAATATGGATTCTTGAAAGGCTTGTTAAAAAAAATCTAATATTTGTGCTTAAACTTGAACTGCTGCTCGAAAGCTTTTTGTTTAGGGAACATAAAGCAAAAAAAAAAAAAAAAATTACAAAATGAGGTTATTTCATGGCAGAGTGATTTCCAGAGACGTATGAAATGTCCTGCAAAGCAGGAAATATAAAGCTAACTTAACAAATGAACACTATGAGCAATCTGTTCAAATTCCCTGAACCTTTGTGTAGCACTTTAAAGAAATGACTTTAAAAAATATCCATTTTTATCAGATGAGCTGTGATGTCTATATGTTGCTTGCAAAAATAAACATCATGATTTAGGGAATAATATGAATTTAAATGCAACTGCCATACAACTTAATAAAACTTACCTGAACATCTTTTACATATGGATACGGAATTCCAACCTCAGAAAAGAAAAGAAAGATATTAGGTAAATAAAATGATCAGATTATCCACTAAGATTTGGATATCAAAATGATGAGTGGTTAGCACTTTTATAGAATTCTCAAAAAGAAAAAAAAACGAATAACTCCTTATTTTCATCCCCACAGTTTTTTTTTAATGATATAAATATCTCGAGTGTCAATAACGCTTGCATTAATATCTGACTATTGAAAATCCTGACCCTACTGATTTTTACCAGACAGCAGTCAAACTCATTGTTGAAACTTAAATAAATTTTAAATCAAAAATTGCAAAGTTTAGTTACATTATCAAATTCCATTTTAAATGCTACTGTTACTATGGTTATCTTCATTCCTCTGTTCACCGTCTTGGATCAAATCTAACACTCACCAAAATCTGTGCTTGAGTTGGGGGAAAGAACTTAAAAAATTTGGCACTCACAGGGCATATTGAAGACAAAAAGGACTGAGGAAAGCAGCACATAACTTATCTAATGAACTTGTGTAAATGGTTGACAGAAAAGGGATTAGGAGAGAAAAGCAAAAAGACAAAATTTACAAAAAGCTACAAAGAACAGGAAATTGTTGAGAACCATGATGATTTACATCCTGAAGAGACAGCACAGAGAAGTTTTATACCCTCTATGTATGCCTGTGAAGTTATATTAAGTTCCCTATACTATGGGTAAATTCTTGCCATTTTATATTTTTAATTTTGCATATGTGTATTGTTTGTTTTTTATGTTGTCAACTGCACTGTATAGTAGTGTCAGTTGGGCACCGTCTGTGAGAAAGAAATCACTATGACACAATTCACTCTGCCAGAAATTTGGAAACAGCATGCTGCACTTCTTGGCATTTGCACCAGAAACTCCAATACAAACATTTTAGACTGTTTTAGGTGTCAGTCTGAGGATAGTGCAGAGGATTCGGAAAGAGTTGGATGGGTTTGATGGTGATTATGAAGGTTCAGCAACTCAGAAAACTCACTTCTGATAAGAACTCATTCTGATAAGAAAAAAACTCTTGAATTTGTTGATGAGGGCCTCAAATTCAACATTGAGACATACATCAAGTGACTTGAGGAGGTAGTGCTGTTCCGAGTCAAGAGGGTGGCTGCTGGAAGATCCTATGTCTGACAACAGGACTCCACATCTTGCCACACAAGCAGGACAACCCAGTCATGGCTAACATACAATTTCTGCAATCACCTCTTACATCTGGCCACCTAACTCCTTGAATATTATGCATCCTCCTTGATTATTATGTATGGTGTGCAGTTGAGCAAGCGACCAACAAAACTTCTTGTAATAACACCAAAGATGTAGTGAATGTAAAGATTATGGCAGCATTCACCAACTTAAACAAGGAGACCATCCAGAAGAGTTTGCATTCCAGTCTGGAGGCTGTAGTTGAAGCCAATTTACTCTTTAGTATTTCAAGATATTTTTGTGTAATTTTGGTAAATATATCTGTTAAATGAGATGTCAGTGTAATTGTCATTTTTGTGTAATTTAGACGACAATTTATCCATCACACCTGTATATGTTCACACACTAAATGTACTATCGACATCTGCTGAGTTACTATAATTATTAGACTAAATGAAAATTTAGTGATATATTTTATAAATCCTACCTGTGATATCATACATTAAATAAACCTTTAGTTAATTTATAAACATAGTATTATTTATTATATAAACATAGTAAATTTATTACTTCAAATGTGGATACCCATATTTGAAATAGACAACCTATTTTAATTTTAAACAGTGTGTATTACATCTATCAGCCTGCCTGCTATCTGAGAAATCTTAATAAAGAAAATGAGCTCTCTCTGGCAGGGTTCGAACTTGTATACCTCGTCAAAGAAAAAAAAAACACTGTTTGATCCGGTGTGCCTCAGACTGCTCAGCCACAGAGAGTGAACAGCCCAGTAAGTTTTGTTTCCCATTTAAAGAAAGCCCATTTCTTCTTTCAAATATTTTCTCAAAATCCATATCAACTCAGTTTCATATCTGAAACATAAAGAAGGCAATTTCTAAAGAAATAATAAATTTTATTTTAAATCTGATATTTTTATTACTACAAACATTATTTTTAGTGATCAGCATATTTGAAATAGACACTTTTATTTTTATTTTAAACATCTACCAGCCTAGACTATGTCTATTTCAAATACGGATAACCATTAAAAATAACTTTGAAGTAATTATCATATCCCAGACTGTTGGGATGAACAAAACCGAATGAAGTGTATTTTAACAGATAACAGCAAGGACTGAAACAATGTATTCCACGTGCGTATCAGCTTGTCACCATGTTATATTCAGAAATGGCGCGCGTGTCTTCAAACAAGGGAAGTAAGTCAGTTGTATTTTCAGTTATAGTCCTTTATAGTGGAAGGATATTGCTTCCTCTAAGTAATAAAAATGTCAAATTAAAAATAAAATCCATTAATGCTTTAGAAATTACGTCTGTAATTTTATATAAACTTTTTAAATGGAAATAATTTTTTCAAACACCAAGTATAAATACTTTTTTAGTTGACATGTAACCGATAGAAGTTGTTACCATATAAAATAGTGAATAAATGAAGCAAATTAGACTAATCTAGAATTTAAGTATACATATTAAAAGTGTTAAGTTCAAACCTAATTTTCAGTACAAGAAAAATATATTTTATGTTTTATATATTAAATATTTCAATGAAATAAGCCAGAAATGTTCATTTCTGAGAAAAGTAATTTTCAATGATTTTAGAAAAATAATTCATTTTATTCCTTCAATTATAAACTCTAAACCCTGTCTCAATAGAAATTAAATATGATAGGATTTCTTTATGACAATGTTCAAGAAAATTTAAATAATTTAGATTTATTGTTAAAATGGTAGAAGTAATTAATATAAGAAAAGTGATACCTAAGGTTTAAAATGAATTTTTCAAAATAAAAAATCTTTCTTGAAGCTTTTATTTTAGTTTTAATTTCAAGTTAATAAATAAAATTTAATATTTCCAATAAGCAAAATACTTTGCTGTATTTCAAAAACTAATTTAAATTGACTGGAATAATTTTTTTTAAATCACTAAAAAGTTGATTTTAACCATATTTACAAATCTGTCAGCATAATATAATTCTCTTTATTAAAAAATCTTTCAAAAATAAAAATACTTTTCTGAAACTTTATTTGGGGAAGATTAGCTGATTTAAAGTTTAACAAAAATTGGCCTGTTTATAAACACAAAAAAAGAGTTAAAATTCTTTTTAAGATACAAGGGTTTGCTGAATTGTAGTAAGCTTTTGGGTAAAAGATGTAAAAAATAAAATATTTTTACCATGATTTTCTGAAAAGATATGTTTCTAAAATAATTTAATTCATTTGTGAAAGTTTCCAACAATTATCTGATTTTTACAAGAATTCCCAAATCAATGGGGAAAAAGATGCTAAAATTTCCCATGCTAATTTATGGTCACCTGATGATGCAAGAAAACCAAAATTTTAAATGTTCTATTAGGTAGGCTAGAAAGTCCTCATTAACTTAGGAAGCGGAAAGTAAACAACAAATTTTGATCTCGGTCTTTTGGAATTTCCAAGGAGTACTGCATTTTGAGCCTGTTCCACACAGTCGCACCATCAACACTAAACTGTATTGCGAACAGTTACACTGTGTGTTCAACAAACTAAAGAAGAATTATTCTGATTTGGTCAATTGAGGTCGGCTTTGCTTCAGCAAGACAATTTGAGGCCACACTGCCAGGTTGACTAAAGAGAAGTTCAAACAGATGAATGGTGTTGAGATTCTTTCACAACCACCATTTTGTCAGGATGCTGCTCCAAGTAACTGTGGCCTATTCAATTCAATGGCACACTTCCTCAGCAACCAGCAATAAAACACTTTTTGATGAAATGAAGGAAACTTATTGACAGTTTTTTGATTTAAAGCCAGTGGAAATGTATCTGGGACAGATTCGGATAATGGCTGATCACTGACAGAAGGTTGTTGAGAATGATGGACCTTATTTTGAAGAATAAATGTTGGTGTTGCTCCATAAAATTTTGTTGTTTTCTTTCTGCTTCCTAAGTGAGTCAGAACTTTCTGACCAACTCAATAAAAAAAAAAAAATTAATGAAAAATCCTTTGGTCAATCCTCTTAATAAAAAGATTTTGACAATAAAACTTGTATGCTCATTTTTTAGTGAATTTTTGGAAGTACCAAAAATAAGGGATACAATTTGTGTAAACTGCTTTCACTGTAGTCAGACATTAAAAAAAAAAAAAAAACTTTAATTGTTCTCAAAATAACAAATTAAAATAAAAAACAAATATTCACAGGACAAAAACATTTTTTTTTTACAAAAACAAGTTGCTAAAAGAATAATTGTTAAATTATATTGCATAAAAAGTTTAAGAATATATAAGAAAATTGTTTTATTTTTAAAAATAGAACAATAACTATATTTAGATAAATCATGGGATCAACAAGAACAAATCTGGTAAAGGTTGATGTCCAGTTAATTCTTGGTATCAGGTATTTCTATTATTTTAAACAAAGTTAATAAACAGTACATTCTTATATAAAAAATATTTCAAAACACTCCCATCATGTAAGAAGACATATCTATTAATCACATTATATAGAAATCTTACTGTTATCACAGCTCGGGCACTGTTGTTTGCAAAATCTGTTCCCTCACTCAGTTTCCCTCTGCATACAGCTAAAAATAAAGCTCCATCACGAAGATCTTCTTTGACATCTTCATTATCATTGTTGTTTTCATGATTATCATCAAATTTAGTTTCATCTTCTGAAATGAAAATAGAGAGAAAATCCAGTATAAAAACTCTGGACAAAGTTATTTTTTTGCAACCCCCACCACCACCTAAACTTGTTAGCATTTTTCTAATTCTCTTTTTCACAGTATCGATAAAAGTGGTCTCATTATTAATATTCAATTTTTTACTTCAGTTTAAATTAATGTTTCTCAATAAACTACAATTATTACAATATTTGCCTGTATATAAGAGGCATGTTTATATACAGACACACACACTCACATAGGTTTGTATATCATATATATCAGAAAATATTTCTCGATATAGAATTGCAACCAGTATTTGCTTTATTTTGTCAATCCACATATATAAAGATTCCAACAATGAAACCATTATTAGTCTGAAGGAGTTCTTTTGAAAAATGAGATATGTAACACAAGATTTTATTTCATTTTGTCATTTCACACACATTTTTAAAGAGGGTTTACCTAAAATTTAAATTCTGCCAGTCCTAAGATTATCATTAGCCAGCAAGGTGAGATTAAACAAAAAGAGCTAAAATTTTAATGAAATTTTATGCAATAGGTTAATTTATTTTAATCAATTCACCTGAAGCAAAGAGATAATGCCACTAAAACACAAGGAACTACTGGAATTGAAAGAGAATGAAAAGATTCTAGAAGGAAGTGGAAACCCAATCTTAAACAAGAAACAATGGATAAACCTCTACTCCTGTTCAAAAGACAAGGGAGGAATGTGAATCAGATGATAGACAAAACATATCTACTCCTATTACTATTATTGAATATATGATAAAACCCTTCAGGAAGAGAAAGTCCTTCTGGCCTTAATTGAACTAGTAAATTAGTTTTGTAAAAGGCAAGTAACCTTCAATTTATAGGTGATTCTTCACTGAAGGTCATCCCAAATTTTGGGCCTAAAGTAGTGCTGCATCTAATGTGCTGATCCAAACAAAATTTAGATTGTTTATGACTCAAAACTTCTCAAACTTACTAACTGATATTGTGATGAGGAGGCTATCTGCTGAAGTTTAAAATGGAAAATTCTGGAACTTGTAGGATTACAATATGAAATGGACCTGCAAATACCATTGTAAACAATGAATCTTAAATCAATATCATCAATATGGTGATTATTAATGCTGCTAATTGTAATGAAACAAAAATAGAAGTTTAACTTTTTTGTTAAATATTTACCAGAAGGGAACTGTCCATCTGCATATTGTAGAAATTGCATCCAAATTTTTTCAAACACGTCTTTTTTTCCTGAACGAGGTTCTGCAATGATAGCTTTACGTTTTAATATTTTTTCCCATACTCCTGTAGTCTGAAATAAAAAAACAGCAAAATGAGAAAAGAATATTATGAAAAGGAAATGTAATAAATCAAAAGATAGAAAATGTAAAGTAAGATTTTGTCTTTTTTTTTTTTTTTAAAACACAACTCAGCATAAATATTACTTTTTGTCAGTTGTGTTCATATCTCAACCTTGTCTATAGCATAATTTCTTCTTGAATTTCATTGAAATTTATTATGTGACCACATTACTGCTAGAAGTTTGTCTATAAGCAACTTTAAATTGAACAAATTTAAATAGCTCCATGACTGAAATTGGTGTGGTTTAAGCAACTAGAAAAAAAGAGAAATGTAAAATTAACCAAAAGCTGTTACTAAATGTTATTTTAAATTGTATTCAAGAATTCTACCAGCTTAGTTACAGTGAAATATCTTTTTTTCTAAGAGCCAAGTATCAAGAATTTAAGCAACAAATTTTTGTGTAAAGATTAAGCAATCCGAGTACAGGTCAGAATACTACATTGCTTATAAAAAAATTGTAATTGTAATATTGAGAAATCAAAAATCAAATTTTCCAATCTTATTAAAATTTATTACATTTGTTTGCAGTAATCACCAAGTGAATATAAACTTTTAAAACAGTATTGAATTTAAAATAAAAATTTGAAGAAAAACAATTTTAAACAAATTTGTGCCTTGTTACAAAAGCAAAACTGTTGTGTTCTTCATGAAAATTACATTTTCTTTATTAACAATGCAAAAAAAAAAAAAAAAAAGAAATCAGCAAACTGAGTTCAAATTAGTGTTCTTCCCTCCCCAGTTATGGATTAAATAGGAAAGAAAACTAGTTCTTGTGCTCTAGTTGGCAACTAATCTTGGAAATGGACAACTCTGAATTAAAGAAAAAATACCTAGATGACAATAGGAAACCACTTTACTATCTTTCTGAATCTTGGCAATACAGAGTATAAAGGAAGATGTAGAGAACCATGATCATCTATATCCTGAAGAGACATAGGAGAGATAAAAGAATAAATTCATCAAACATTTTCTTAAGATTTTGCTTACAATTCATTGTAAAAGTGTAAATGTTGCAATAACTGATATCTATACCAAATTCCAATGAAAGAATGCTTAGAGCTCTCAAACATTGCTTCTTTCATATTGTGGTATAATCAATTTATGTCTTTCTGCCTACATACCATTTTACATTTTGACATTCTTCCAATGTGGCATTCAAACAAGCCAATTGCTCATGGGAGCATTACACAGCAACAATTTGTCCAGCTTCCAGGAATTCAAAATAAAGAATTCTATTTGAATCCCATTAAACGTACAGAACTATTTTCTCTCAGTAGATTCCATTTATGCCGAAAATGGTCTTAGATATAAGCATGATTTTCTTTTGGATTCTTGTAATAAATCCCTTTTTCATTGCCAGTGACTATCATGTTCCAAATTGTTTTTTTCTCTGTTGGACATGAGACATGTCTTTAAGCAGTGACTTATTTCCTTCCATAAATTCATGTAAAAACCATTTTACTAGGTTCTGAATTTTTCCTCTTTCTTGTAAATGACGTAATACAGTTGCCTGATTACATAAACAGTAAGAAGATGAGTAAATTTCAAAGGCATTTTTTTAAATTTTCCTTGGAGCAAAAGATGGTGCTCAGAATTTGTTATCAACCTAGAAACAAGGTAAGCAATAACTGATCAGTACTAAAAAAGAACAAGATAAGATAGCCCAAGACATTGACAGTGGAATGGGAACAATCTACTCATGTAGATTAAATAAAGGGTTCAGTTTGAAATTCCTTGAAGGTTACTTGGATTAACAAACACCTGATGAAGGCTTGAAGACTCAGTGGCTGAAACACTATTATAATAACCACAAACATCATAAGTCTGAATATAAATAAAAATTTATTAATCAGTGCTTAACAACAAACACCTCAATATTTTCAGGCTGTGTAAAAACAAGGTATAAAGAGAATTTTTACACTATCAAAACGTTTTTAATATCCAAAATTAAAGAAATATTAAAGACTAACTTACCTGCCATCTTTTAGTGAGTTTGTCTAAGAATGTGTATGAAGACAAAAAACATAAGACTCCATTTGGAACTTTCTGTAAATAAAATAAATTTTTGCACATTTTCTGTTTCTTTAAAAATAACATTTTATCGACATGATTTCCAAAACCTACACAAAGATCATAGATAAATGATCAATAAGAAGATTGAAAGTAAATAAAATTTTATCTTGGGACAAAAGAATTAATAAAGAAAATAGTTTTCATTGGAATTGATATTAATTCTTAAATGCAATTATATAAATTCTGTGCTGAAATAAGATAGTTTGATAGCATTAAAAAATATAAACAGCCAAACAAAATGTCAAGAAAGACAAGTTAAAAGAAATCTTTTAAAAAATTTCCGTCTAATATTTATGGCATATTTGAGTTATATGTGCGGTTTGCCATTTGTAGTCATAAAAATTCAGAAACTACACTGTCAGTTTTAGTTAAATTTGAAATATTCAAATAACAGAAAATTAAGCAATTTATTAAAGTTGAAAACAAGATAATTTTTTTCTTTGAATAAATTAATATTCAATGTTTTCCTGGGATTACTGTCATTTATATTTTTTTTTTTAACAAAGATCTGATCATATTCATGTAAATTTTTCCAGTTCAGCCTTTATGCCTGCTTTGTTGTTTTTAAATCTATCAATATTAAATCTTATCATTCTGTCTTTTGATGACTTATTCAGTTGATATCATTTTATCTGAAATTCTCAAACTGTAAAATTTTATTGAATACAATTTTAAATTTTACTAACATTCCCAATGTCTTTATATTATGCTAAACTCATTAGTTAATGGTATAATACACCTAATTTCTAATAGTATTTCTCAACAAATTTTTGAACTGATTCAATCTTTATCAAATCACAAAATGAAAATTGTTTTGAATGGCCACTCATCCCAATCTTTTTGCATTAATGCAGGTGTTATTCAGGGCTCTATCTTTGGACTTACGTTTTTGTTAATTTTCATCAACAACTCGGTATATAAGATGATGACAGCTATTTACTCCTGTCTTAATAATAAATCTGATTGATTTGATAGTTAAATTGGCAGCTGATTTGTTGGTAACTAGGGTAAAGAATGACTTGTTAATTTTAACATCTCAAAATGAAACTGCTCTCTTTGAATCAATTGTTAGATCTGCTAGGAAGGTTGGTTCCAGATGTTGTGCTAGACAATTTTCCTCCACCAGAATCTATCTTGCATATATATTAATCTACCATTGCTTTTCTGGTCTGGTGCTTCTAAGTATTTAGATATTCTAGATAAAATCCAAAGTAGAATCTGCAAAGTTATTGGTTCTAACCTGACATCTCAGCTGCAGTCACAACCCACTACCATAACGTAGCTTGTCGGTGCTTTTTCTATAAATACTTTCATGGTAATTGTTCTGATGAATTTTCCTCTGTGATACCCAGACTTTATGAATTTAAGTGCAGTACTAGATTGACAGCAAGGTCTCATCAATTTACAGTTGAAATGGCTATATGTAACCATAAGTTTTATGCTAATTGTTTCTTCTATCGCACTTATCGCTTGTGAAATTCACTTTCAACTTCTTGCTTCCCAGTCAAATTGTGATCTTCAAAAATTTAAATGCTATGTTAATCGTTATCTTCTGTCTTCTTAATTCCTGTTCTTTTATTGTTCTCTCTCCTTAATAATGTTTTTTTTCTCATATTCTCTAACACCCAGTAACCACTTGTGCATTATTAGCTTTATTGCCTTGCTTGGAATGAAATAATTAAAAACAAAATATCAAACAGATGGATTTGTTTAAATATCTCAAAATTCTCACCTGTTCATTTTCTCTCACAGTTCATAAAGACTTCATGAAACAAAGTGGAAAGAATTCGAGACCAAATGGGTTACTAAATGCTATTGTACACTATGAATTAATGTAAATAAATTTGTTGATCCTACAAGTGATTACCTACCAGACAAACATCAAGCACAAGGCTTCCTAACTCATCCTGGAACATGTAAGTTTCAGCAATCTTGTAAGTTGCTTTCAGCTGCTTTCCTGATGGACCTGACCCAAGGCTCCCAATCCACACCTAAAATCAAATATTAAAAAAAAAATGCTTCAAAATGTTTTAATGAATTATATTTATCATTTCATATATAATATATGGAATGATAAAGCCCAAAACTAAAATGTGTTGTTTCTATCTTGATCATTATTTGAAAATTTAAAAAGTACAGTACACATAAGAAAGCAACATCATAATTAGAATACCTAATTAGAGTTGTTATATATTTCAAAGGATGTTTGGCCAGTGTAATGGTCATCAGTGAAGAAAATGAAATTGGCAGGTCAAGTTCAAATTCTGGGCTAGTCATTTGCATTCACTTTTGCACAAATGTCTTTGGCATGAATCTGTCTCTTTCCCCTCTAGCTATGGATTAGTTAGCATGGTAGACTGGACTCTCTAGATTGGGGGGGGGGGGAAGACTAATCTAAGAGAAAGAAAATTTCAAATTCCAAACTGTAGAGTAGGCAACAAAAAACTAATCCACTATCTTTCCCCAGAATAGATGGCAATTCACATAAAAAAGGGAGCTGTGGAAATTTATGAAGGCATACACCATGGCATTTTTTAAAATATATTTCAATTTTGTTTTTTTTAAGATATATTTCAATGTTGGTTGTATAATAGTGTACTAAAAGCTCATGAATTCTAATGTATAATTTTTATTTCTATTTTAAGTTTGTTTAATTTACCGTATATATTCACATATCATGTGACATTTGAAGACCTAATTTTGAAGCTAATTTGACTATAGTAAATGGATATATAGTTAGGCCAACAGTGTAGACTGAGCCAGCAGTACATACGCTAATTTTATATCTCGTGTATGATGCGACATCCTTAAAATTAGCTTCAAAATTAGGTCTTCAAAAGTCACATAACATGCAAGTATATATGGTAATTATCAATATTCAAATTCAATATTCACATTTTCTATCCTGCATCTAACTGGGAGATTAGCAATAAACAACATTTGTATTTTTTTTTTTTTTTTTGCCATACTACAAAGTACATGGTTTAAATACAGCGTTATTTGCATGTCATTTTGTTAAAATTAAATATTTTAATGAATATGATGTATAGGATAATAAAAGATAAAATAAATATCCATGTTTCTATTATGTTAGGATCATAATATTTTAAGAATGCCAAAACACATAAAAATGAGCAAAATTTTAGTCTAGGTAAAAGCCAAAATTTCATATGCTAATTTTCTAGGGCAAGCTTGTAAGATCAGCATAATATTAGAAAAAAATTTTTGTACCTTTAGCATCATATGATACTAAGCTAAACAGTAAATATGAATAAGGTTAGGTAGAAATTTTACTATTACTTAGTAAGTGTTATTTGTGATTTATAAGACTTATAAAGAAAGAGAATATGAAGGCTTAATTATCAATAATGATAAATTGCAGTGTAATAACACAGAAACATTGATTTCTTTTAAATTATATTTTGTGGAAAAGTTGATATGGTAAGACTATTAAAAGTAATGTGGTGCCATAACATGATTACTATAAGAAGAGAAACTGTAATAAAGATTTTGAGATGTTGGGATGTATGTGCAAGTAAATAATGGCCAAGTGAATTGGTAATCAAGTTTGTATTTTCTTCATTATTAATTTTTAACTCGTCTTTCATTTTATTTCTGTTCCTTTTTATTGCAGCTCTCAGCTACAAACATTAAAATACTGTATGGAGTAAAAGTGAAGAATAAAGCTCTGGCAAGAAGCAAACATATTAACTTATTCTCAGGAGCCCAGTTCACTGCAACAGAACCATTACCAGCATGGCCACAAAGGTTTTTACCAGAAGGCATTGTTTAAAAAAACATATAGCTATATTGCTGCCTTCTAGCCAACATATTTATTTATATCAATGCTAGGAGATGTAACAGACTACAAAGACTTTAGATGAAGCATTATCATTATTAATACTTTCTGTTCAACCAAAAAGGGAATGTGGTGCATATATATATATATATATATATATATATATATATATATATATATATATATATAATGGCAATGTTATGATTGATCTTTTTATCACTGTTTTCTTATTGGGCTTTTATGTTTGTTGAGACAATTACAACTTTATTCCATTGACTAGATTACAATAAAAACATTCGTTATGATTATTTACACTATTTACATTCGGACTCTTGTCCTCATCTTTGTCATTATCCAGCCTTCTTCAGATGTATATTGACCCGGGTAACCTACATGTGGCTTAGTGGTTAGAACATTCACTTTCTGACTATGAGACCTGGGTTTGATTCTCACTATGGTTGATTTGTCAGGAAACTGGCTTCTTGATGTCATTAGTCTGGAGGAGGTGATCCCCATGTACGACACCTTTGACCCAAGCCTTGTGAGTGAAAATGGGTAGATGGAACCCTTGGGAGCCATTGTTGGTTGTGTTAGCACAAAGTCACAAGTCATTGTGACCAAGGGTTTGAGCATGCTACCTTGTTCAGAATGTTGATCATGCTAAATAATGTGCACTCTCCCAGAAACTGTAACTATGGTCCACTCAGCACAGTTGCAACCACAGGTAGGAACTGTGGGTGTTGAACAAACACAAATATGCCTGAGCAGGCACCTGCTATCCACCCTAGTAGACAGGCATCCTCAGATATGAGTGGCTGCACCATTTTCAGAACCTTCAAGGATTCTGAACATAATCCTTTATTTAATCTACAGGATTAGACTGTTCTCGTTCCACTGCCCATATCTAGGGATATCTCATCTAGTTCTTATTTTTAGTATTACTTAGTTATTGCTCACTCCAAGTACACACTGCCTGTCCCAGGTATTGAACTCAGAATTACTATGTCACCAAATTCACACAAACTAATACTTTAATCCACTGGACCAGTGGTTCTCAACCGAGGTCTATATGGACCCAACGGGTCCATGTAATATTACTGGAGGTTCACACTAAAAACATGGAAGATTGGGGGTTCACCATAATATTTTAGTGGTCCATAGAGCAATTTCACTTTGGAGCAATTGTCACAAATGAGATTTGGAATTTCTACAATAATCTACACCATATTAAAATACTAAAAACCTCTAAAATTAGCAGAAAACATGATAAAGCAATGTAAGTTAGTGTCCCTTTTACTCTACTGGATGTTTTGACTGTAAAAGTTGAATAAAAACAAAGAAGGATATATAAAAGAAGGGTTTTATATATATATATATATATATATATATATATATAGGAAAATTATATAAATATTAACATTTATTATATTATTATTATTATTATTATTATTATTATAGGTAAGAAATGGTTGAAAATCACTGCACTAGAGTATTGTTCCCCCGGACAATTTTTTGCAAAAAATTTGGAGCCAAACTGAACAAAATAGAAAATCCTTAAATGGTAAAGCAAATGGTAAACGAGATCTGTAATAAATAAATGCTTTTTACTATTATCTGGAAATGTTTATTTTTCTCAAGACACTGAACAAAATAGAAAATTAGTAAATAGTACTACCTGTGAAGGTGTAATAACATGTCTACCTTCCATACTAATTTGAAAAGGCATTTGTAGTTCTGACTGGAAGGAAATCATTGGTGAAAGAGTTCCACTGGTCAGGATAATACTATGAGTAGGATGAAAATCACCAAAAGCCTGCAATTTAAAAAAGAAAAAAAAAAAATTATGTCAATCTTACAAGATGAATTCACATAATAATGACTGGAAAAAAAAAAAAAAATAGATATCCTCAGTTCCTTGTTTTAGGATTAAGTGTGTCCTTTTGACTGGGCCCTTTTACAAGTTTTCCTCGGTGGAAATTCTCCATCCATTCAACCACTGTTAGTAAATAACTACAAGTAAATGGTCATGAGAACTGAAAAGGAAGTATTAAATAATTTATATTCAAAATGTTAATTGTAACTCTTAATGTAATTTGCTTTATGCTTATAAATTTACTTGTCTAATAAAAGTGAGACTCAATAAAAGTAAAACATGGATGAAAAGCTGTCAATTATACATTGGGATGCATAAGTAATTATTATAGAAGGATTAATATATTGAAAATATTATAGATAAGCCAAAAATAAACCTGATTAGGTGATATTTGAAAAACTTTGGCAAATTTTTATAACTTGATAATTTAAGAACTTTTAACATCATAGAAAACAAAAAAATTATAACAAAAACCTAAAATGTAATATAATACTGAATTTGAAGTATTACAGCTAAAAACCAATGTTAAGATTTAAACATTTGGAAAATTGTTAAAATGTAAAATTTGGTAAGAAAATAATAGTAAGAATTGTAAGGAAACCATTTCCATCACTTCTAACTTTTAGACAAATTTTATCTTTCAATTTACTCTTTTGTCAGTTTATATAATAACATGTTATTATATAACAACACTAGGAAATGAGCTTGCAAAATCCACAAATTCAAAAATGTAGACACCACCAATAGCACTTCTAACAAAAACAACACAAAATTCATAATCACACCCTCTAACACTCTACTAAACTTGAAAATAAATTTACTTATCCAAATAATAGAATCTCTACCACCAAATCCAAGAGAATTAGAGATATAATTAGGAAAAAAATAAATTAAACACTAATTCAAATGCCGGTACTTATTACATAAATTGTTTACAATATAAGAGTTTATATCGAGGAGACATCACATAATCTAAAAGTCCATATCTACAAACACAAAAGATATTTAAGTTTAGACAACCATTCAAACTTTCTCATAATACACAGGAACAAAACTGGCCATAGATTTGATTTTAATGCCACTCTAATTAAAAAAGAACATAATTCTTTAAAGGGGAAAGTACTTCGAGAGACTAAAAATAACAATATTACCAACAATAAACACACAAGAAAAACTTTATATTAAATCACCAACCTTCACTGAATTCATTCTTAAAGAATCTAATGTATATTTATCTAAAACAAATGCTATGTACATAAAAATGTTCCCAAACAATATGTATTTATTCTTTTTTTATCAAAATGAAACAACAGGTTTAGTTTCTAAAATTAAAAAAACAAAATTACTAACATAACTTCTCAATGCTTAACAGCATCTTATTCATTTTATTAAATGGTACATTGTTAAACATTATGAATTTTTTAACATATTTCCTTCATCTTATTTTGGCACTGCTAACAATCATAGAATAACAATCTGAGAATTGCAATAAAAAGCAAAAGAAGCATTTTATTGACCAAGATGAAAATGATTTAGATTTAGCCATTTGAGGATTATCTAGAGAAAATTGGCTTACAGCCACATCACATTGAAACACTAGTTCTCATATGATCATTTAAGTAATGTCAAATCTGCTCAGTACCTAGATGGGTGAGCAATTGGGAAAGTCAGGTACTGTAAGCTTGGATGTGCTGGTAGTATAATGGATAACAGCTCAGAATTAGAAATTGGAGAGACAAGTGCCAATTGCAGTTATGTAAGGTATGAATTCACCTCTTCTCATCCTAGCTATGGATTAATAGTAGCATTTGAATCAGTATATCATTATTATTCAAAAAAAAAATCTTATAATCTAAAAATATTTTCTGAATTGCAAAAAATTAGTAAGCTGTAAAAAAAATAAACAATTAATCTTGTGAAAATTAAATACCAGTAATTAATACATACCACACCTGGATTCATACACCATAAATGTAATGTAAACTCTTGAGTAGGAATCTGTAACTGAGTTGTTTTGTGTGATTTTTTCTTTACAGGTTCAGAAACCTGAAAAGTGCTGATACTTTTAACAATTGCCATCCTGGAAATATAGAAAATAAATACAATTATACTGGAGTTAAATGAAAAAGATTCAATGCCAAATACAGTATCCATATTTAAAAAAATAAATCTATATTGATGACACTATATTATCAAGAGACAAATTTCTCTATAAACATTTAAAATGCCAAGAGCTGCTGATTGACTGTATGAGAGATCATTACCTAAACACATCATTTAATTTTATTTGTTGGTACTTGAAAATAAAAAATAAATAAATAAATGAAAATACATTTTCAAATTACCAATTTCATCAAGTCTAAAAATAGGCATGTAAAAGCGGATTTGCTGTCATCACCATGCGGACATAGCAGTAAACACACCATGTGGCCCTCCCTAACCAATGGATACACAACCAAAAAAATATTAAATTTTGGCCTTCATTTAGAGCCTACCTCTGAGCTATATAAGTACACACCTAAAGCCACTTGGGGGACTCACATCAAGCACACACAAAAGTACTCACAGCAACCATACACAGGAGCAACACACAAGAGTACCAACAGCAATCATCATTCATTCAGAGCAACACAAGTGAGATAAAAGTTTTGCGTCAAACACCAACTATGTTGACTGCAGAAAAAGAAACCTCCTAAGTGAATTAATTCTATCCTTAAATACATAACATACATGAATATATAGATCTTAATATATAAACATATTACATACACACTCACCTATCTATACATTTTTTTTTATTTCACCCCAAGCAAGGCATTAAAGCCACTGAGACACAAGGGCTGTGGAAGAGTTAGAAACAGAACAAAAGAGTAATCAGGAAGACAGTAGATAGTAATTGACATTGCATTTAAATTTTTGCAAAGTGGAGTTGGTTGGAAAGCAAGAAGTGCAAGAAAAAAACTATTAGCATAGAATTTATGGTTACATCTTGCCAATTTGAGTGTAAATTGATGAAACCTCATTGCCAGTCTAGTACTGCGCTTAAATTCAAAGAGTCTATGCACCATCTGAACAATTACAATGAAAGAATTTATAGAAAAGGCGCAGGAAGGCAACCTTACAGCAATGGGAAAGAAACTGAAGCGGAGATGCCAAAACATGGCCAATAATATTGCTGATTCTTCTTTGGATTTTATCAAAGAACTCTAGATAAATAGCAGGAGCACCAGACCAAATGTGGTAAGCCTGGACGAATGGCAGACTTATAGATATGTAAGATCGATTCTGGAGAGAAAAATTGTCTAGCATGACACAGTGAACCAACTTTTTTAGCAGCTGGCCTAGCAATATAGTCATTCTACTTAGAAGGCACAATGAGTCACTCTCCTGGAGGTCAGCATCAGCCATGCTGATGGAGGGCAGGTCTTCTTGACAAATGGAAAAGTTACAATGACTCTGGACAAATTTTTGAACTGATCCAATCTTTCCTATCAAATTGTGAAATGAAAGTAATCCTGAATGGCCACTCTTCCATATTAATGCAGATGTCCCCCACCAGGGTTCTATCCTTGGTCCTACTTTGTTCTTAATTTTCATTACTGATCTTCCCGATGACATCAGTTCTCAACTTGGTATCTATGCTGATGACACAATCATTTACTCCTGTCTTGATAGAAAGTCTGATCAGTTTGATATGGTCAAAATGGCAGCTTCAGTTTATTGTTAACTGGGGCAAAGGATAGCTTGTTAACTCTAACGCCTACAAATCTAAACTGCTCTCTATTAATCATCTGCCTCTATATGAGGACTCAAGAGACAATTCCCTTGTCATCATGAGATTATCCTGGATGTATATACCAATGCTATGCATGTGAATGCTGGAATATTTTCGGCAAAGTGGAAAATAGCCTGGAACAGAGAATTCATTAGTAGCAATGCCAGAATTTAAGTTTGTTTTGTAAAGTGCAAGGGCATCCAGCAACCATTCTATAAGAAATGATTCTATACTGCTGAAGTTGGAGTGGATACCACAAACATTGGAAAAGAAAGGTTAAGCTGGGTAGGTAGTTTTTTGTTTGCTGGTTTTCTCGTATTTTGTTTCATCATCTTTGCCATGAGGAGATTTATATTGGTGAGAAAAATAAAAGGCCAACATAATTATCACTATTGTCAATGACCATACGAACCAGTTGTTGTTCAGAGCAGCCTCTTTAAGCGCTACCAAAGAGTTCAGATTCCTAATGACAGGTTAGAAGTAGCAACCAGCAAACTGCCAACCAGACACCCTCATAATGGAAAGTCGCAGCTACTGACTAGCCCAATCACCATAAAGTTAAGACAGTTAAATCATTATGGCTCTGAAAGAAAAAGAAAGAATTGGTAAACCATATCCTGAATAGGAAAACAAGGTATGGTCCTTACACTTCTGTCCAATAGATATAGAAGGAGTGTGGGCCAAATGATAGGTGAGAGTATCTACTCCTATTAGCTTGTTTGCAGCACAGGAGGATGGGCAATTTTATTGAGCCATCATCTCAAGGAAGGCTGCCAAAAAAAGCTGTAAGCCCCAACCAGTTCTGATGCCTCCTTAAAAGACAAAAACAGGATGGCTGGAGAAGTCATGGACAGAGAAAAAAAAATTGAATTCAAAATTAACATGATAACATTTAGACAAGCAAAGTTACTTCTTGGAAGTGTTGACCAAAAGTACAGAAGAGGCCAAGGATATTCAGATTAACACTTACAGAGTTGAATTTAAATTTCTCAGGCCAGGTCGAAGTACCTACTAGGGGAAGGTGGGGTAGCAATTAGCCGTTCCAGGTTACTTTTCTCGCGTTTTTTTCAGGTCTTACATTTTTACAAATTTAAAAGATCAAAATTCCCTATTTGGAAATGTGTCAATATCCACAGTCAGTTTACCAAATAAAAAACTTCCATTAAATGCAGTGCCCTCAATAAAATAATGCTATATTAATAAGCAAATAATCAGTAAAGATGAATATATATATATATATATATATATATATATATATATAGGTTGTATCAAAAATACTTTTGCAAACTTTAGGGACAGGTTCCTCACACTAAATTAGGTACAAAAGTACATATAAATATAAATTTATGGTCATAAATCGTTCATTTTTGAGTTTTTAAGTGACTTGGCTGCTTCTGGTCTGGAAACGCAATCTGATACTGTTGTGCAGCCTTGTGTTCATTACCATTCACGTGGCCGTATGTAAAAAATCATATCTGCCTGCACATGATATGAATATCTGGCCATTGTTAAACGAAACACTTCTCAGTTAACTCACTACTACACACATTGAAGACAGAATAGCCACAAATGTACACAAATGACAAATGTAACCTAGTCTACATGACAACACAGCACTATCTACCATAAACTTTCTTTAAACTTAATAGCTCAAAAACAAAGGATTTGTGGACATATGTTTATATGGTCTTTTACCCTTGTTTTGGTGTGAGGACCCACTCCTAAAGTTTGTAAACATATTTTTGATACACTCTGTATATATACATTGAAGCAAGGGTTAAAAACAAAAACAGGATGGCTGGGGAAGACATGGACAGAGGAAAAAAATTAAAATAAAAATAAAATTCAAAAGTAACAGGATATTTAGCATTTAGACAAGCAAAGTTTGGTAGTGCTGACCAGAGATGTCCATAATGGTGAGTTAAGTTTGCTGGATTGAGGTAATTTAGTGTGGTTTGCAACATGCTCCATTCATACAGCAATGAAGTTCTTGGAAAAAGTTTTGTGTCAAGCAAGCATATTTGTGTTATCTTACTGGAACAAACCATTATCACCAGGAACTATAGCTAGGATAAAATATTGTAGATGATCTGTAACAGAATTTGTGTATGTCACATGTGTCAAGACAGACTCCAGTTTCCTTAGAGATCATTGTGAACTTTAACAGAATACATCACTAAACCACCAACAGCTTGCACAACACTCTGCTGATAGGCTGCATCCATAGATTCATGTAGTCTCTTCCACATGTGAACAGAAATGTCTGCCCTCGAAAAAGAGCAGGCTTACAGTCACATCACATTGAAACACCAGTTCCTGTATGTACTGAGATGGGTGACTGCTTTGGAATTTGCTGTAAGCTTCGATGTGAGGTTAATGTTATGGCTAATGGCTTAGAATTCCAATTTCAGTTGGGTTCATTACATTCACTTACACACAAATACCATTCAGTAACGAATGAATCCACTTTTCTCCCCTCAATCTATGGATTAATTATTAAAACTTGTATCATTAAAACCATTATTATCTCCAAAAGAATAAAATTGCATGCAAAAGATTTTGTCATTAAAAACCCATAGCCACTAAACAAAAACAACCAACCAACCCAAAAGAGCAGCAAAAGTGACTCATCTGACCAGGTGACATATTGCCACTTTTCCACAGGCTAATGGCAATGTTCTCTGACCCAGATAAGATGGTACCCTTATTGATCAATGACTACAAAATGCCATGGAAATCAGTATATTCTGTACAGAGCATTGACTAATATGTTGAGTGGCACCCGTGTTGAACTCGGATGCGATTTGATGTAATATTTTCTTCTATTCAGTATTTATCATCGGTGTCAGTCACCAGTGGTTTCATTCTTGCATCATCAATAGATTTCTGCAGTTTTCACATGCCACTGATGTTTGATAAACCCTTCCCCACCCAAAAACCTGAAGCAGTTACCACCTCAAATACAGAGAAATAGAGTGTCCTAATAATCACTCTGCAGCTAAATAGCATTAAACCCTGTCTAAAGCCCATAGCTACCTCTTGACCTATTCCATTTCATTTCTCAAAGTAGGGAAGCAAAAAATCATGGTGATGTCTCTTATTTAATACTTTAGTAATTTATTATTTTCAGCATATTGATGATATCAATCATCTAGTAACAAAAGTTCCCCTTTAAAATATATAGTCATAAACAACAATTTCTGTTTAAATTTCTCAGATGATGAGTTATTATTTATATATATTATTTATATTTTGAATATTGTCCTCATCTTTGTTGTGGTTATCACATTTCTGTTGTTTGATTCTACTCTGGTCTTCATTGCCTTACTTGGGGTAAAATGATTAAAAAAATAAGATAAAATGACAACAACAAAGATGAGAACAATAGTTTGAATGTAAATAGTATAAATAAACTACAAAATATACTGATATTTGAACTGAAACCTCAAATCACTTAACCATTATTTTTTTATTTATTATCTGAATAATTTACTTATATACCAAGTTTGAAATATTATAGACTGACTTGAATAAATTGCAGTGATCTTATCAGATATGTGATACATAGATTCATCAAGTGAATTTATAAATTCCTACTCACCTAAAATCCTCTGCATTTTTCAAATCATTTGCATAGAAAAATCCCAAAATGATAAACAGCTGTTCAAGTGTACTAAAACTAGTACTTGACAAACTTGAAGCGAATACGTTCTTCTTCTCTTTTCTTTTCTCTATGTCAGCACACAAATCTTTGAAATTATTCTGCAATGAAACAGTAGTAGCACCACAATTTCTACAAAGAAAACAACTAAAGTAAAGAATCTACAGTTTTTTAGGCTAAGGTTTATGTTATTTACACTATTTACATTGTTTGAACTGTTATCCTCATTTCTATTGACATATTCACAATGTTTTGGCTAGTGTACGCTCCGGACTTCTTCAAATGATATACACATGGCCCAGTGGATAAAAGCATTGGTTGAAGTAATCCGGTGACTTAACCCAAAGAGTTGAGAGAACAATACTTGGTCTAAGCAGAGGTGAACAAAAACTTGGGGAGTTGAGTTACTAAAGGGAATTAACTGAAACTAAGATATCCAGAAAAGGCATGGCACATGGAACTAGAACAATCTACCCTGGTGAAGAAAATAAAGGGTTTGGTTTGAAATTCCAACATATATCACCTGAAGCATACAATGGCTGAAACATGAATATGACAATAAAGATGAGGACAACAGTCTGAACAATGTAAATAGTGTAATTAGTTACAATACTTCATCTCAGAAATATAAACAAAGTTTAAATTGTTTTCAAATACAATGATTTTTTAAAATTTCATAACAAATAGCTTGAATAAAATCTAAACTGAAAATTTTGCTTCAAAAAATAATTTGATTAGGTGATCTTTTAGTAAAAATACCAAATATTGCTTATTACTATAAATCTTGTACTATGTTTAAGTTCATGAAGTTGAGGAACCAAATCAAGAAAAAGAGAGGTACCATCAGAAAAATTGCCATGAAAATATTTATAGAAATTTCACAGGGAAGTTACATTATGGTGATAAGAAACCATCTGAAGTCAAGATGCTAGGTCAGGACTGATAACATTGCAAACTCTTCTTTGGATCTTGCCAAGAATCTTGCAACATATAGCAGGAGTATCAGACCAGATATGACAACAATATTCAATGCACGGATGAATGGTAGACTTATAAATATGCAAGATGGATTCTAGTGAGAAAAATTATCCGGAACAAAACAGTGAACCAACTTTTCTAGCAACATACCTCGCAATTGATTCAATATCATTCCACTTATGTCAATGGAAAACAGGAGATAAGAGAAAAGGTTGGAGGAGATTGGCATCAGAGGGCAAAAATGTTCAACCAAGATGACTAAAAGACAACAGTTTTGTTTTGGAAGCATTAAAGTTCACAAGCCATTTGTTGCTCCAGTTAAAAAATTGAAGGACAGTTTCAAGATCAGCTGCTAATTTGACTTTATTGAGCCTCTCAGACTTAATATTAAGACAGAAGTAAATAGTTATGTCATCAACATAGACACCAAATTGGAAACTAATGATATCAGGAAGGTCATTGATGAAGGTAAGAAACAAAGTGGGCCCAAGGATAGAGCCCTGGGAGATACCCACATTAATTCAAAAAGATCTAAAACAGTGACGTTTTTTATTATATGATTTGTTAAGAAAGATTGGATCAAATCAAGAATTCAGCTGAAGATGCCATAGCCCTTCAGCTTGTGAAAAAGATCAGCATGTCAATCTCTGTCATCCTTCGAAATATCTAAAGCCATATTACAGAAAGTTTCACAGAATCTTTCAGTAATAGCTGTTAATGCATCGACAGTTCACCTAGAGAAACCAAAGTCATATCGTTTGACTGAAAGAAAATTCTTAACCAATCCAGAGTTGATTAGAGCCTCAAGTACTTTGCCCCCACCCCACCAAAAAAGGTAGAGGACTAATATGTCAAGAGTTTGAAGGATCAGATGGTTCACTTGAGTTCTTAAAAATAAGAACTACAGAAGAAGATTTCCAACAAGTTGGAAAGTAAGAAGCAGCAGGGTATTTATTGTTGAGTTTATAAAGAACAAGAGCCAGTTCAGGAGCACATTTCTTTAGGAAAATTACAGAGATAGCATCAAGTCTGCATGCTTTTTGGGGACTGAGTTTGGAGATGATAGCAGAAATCATAGATGGAGTTATATGTATATCATCCACTACAGACTCTTTCCTTCATAAGGGTAATTGAACCTTGCTTTTTTTGTAAAATCTTTTGTGGCTGAGTGGTTTAAAAGTACAACATGCTATACGGTGGTTTCCCTTATGTAAGGAGCACAGAGGTTCAAACCCTGCTAAAAGACACATTTTCTTTGTTAAAGACTTTTGAAAAACCCAGGCCAGTAGGCATTAATTATCCTGTTTAAAAAACATGTGTATCCACTATAACATTTAAGTAATAAGAAATAATGTTGAATTAAAAGTTCATTAATTCCTTAGACATATGCATGTGTATTTTACTTCAGGATAAAATGTTTTGCTTAAAAAAAGAAAAGTATTTTTAAAATATCACTTATGTTTAAATGTGATTTTTCACATCAAGTTTTTATTTTAAGGTGATGATTAAAGCATATATTTGTTCAGAATGCTATGAACATCCATATCTAAGGTAAAAACAAACTTGAATGAAGAATGACAAATGCAAATTAAGATTAACAAAGTTTGCAACTAAAATAAGTTTACAACTTTAATTATGAAAAATAATTCTCAAAAAAGTTATTTTAAAAAAGTATAGAAATATAATTGAAAGAATATACTAAATATTTGTATGCAATTTTTTAGATAAAAATTTATATTGGTTTAAATTTACTCATGAATGCACAATTCAAGCAGAAATTCTAAACTGATGGTAAAATCAGTAAAATGCTACTTACTAATATAAAATTGTAATCTTTTGGACCAATATCTATATTGACCATTTGTGCGACAATATCAAAGCCTGACCATATTTTGCAGGATTGGTTGAAGTCCTTCTGGTTAAGTTGATTTGAATAAGTATCAATTAAGGAAATAAACTGCTGGGCCTGAAAGAAATAAAATATCAACAACAAATTTCAACATTTTATAAAGAATTTTCAAATTTCTCACAGAAAAATCTGTCAGTTCATCATACAAATTACAAGAGTGTAAAATATTTTGGAAAATAAATTAAAAGTTGCTTAAAAATGACAAATAAATAACAAAATCAGTCTTAGATCAGAGAAATGTATTCAACACACAAATCATTGAAATAGAATTTGATTCTCAAGGAATAAATGTTGCCTTGTCAGAGTCTTCGATAATGAAATTCTACTCAAATCAAATGACACCTAAGAAATTACAATAAGGATTTGTTTGTTGAAGAATATCATTTATTTCAATGTAAATACTTCATTTTTGAAAGAAACATGCATGTTATTTATCAATATTTGCTTCTGACAACTGATAGAGTGAAAAGAATTTGAGAAGGTATTTTTTAAAATATGAATTGAAATGTGCATGCATGTATGTACACACATATTGCTACATATTATCATTATCATCAAAAACAATGATAGTTATAATAAATTGCTCATGTACAAAGTAAATGAAATTCTTAACATATTAAAATAATGAAGGTATTTCTTTTTAAATAAATACTTACCAGATTCAGTAAAATATTGTATTCTTTCAAGTTTTGATTGTAAGTAACTAAATAAAAAAGAAAATTGAATAAAACAAAATTTGAAAAAAAAATACCAAGTATAAATGGACAAGTTAACAAATTTCAAGCAATTATTCCACAATACAATTAAAATAAAGAGAATAGTCATTTGACCAAAATTTCATACAAAAGCCAAGTTAAATGGTAGTCACTAGGATTTCACTGATCCTGGAATTTAAATAGTTTTAATGATCTAGTAAAGCAAGGATGTCCTTTTTCAAAGTTCACATGACTCAACCAGATTCAATGTCCACAACAAAATAAAGGCCAGAGTTTGTCTTTATTTTTGTGAAACAATGAACAAACTGACTTTGTTAAACTGTTAATACAATAACAAGTATTTGAAATCATGTGTGTCTAATGTATTACTTTTGATGTTGATAATCTTACATATGCAATTATTGTTATGAGCAAATTAAAAAAAAAAAAAAAACAGTTTTGGAATATATTTTTAGTAGACTTATAGGGCATTTGCACAAAGAGAATGCAACAAACTAGGGAGGATTTTTACTTTCCATGCTGATAGCTGGCACACTACCTACACATTTGAAAAAAAGCAAGATAAGTTGTTCAGTATGAGTGAATTTAATGGAACTGAATAATAAATGCATTTAAAAAAAAAAAATAAATAAATAAATTGCTTAATAGAATCTTAAGATGATTAAATAATTTGTAGAAAATAAAAACAAATACTTATTAGTGATCCAATAAAGAATGTTGAATCAACTAGTATACAATAACAGATTTTTCATTTCATGTTAATGTTGTAAATTAGAACAATTTTCTTGATATGTAGATGCAAGAATATTTTATAAAAAGTCAGGTCTAATCATGAGCAAAAAGTAAAAGTTTTTACATAGTATTGGATCTTCTCTTTTTTTTGGTGCGGGTTTGGAGTAACAAGGCTAAATACATGTAGGGTGCGATGAGTAAATTGTCACCATTTTATATTTTTAATTTAATGCGTGCACATTGTTTGTTTTTGATTTTGTCAACTGTACAGTATAGTAGGGTCAGTTGGGCACCGTCTGTGGGAAAAAGAGCACCATGATGCAATCCACTTTGTCAGGAATTTAGAAATGGCATGCTGTACTGCATGGTATTCAGGTCGGAAGCTCAATACAAACATTTGAGAGTGTTTGGGTGTCAATCTGAAGATAGTGCAGAGGATTCAAAAAGATTTGAATGAGTCTATTGGTGATTACAAAGGTACGACAACTTGGAAAACTCCGTGATCATTCTGAGGGCCCTAGATTCAATATGGAGGCCTACATCAAGTAGCTTGAGGAGGTAGTGCTGCCCTGGGTCAAGGGTGGCTGTTGGAAGACACTATGTCTGGCAACAGGACTCTGCACCATGCCACACAAGTAGGAGAACCCAGTCATAGCTGCAACCACATCACCCCTTACATCTGGCCAACTAACTCCTCAGACTTCAAACCCCTTTGATTATTATGTGTAGGGCATAGTTGAGCGAGAGACCATCAAAACTCCTTGTAACACCAAAGAGGAACTGAAGGCAAGGATTATGGCAGCATTCACCAAATTAACAAGGAAACTGTTTGCAGGAGATTCTGAAGTTGTCTGGCAATTTTATTGAATAAATTTACTCTTTAGTATGTCAAGATATTTTTGTGTAATTTTGGTAAATATATCTGTTAAAATGGGATGTCGGTGTTATTTTCATTTTTGTGTAATTTAAACGACAATTTATCCATCGCACCCTGTATGTTGTAATTGTATAAAGATGAAGCTTATTAGTCTAAAATTAACAATTGCTCTCCTCTCAAATTAAAAAGAAAATTTAGAGGAGAAATATGAACTTTTCCTGTGATACTGATTACTAAAATAATATATTTATCCTTAAAGCAGAAATGCCAAACAAATCTATAATGGCTGGGCACTCGTATCCAAATAGGCTTGTCTACTCAACTGGCTAGCCAATCCCTGTTGCAGATGTTTTCTCAGGCACATTAGGTTTGTTTCTGGGAAAGAGCACATTAACTGGTATGATCAACAATTTGAACAAGGCCAGTACACTCAAACACTCGGTCACAATGATTTGTGACTTCATACTAGCACCACCATTGACAGCTTCCAAATAGTTCTGTCTACCCAATTTAATTCACAAGGCTTGGTCAACCTGTGGTATGGTTTTCATGCACTTTCCAAATGTGACGCACACTGAGATCACCTCTTCAGACTGATAACATCAAGAAGTTATGTTCCTCTGATAAATTGACCACAGTGAGATTCAAACTTGTGTCTCATGCTTGGAAAGCAAAGCATTCTAAGCATTCAACCATGTGATCATACTGACCAAATATCATATTATTAAAATCAGTGTGTTTTCCATAAAGAAGACAGAAACATAGAAAAAAAGTTTTAAATTATATTTTTATGTATGTAAAATGTAGCTAATTTACTAATAAAAAAATCTGTAAATTGAATTCAGTAAGTAATTGCTTCTTTAAAGTGTTACTTACGCAATTTTAGAATTTCTTTCTTGAGGTTTATGAAAGCAGTTTTGGTAATGGAGAAACTTGTTGCCTCTCTGCATGACCCCTCAATATTGTGAGCTTCATCCACAATTACTATGTTCCCAGAAAGTTCAATTCCAACCTGATCAAAAGAGAATATTAAATGAACTAAAAAGGAACATTAAATATTAAATCATTTTAATGCCACAAAATATCTCCAGGACACTTGAGTGTAGTACCTGATCTAGAATTAGTTTTTAAAACTATTTTCAGCTTTGATTTTTAATTTGTAAAATATTTGCCAATAATAGATCTATAAAAGACAAACTGATAATTTTATATTTCAAACAGGAATTAAGTTTTATAAATTAATATAAAATAATATGATAATTATATACTAAAAAAAGATTCTAAAAAAAGATTCTAAAAAAAGATTCTAAAAAAAGATTCTAAAAAAAGATTGAATGAACAGCAACCAAAAATCAATTTTTATCTAACAAAATTACAATGAATTTAAGAAAATACCAGTTTAAAAAAATTTTAATCATTCTTAAGAAGTGTAAGGGAGGGTTTAAAATAATCAATAAAGTATGTTAATTATGCTAGGAATTATGGAACCTTAAAATTGTTTGCAGTTTAAAATCAATTCTGGTTTTAACCATTACATTTCTTCATTAATTTTAAAAACTTGGACAAAACATTTTTTCAGTTCAATGTGTATACTTCAAGAAAAAAAAAATTGTGGTAAACACAATAAAATTTAAACAACAAAAAAAATAACATTTATGAGAATGTTTTACAGAATAGAGTTAAGATGGCAAGAACTATTAAGGAAAGGGTATATTTTTAGTGATGGTTGATTTTGAACTTAACTTTTATATAAGTTATTGCTTTGCTAAAACCTCATTTGAAAGTCAACAGATGCTATTAATTATTCTGTTAATGAATATAATCATGTATAAGCTGACTTAATGTATAGTGTGACCTTTTTTAAATTAATTTTATCCACTCCAGAAAAAAATTACCTGTGTATCATGCAACCAGACACAAAAAATGCATTATCTCTAACCTCTTCAAAAAAATTACCTGTGTATAGTGCAAACCCCTATTTTGTGCATAAGAAACTAATAACAAAAACTTACACTATACATCATACTTATTATAAAACCCAGGTTGTGTGTGTGTGTGTGTGTGTGTGTCTGTTCGTTTATATATTGGATTGGATTTCCTACATTTTTCAACCGATTTCAACAAAACTTCACAGGACTATGTAAAATTACCTTGCGGTGGTTCTAATAGCCCCCAAAATTGGAAAAACACAATTGTTTTTGCACAAAATCAATTTGAAAACACGATTAAGAGGCATCGCTGTCACAAGAATGAAAGGGGGACAACTCATATCGAGTTATACTTATTATAAAACCCAGGTTGTTTGTGTGTGCGTGTGTTCGTTTATATATGGGATCAGATTTCCTACATTTTTCAACCGATTTCAACAAAATTTCACTTTTTTTTTTGGCAGGTAGTGTTTCTTATTGTCTTGCACACTTTTTTCTTTATTTTTACATTCAGAATGCTTTAAAAATTCCATTTACAAGACAATGGTTTATAATAAAATTCTATTCAATCAGTAGACTCATAACGATTGAAAACAAAGAATTTACACTAGGAAAAATAAACAATGTTTTCTAGCCAGGAGTCTATTTCAAAAGCTATTTTTTATAATAAGTATTTTCATGGTAATTGTTCTAATAGACTTTCTTATATGGTATAAAGACTTTATAAATTTAAACATAGTACAAGATTGGTTGCAGGATTTCATCCTTTTTTAATGGCATAGTAGGAACCGTAAATTCTATGCTAACAGCTTCTTCTATCGCACTTCTTGCTTGTGGAAATCTCTTCTGGCTTATTGCTTCCCAGTCAACTTTTGTCTTCAAAAATTTAGATGCAATGTTAATCATTATCTTCTGTCTTCTTAATTCCTTTCTTTTATTGTTCTCTTTCCTTAGTAGTGATTTTTTTTCTCATATTTTCTAACACTCAGTAACCTTTTGTCCCATAGTGGTTTTATTGCCTTGCTTGTGGTGAAAAAAAAAAAAAAAAAAAAAAAGCCAATGTACAAATAGCAGACAGTGGACTTTTCTGTCCAAATTTCTGGGATGAGCTGTCATTATTCATACACTGAATATTATCTCCATCTTTGTTGTTGTTGTTATCCAGCCTTCATCAGGTGACTGTCAATCTGAGTAGGCTTCATAGAATTTCGAAGTGAACCCATAATTTACAAGGTAGATTGTTATCATTCAGCTGCCCATGTCCAGGGATATCTCATCTAGTTCTTATTTAATACTGCTTAATCATTGCTTGACCTGTTCCACTGAGTCTAAGTGCATACTACCTGGCTCACAATTATTATGTCACCAAATTTACTAATCAACAAGTGTCTTGTGGGACAATTTTGAGTGAAGATCTAAGTGGAGAAAACTTTAAACCTAACCTACCTCCTGATGAATGCTGCTGCTACTTGTCAAGCTGCACTCACCAAAGTTTCACTTTTTATTGCAGCTGCTGTTGAAGCCTTGCTGTTACTTCTCTTTCTTTAATTATTAATAGAGCCCATATCGTATTTATTTCTATGCTAGGCCTAATAAGGAGGTCCACATAGCCTAGTATATGCACTGATTCTTTCAGACATTTGACTCTCAAATGTTCATCTCTACAGCATTTTTACTTCATTTCACAGGAGTTGCTGACTACTCTTCTCTCTATATACATGATCAGTCCTTTTTGATTTGTCTCACTCCTTAATTATGGATTTTTAATGTTTCTCCAGCCTTACTTTTAGGGGCCGGCTAGTTTCTCTTTCATATTTTTTGGCACAACTGCAAGGAATGACATTCACACAGTTCTTGGTCATGTTCTCCTCTGTCATAGGCCTAACCCAGCAGAGATTTATCTGTAGGATGGAGCTGCTTGTAAATATTGTCCTGATGTTGTATGGACTGCAGATCATCTGAATCTTTTCCAATAATCCCTCAACATAAGGAACAGACTGTGGCAATCAGTTTCCTGCAGATTATGATGTTATGTTTGCAAGATAATTGTTATTCTGAAAGTTATGTTCGATGATGATCATTTTTTGTTGGTATGTGTCTGTCACCACTTATATGATTTTTGTAAGGTGTTGTAAGCATCAGATAATCCCTTTTTTTTTTTACACTGCATGTATGGTGGGATTTGAAGTTGAGTTATGTCCAGTGAACTTTGGTTGGTTTGTAATATACAGATGCTTTGAACTCATTCTCTGTGTGAATTATTAGTACATACAAGGCTTGTTGATTATTAGTTTCTTTTTCTATTGTGAATTGGATCAAAGGTGTTATTGAGTTCACATGTTCCAGCAGTATTTGCACAGATTCCTGGTATGGCCAAAGTATGAAAGGTCTCATCTATGTATCTTAGCCATACTGATAGCTTCAGTGGTGCTGTTCCTAAAGCCACTTCCTCAATGCATCCTATATATATGTTTGCCATCAAGCCTTTTCTGTTAGTGTATGTCAGACTAGTCAGAAGAATGTTGTCTGTACAAAGAACATTAACATTTCCATCAGGTTATCTAATAGAGAAACTGATGAAATAATTTTGGAAAAATCTCAAGTCAAAAGTTCTTATAATACAAAAAAAGATTTTAAATAATGGTCAATCCATTTATAAATGAAAACAAAAAAATGAATATTCTTCAATATGAAGAACTTAATAAAAATCAGTACTCCTTGTAAAAAATAATCCTCCTTTTTCTACAAGTTTTTTTAAATTCATGTCTACTTCTTTTATATACTGTATCCCTATAGGATGTCAGCAACCATAGCTCTCCACAACGTCCTATTCTTTGTATCTCTAACCAATGTTTGTTCTTTTGCTATTCCCCCCAGTCCATGTTTTGCCATCCACTTGCTAGGTAAATCACTTTTTCTTCTTCACTTCAATGTCCTGTGAATATCAAATTCTCTAAGCTCTCTATCCTCACTATGTGTTACAGAAATTTCAATTATTTCTATCGGATTCTAAGTGCAAGGGTCCTTTTCATTTCTCAAAATTTCATTGTTGTTCATATGTTCTAGTATCTTTCTGTAGAACCACATCTCTGTTGCCTCGTTTCCTTTTCAACTGTGAGAAAATTGTTCAGTATTCATGACCATATATGAGGAGTGATATTACAGAGCAGTTCAGAAGTCTTCATTATTTTTAACAATATTTTCTTGTTTTAATATTTTGGGAAACATATTTTACTCTTCCAATGAAGCTTTTGTTTGCTCTGACACATTTTTCATCAACTATTGAAACACTTCCTAGATAAAATTCTGCATTATTTTATGACATCTCCAACTGCATCTAGCTTGCATCTTCGATTGCATCTATTATTAAAGACCATACATTCTGTTTTCTTATAATTGATATTTCTTTCTTTCTTTCTACTTTCTTTTACACTGTCCATATCTTGGGATATCTTATCTGGTTCTTATTTAATACTTCTCTTTTATTGCTTCCACTATTCCCACTGGGTCTAAGTCTGTACTACCTGGCACAGGGATTGAACTCAAATTTACTATGTCACCAAAGACATGAACCAATGCTTTAATTCATTAGGTTACTGTCTCATAGGTTCAGTTTGAAATTCCCTAATGTTTATCTCTATTGTCATAGTACTGTTACCAGGTGTTTATGATACAAGCAAGATAGTGATTTTCCAAGCATAGTTTAGATGTGGCACAAGGCCGAAAGTAGGGGCACTCAGTGAGGACTGAACTCAATACTCAGTCATTCTAGTGAGACAAGCTTGCTAATCATTACACTGCTTCGAAGTGCCCATGGTAAAAGCAAGATAACTGTAGTAAAGAGATATAAACATTACAAAAAAAATTACTAATACACTTGGTGTAGCACACACACACACACACATTTAAGAGAAAGTATGAAAAAATTATAAATTTGATGTTTTGTTATTTATCTTATTTAGCTTCATCAGAAATTTGGCAAGTGGAATGATTTGGAGTTTAATATATAATATATAAATAAAAAGGGTAAATAAAACCTTGCTGGGTTGTAACACTCTCTTATAGCTACAAAGCAGTAAGGTTATATTTTCCTTTTTATTTAATGCAGATACCCTTATTCAGAAAACCCATATATGCTCAATTTCATATCCAAAACATAAACGAAACAATTTTTAAAGAATTAAGGATTTTTATTACTTCAAACGTTATTTTTAGTGGATGCTATGCCCCATTTTTAAACAGAACAGAAATGTACATTTAAATCCTTTAGGTATTCTAACATAAAGACATCAATACAAAGAGTGAATATTTTTTATATACTTACATTCTGTCGTATGATAGGGTCAATGAAATAGTTATATGGACAAAAAACGATATCTGACTGTGACAGCAGTGACCGGGAAAGAAAATAAGGACAGGCAGAAATCTACATAAAGAAGAAAATAGAATTTCATCAGTGAATATTAAGTCATATCAAGAAAATTTCATAATTTGTATAAAATCCAATGTATTTAATTAATATCTAAAAAAATATTCTTTCCAAATGGTGAGTAAAACTTTTTCAAACTCATTAATTTTAGGGTAAATACTTTTTAACATTCACACATACATATATATATTATATATATATATACATATAACATATATATATATAAGTGTGTGTGCGTGTGCTCAGAAAATTTAGGAGTAGTTAAAATATTACATGTTACCTGATCAATCATTATTTTCAACAAGTTTTTGGCAATTTTTTTAATTAACATTGCTCAGCATCAAGGAATGTTTTTTAGGAGTTTTATAGCCAAATTCAGGTCTAGACTGTATGAGCTATAGGTCAGATATGTACATTACAACAAACTTGAAAGCTATTATATATTAACCAAAGGTCCTACCCACCCAACACTGTATTTCATAGGTCACATGATGAAATAGTCAAACTTGATGAAAAGTTCAATGAAAATGGGAATCCATATTTTGGGAAATAGATCAATCAGTATCCCTGTGTGTGTGTGTTAATAAAACCAACTTTTGAACAGTAATACAGGAAATCCTAAATTAAAGTACAGATTTTTAAAAGTTGTAATTTAATGCAAGTAATTTATGGCTTTATTATATTTTCATCTATGTAAAAAAAAAAAAAAAATAATAAAAGCTTCCTGGGAGATTTTTATTTATAATATTTTTAATAAACATGTCAAAGCAATTTGATATTTTAAAATCCTTATAATAATCCCTATAACATAGCATATTTTACTGCTTATAAGATGCTCCAATGTATTAGACGCCCCCCACACACAATAATTTTGAAGAAATTAAATAAGTTTTTTCTTTATTTGTCATAGCACTTCTTACTATCCCCAATTGTACCTAATGAATAGCATATTTTATCACGAAAACCTGACTAATGACAAATTCATTACCAACTGAGAAGTACCACATTTATGGTAACTATTTAGAATGTAATAATTGGAAGAGAAGTTAGAGCGCATAATACCACTGAAACTTAACCTTATTGCAGCCTGAAATCCTCACAAATCTGGATGGAGCATTAATTTTAAATTAGATACGTGTAAATTTGGATACAGAAATAAGGTTAAGTCTGATTTATGTGTAGGTTAAAACATATGATAGTGTTTACCACACTGCTGAATCCTTATACCAGTATTATAGCTTGAAATCCTCATTACCAGTAATCTTGACAAGCTTATCACAAGCATTAATCAAGCAAAAATCAAGCATTAATCAAGCAAAAATAACCAGCTTGTGCTAAAGAAAGCATAGTAAAGAAACAGTAGTATTATTCTTAAAGTGATGCTGCTTTGTGACAAGTAGTTTAAAAAATAAGGTGTTACTTAAGCAGGTATTACTGTAGTGGAAATTTAATTTCTCGTCAATATCCATGAATCCTAACTGCATAAATAGTTTCTCTCAGAACATTAATTTTGGAACACTGGACTTGCTTTACTTTCAAGGGCTCAGAATTGGATGTAACTGGGTAGTGGAAGCTCACCCCAACACTCCAAACTTATAACTCCACATCACCAACCTTCAATTTATAGGACACTGTGTAGTTTTGAGAGATATTTTATAAGAAAAGATGTATCTTATAAGCAACAATATACAGTAATTTACTTAAAACCAAACCCTAATTTAAAATAATTTTGTTTTTAAATTACTTTATTAGCTCATAAATATTTCACTTTTTTAAGGATGTATTTTAAAACAATAACCAACAGTACATGTCTTAAAAATAAAATATTATAATCTATATCCTGATAAGAAGACATCAACTGTTGAAAACACTTGACAAAGGCTGATTTGAATCTACAAGTTTAATATTTTTTCTAATTGTAATGCTGAGACTCATATTGTTTACTGAAATATCTAGCTTGCAAAATTTAAAATATATAAAGGATAAAATCATGTAATTCACTCAGAGAAGAGATTTATTATAAAATTACACAATCAATACTTTATCTTATGTAGAAAATCCTTTCAATTTTTTTCAGTATTATATCAGCCAAGTACATAAAAATAGGTCTTAATTTTCCAATAAAAAAAGAAGCTCACCACAAAATAACAATTCTTCATATATCAAAAATATTTAACTCCCAAATGGCAGTAATAACTAAATTTAGGTTTTAGCTTAGTGAATGATCGAAATGAGAGGTTACTGAAAATTTCTCAGTTTGACAAAACTTGCCCAAATTAATATTTTAATGTTTAGTCATTGTAATATTGATTTTGGGAAGTGAAGTTAGGCTGAGAACTTTTCAATGCTCCTTCATAAAAGGTTTTACAAAAATATGCCATACGGCCTGCAAAAAAAAAAAAAAAAAATTCAAAAAATAATAAAAAAAATCCAATATCAATGAAAGATAATTTTGTTTCTTCTTGAGGCAATATATTTTAATAATAATATTTAACAATGAAGATTTACATGATATATTTATGGGTAAAAGTGCTCAATATCAGGGATAGAGCATAAATGTGACACTGAGGTCAACATGAAGAGGCAACAATTATTTCTACTCAATAGCCTTTAGAATATGAAATATAACCATTATCACCTGCCCAATAACTGTTAGGATAATGCAATACACTGGAAATATCTGACCTTGCTACCCATAATGCTCCACTGATATATAAATAGTCAAGCTAACACACAATACATATGGCCTGAAGATTGCGCTCAAGCATGAAACAGACTGTCACCTCTTGATGTTCACCTCAGTGTCGTGTCAATATATATATATCATTATCAGTACTATTCAGCTGTACTTTTTGTTTCAGATGTTATAATGGTGCATGCAAGTATTGAGATTCTGGTAATTCTGAGGTATTATTTTGAAACAGGACTTACTGAAATTTTATTGAGTCAAATGAAATTATTAAACAAATTTTCATAACTTTGATTGCATCACAAAATGAATTTAAAAACTATAAATCATACTGAATTTTTACTGCAAACTTTCAAAAGATCTTCAATATCCCAAGCTTCAGTGAGGCCAGCATTTTTTATATCCCTTTGTGTACAAAACTTCTTTAACTTGTGGTGAAAACGGCAAAAGTCTGTCTGGAAAATAAATAAAAGCAAAGTAAATGTTGAATGTTAGAAAAAAAGGTTTCTCATTTATGATTTGTATATTTATAACTGTATATATCTAAATTAAGTTAATATTATAAATGAACATGCCATAAACTTAAATACTAAAAAAAATTGCTTTAAATAAGTCATACATAAAAATCAATTTTCATACACCCTTTATTTTCTAGTCAATTAGATATCAGATATGCTGAAAGAAATTAACTGAACAAAATCTTATTAAACTGATTATATATTTTCTATGTGAATTTCTGGGATGAGGAGTTATCATTACTTACATTTGGACTAATGTCCTTATCTTTGTTGTTATTATTACAATATTTTGGCTATTGTGCTCTTGGCCTTGTTCAGATGTCTGCTGATCCAGGTATCTTTCAGGGAATTTCAAACAGAACCTTTTATTTAATATGAAGATCAGAGGTCACAACAGCAAAAATGTAGTGACAATAACAACAAAGATGAGGACACTTGTCTAAATGCAAATATTGATTATATATCATAAAAATGAAAATAATATTATATAGGAAATAGGTATAGTTTATCTATACAAGGTGATGATAAGCTATTGCCTGATTCAAATTAAGATTAGACCTTTTAAAGTTTACACTTCAGTATACAGACACAGGAATTGATCATAATAATTATAAAATCTCCAAATCCAAAGTATGTTAGCACTGATTGTTAATATTGAAAATAAAATTTTGTTTTGTATAATAAGATACATTCAGAATTGAGTGTTAGTTATTGTAGATAACAGAGTAGAAAGGAAAACATGAAGTCATGCATTAAGTCATGTATTTAAATACTACTGGAAGTTACTTTAGTAGGTATTTTTAATATATTTTATAGTAAAATATACAAACAAAAATTAAGTTAACATACTTTATCACATCATATAATTTTAAAAATATAAAAATCTTTAACCTTGCATTAGTCACATAGGGTGTTTTGTTACCCACAAATTTTTAAAGTACCTCATAATTCCTAGTTGGCAAATTGTTTCTTTTACCCCCTTCCACCACTCTCCTGACTCAGTGAGGGTGAGTAGCTTGCAGCATAGCATAGTTGTAGCTCAGTTGTTGTGGAAGGCAGATGTCAGGGGACTATTCATTTTTGGGAATCTGAGCCAAATAACATAGGGTTAATTGGATTTAATTCAATGAACCACTAGTAATTACAAACCACTGTTAAAATTAACAAGTACAGCAATTATTGGGCATTTTGGTTGTCAACAGATCATAAAATGTAAAATGTTGGGTGAATTCTGAAAATGATTGGAGAAATGCCAACTGAAAGATGAAATAATAAAAGTGAAAATAAACAAGGTTGGCTAACAATGAGCTAAAGTAATAATGTGAAGTAAAGCAGATGTAGTAATAAAACTTACTTCAAGTAAATTTTTACATCCTTCAGTTATAGATGTCATATTTTTTACACGTTGATTAATACACATGACGTCTCTGCTGCCAAGGACACTCATTCTGCAATAAAATAAAATAATAATCAAGTAGTAAATTAGTTCACAAGGGATGCAAATACAGACACATGAATGGGTAGAAACAATTATCTACTGAGAACTGCACAAACAACTAACCATTCAAATAGTTTAAGTACCTTGGAACTTTGAAATTTAAATAGATCAGTCCAGGGAGTCTAATCATCATAAACAAAGAAAAGAAGAGCTGTCAGATAGTGAATGAGACAATTTCAACAGACCACAAAGTAAAACTAAAAAAAAAAAAAAAGAGTAAACAGCAGGAAAAATATCTGACCTTGTTAGAGAACTAAAAGAATTATGGCCTATGACAGGGATAGTTTATTAAAAAATTATTCAAGCATGAAGAACTCAAAAAAAAAAAAAAAAAAAAAAAAAAAAAAAGAAGAAAAAAGGAAGAACTGAAAACCCAAGAAAGAATTAAAATTATCTAGACAGCAACATTACTAAAATCAGCAAGACTTACTATCATTTGATCTCAGATAAAACAACCAGAAATTACTGGTGTAAAAAAAAAGTCAATACAAAATACAATAAGTCCCCATGTTACAACAGTTCAGGCCTATGATGATTCATGGTTACAACACAATCTTCATTAATCTTCTTTCGACTTCTGCCATTTGCTTTGTACATATGATGCAAACGGCAAAGTAGAAGAATACATATGAGAGTATGTATTGTATTCATTTCATTATATGTATTATATTTATGTCCTTCATGTGTTTAGTCCTAATTATGTTAATATATGTCATAGAAATGTGTTGTCATGTCCGAGATTATTACTATTGCATTAGCATAGGTGAGTGATGCAAGTTCATATTCCCAGAAAATTGGGGCTACATTCCAACTTACACAGAAAATTGCATTACGACACATCATAAGAACAGAGCTCTGTTGTAAATCAAGGACCCACTATAATAAATATTAGTCCAAATTTGTAACAATGAAAAAAATTCTTTTAACAAAATACAAAGTGACATAAATTTATATAACCTTTCTTCAATCAAATGTACCCAAGAATTTCCAGTGAAGAATAAAAAAAAATGATCCTATAGATTTGAGATACTTTAAATGTAAGATCCAAAGTAATTAAATATAGAAGGAATATTCATTTATATTTCAGTACACTGGCTATAATTAGTTATGACAATCAGAATAGGAGAAATTTCACCACACTTTCACATAGGAATCACAATACTAATATGAAAGTCATAGGTTTTTCTACTTAATTTCTTACCCATTCTCATTCAATGGAAAGTAAAAGTGAGTATGTGTTGGTATTTCATTACAATCATTTCAATCAGATTTGTAAAATTATTTGAAACTTTGAAAATATTGAATTACTTTAAAATATATATCGACAAAGTTTGAATGTACAAAAGACAAACTTTTTTTTTTAGAGAATGCAAACTCAGAAATGTTTATCAAAATCCATTTTTTTAAAAAAAAGTACACCTTCTGTATTGTCACATTTCCTGCTGATTTTTTAAGTACATACTATCATGAAATTTTACTTCATTAATTTGAAACAATTTACAAGTATATTTAATTAACATTAAGTAAAGCATTTTTCAGCCAGTTAAAAATAAAAATTGTAATATTTTACTTACTTCACATTCTTATATTGTGACTGTTTTAATTCTTTTATCACCTGCTTCAGTTGTTTGTGTGTGCGACTCCCAAAAAAGATTATAGGTACTCTGAATATAAATAAACAAAAAAACTTCTAAAACACAATATTTCACACAGAATAATTCTCAAAAATACAAATTCATTCAATTTTTTTAAAAAATCAGTTTAATAATCACTTATCCAATAGAAATTATATAAAAAAAGTGTCTGTTAAAAAGTGAAAGGAAAGAAAAAAATCCTATTTACTTTCTTTTGGGAGTTCGTCCTCCCTTATTCTCATTGCACTGACACGTACATTCTTTCTTTTCTGTGGTAGACACATGTTTCTTCCAAGGACTTGTATTCAGAGTGTTATTAATTGTGCTGCAGCTAGGATTGGTATGTTGATGTTGGTCTGGCATTTCATAGGCTATGGTAACATGGGGATGACTTAGTTTTGTTGTTTTCTATTCAAGTAAAAACAAGCAGAAAAATAAAGTTTAAAAGTGAAGAATTAATTTAATGATCAGTTTGAATTTTAACCTTTCTGATTATTTATTTTCTATGCTATAATAAATTAGTTGTTTATTAAAAAACTTTGTTATATTTTACAAAGTTTTATAAGTTTATTGAAAATTACTACAGAAATAAAAAAAATAGCCTCAATATCTGAAACAAAAACTACTGTAAAATGATATATTGGTTACCTTGCTGAAGTTTTAGATATAATATTAGCTATTAAATTAACGACACTGCAGTGTCTTTTACAGAATGATAAATTCTAAAAAAGCAACAAAGCATACATACCTAAAAGGTATGCAAAATGAGAAAACCTTTGATACCAAATATATATATTCCTATCTATTTTAGTAGCAAACATACAAATTTGGATAAAACTACCTGGTTGTTTCGTCGCGATTTTAAATGATGATCCAAATCAACAAAATCTTCATCATCATCATCAGGACAAATGTTATTCATGTGATGTGTAGGAACAGCAGAAAAGGTTTCATTTGATGTATCATCATTTGTAACTTCTTGTACACAGCATGCATCTGGAATTAAAAGTAACAAATTAGTGGATATATGTGTTAAGAAAAGCAGTAGCAGGTTTATATGATATTAGTTTACAATTATAATCTCCCCATATTTACTGTACATATTGTAATTTTCTGGTATTAAAATATACTATACTTTTAATAAAAGTAACACCCAAAATATATGACAAACTAAACAGTGAGATTTCAAATGTACATGTCGCAGTTGCTGCTGGCTGCTCCTAAACAAAAACAATCAGGACGACTTTGACCTTCACAGCTATTTCTACTGGAACTGAATCAGCAGTCTGGAAGTAGATGTTGTATAAGGAAATGTTAACATATAAATGTTAATATATAAATGGTAATTAAAACAACTATCAGGATATGTTTAGAGTTAAAAACATACCTTTAAGCATGTTGAACATGAAATGTTATCTAGAAATTAAACAACTATCGGGATATTTTTGTATTTAGCACTTTCTATTCCCAGTAGCCAGGGAGTAGATGAACACATGGAGTGGGATAAATTTGACTTCTTTTTGAGAAATACGACCTTCTCAGTCCGGGGGCTAAGATTGGCAGTGTAGTATCTTTGCACTACTTGATATCCACTTTTGATCTTCCCGGTGTCCTGCTGAGTGATACTCTTCAGTAAGATTCTGGTTTCCACAGTTGATTCACCACTGAAGTTAGTATTGTCTCACCGACTCGACCCTGTTTAGAGAGGAGGTTTCCATCTGCGAGTTGGAATATCTCCAACGATTCACCTGAATCATCAAAGCAAACAGCCAGGTGGCAACCATTCCAGCTTCCTGTCACTAACATGTTCCTGCTGGTCCTGTCATCCATGGACCCCACAACCAAGTTCTTGGGAGAGACTCTCACAAAAAGGACTTATTCTCTCCAAGCTACAAAATTTTGTTGTTTTGGTTCCAGAGCCTTTTCTCGTCCTACCTGCCTTAGCCAACAGTCATGTTTTCCTGACCTCGAAACCTGACCTGCCATCTGACCAACAACCAACTTGCCAACCAATGACCTCCCAGGTTACCAAACCAGACTACACAGATCTGACTACAATCCAAGACATTCCTCGTGGAACAATCCTTTTCTGTTTCGTTATAAAAACGCACATTGTTTTGGTGTAAGAAAACTGATGTTTTTGTTAAATATAACCCTTTGCCTTTGTCTCCTCACACCTTTCTTCAACATAAACCAGCTTGTGGGGTTGACATCCTTAGCCCCACAACATACATAGGTACATAAATATCTATAGGCTAATGATGAAAAATTTATTTTACACAAAACATATTTTTCAACATAATCCCCTTTAATGAGAAGAGATGGGAACTGATCATTTAAGCACATCATTTACCACATTTACAAATCAACTAATAGAAGAGAGCAATCCTGCTTTCCCTCTTGAGATCAATGTACTGATGATGAGGGGGATGGCTATGCTGATGACAGATATCCATAGTCAACAACCTCTACCAAGTGTTCAAAGAAATAGGACTCAAAATAAACCCTTCCAAAACAGAAACAATGATCTAGAAATTGAATAAAAGCAGTGATGACACCTACACTGAATCCATCATAAAAATTCAGAATGTGAAATTAGTAAATACCAAACACTTCAAATAACATGGTGTATGGATCAGTTATGTTACAAGAAATTTAATATGTGATAAAGAAATTGAACATAGAATAGGCTGTGCTTAAGGTAGTTTCACCCAACACAGCAAATTGCTACAAAGCCAAAACATTAACCTGAAAACTCAAGTCATATTCTTAAATAGCTTTGTCAGATCAAGACCTTCATATGGATGTCATGCATGGTGTCAAAGCTGTTCAGAAATATCTAAACTATCAGCTGTATATAACTGCTTTCTAAGGTCAATGCTTAAAAATAACTTTGTGCAAGTGAAGCCTGTGGATTTTAACAAAGACGATCATTCTTCAAACCTTGTCGACTGGTGCTACAGAATCACAAACAAAGAACTGTACCAAATAACAGAAACCATATCAACTGAGGACTTTCAACAAGCATAACACCTAAAATAATATTACATGTAACTCAAAGAGAAAATAATGACATAATGAATATGTTGATGTTCTATACTACTTCAAATAAAAGATTAGTATGGAGTGAGTAGCCATGGTCAAATGCAAAATAAGTAATTGTCCTACAAACAGAACTGACAAAGTTTGCAAAAAGCAATAACAAGAAAAAGAACAGGTCCAAAAATAATATAAAGCAAGCAAACAATATATGAACAGAATTGACAAAGTTTTCAAAAAGCAATAACAAGAAAAAGAAAAAAATAAGGGAAAAAATAATATAAAGCAAGCAAACAATATATGCAAGGCAAAGTAACAGTAATAAGGCAAAAAAAAAAATCACAAACTAAGAATTGGGGTTGACACAAAACGAAGTTTGAACAAATGAATATAACATTCTGACTTCAAGACAAGACGGACTAGGACTGAGTCAGAGGAAACCGAGAATTAGCCTATTTATTGACTAGAAAAAAAAAACACCAGCATGCATTTGTGTGTTTCTGCCTATAAATTGGGGAGGGGCAAGTGTTTTGCAGTCATTCCTAAATGGAATTGGAACCAACAATTAGGAAGGAAACCCCCATCAATACTGGAAAGAGCAATAATAACTACTAGACACGAGAAAGCTATTTTTCTGAAAAATTGTTTTAAGAGAAAAATTTTATAAATTTCAACCAAAGCAGCACTAGCTGCTTGGTCAATGAATATCAAACATTTCTATATAAGGAAACGGCTTTACCAAGAACGTTTCTTTATATGGAAACAGCTTTACCATTATGAATGCACTTAAATTAGTGGCAAATATTTATAACAGATTAATCAGTATAAAGTGAAAATTTCAAATAAAAATTCAGAAACATGTCAGATTGATCCAATCTTATCATTTATGCAATGTGGGATTATTACTTTATTTGAAATTGATTTCACATTTATCACTAATAGTAATATTGTGTTATATATATATATATATATATATATATATATATATATATATATAGATAGATAGATATATATATATATAGATATATAGATATCAATTAACATATTGAGTTAGGCTTTTCTGCTATCATAATATAAACTGATCTCTCAAGATCTTTTATAATATTGTTTTTAATGATAAAAAATGATATGCTAAGAGAAAAGACCAAAGTATTTTTTAATTATTTTTTAAATTTTTTAATCTTTTCTAGCATGTTCAAAATTTTGGTTAAAAATCTTGTTCTTTTTTTTAACATCAGCAGTCATGTAATATTTACCATTAGTTTTTTTAGTGTCTTTTTTCAGTTGAAAAAACACATTAATTTGGAAATTCTTGCAAAAGTCAAATAATTGTTGGATTTTAGTGAAACTTTCAGAACTTATTTGCAAATGAATGAAATTATTTTAAAAATGTTTGTTTTTTAGAAAGTCATGATAAAAATATTTTTTTTATATCTGTTACACCCACTTTAGTTAATTTTATGAAAACTCAAAAATTTGACTTGTGTAGTTTTGTGATTATATTAGTTAATATAATATAAATCAATTTTTTTTTTTTTTTTTTAGTAAATTTCAACCTGATGTTACCACAAATTCAACTCCGAATTATAAAATACAAAACCCAATAAAACTAAGACATTGTTTAATTAAAAAAGCTTTTAATGAATTTTACAAATAATATATATTAAAGACACTATGTCTGAAGCCCAAATATTTTTCCAATGAAAAATTAATTTTTACAAGAATTGTTTTTTCTTTTTCCAATTTTAAATACAAAATGTGATAAATTTGTTAAATATTTTAAAATTAAGTTTGAATCCTCATATTTTTGGAAATGCTGTTATTAAAAAGATCAATCATAATTTTGAAAGCTTATTACAATCTGTGACACAATAATATCTTTAAAATATTTTTTAATATGCAAAAAATGTATTAAAAACATTTTCTCCAAAACTATGGATACATGTTTCATAAATAATAGGTCATGTGTTTTAAGAGAAAAGCTTTAAGAAATTGCTTTGCTTTCCTTCTGGCTAGCACATATCAAATTCTCTGACTGACCATTATCGTCACATTTTCAAAATTTTTAAATTTCTTTTTTACATCCTATTTCACTAAATATTTTAATTTTATTTTTTAAATATAATTAATTTATTGTTTTTCAGTTAGAGACATACTGCAATTATTAATTATTTTTTTGTTAGATTCAATTTTACGGACATATCTTTGTTAAAAAAAGTACCTAAAAAACAATAAAATATAAGACTTTTGAAAGTGGATAAAGGCAGTTAGATCTAGTGACTAGACTCAAAGAGTTGTGAGTTCAATACCAGGCTACAGCAGTGGTGAACCAAAAGACATGGAGAGTTGCGTGAAAGGGAAATAAGACATCTGGAAGAGGCATGGCACATGGAACTAGAACAATCGACCCCAGTGGACGAAATAAAGGGTTCAGTTTGAAATTCCAAATACCTGAAGAAAGCTGGAGCATACAACAGCTGAAACATGGTGAATATGCAAATGAAGATGAGGATAAGAGTCTAAATAATGTAAATAATCATAGTACCTCATCCCATCTATAGACAGATATTAAATAAGCTGGTTCACTTAAAGTTCAAAAATAACTGTCACTTCTGTCCTTCCATCTGAAAAATTGCCCTGATGTTAGTTGTCAATACATTGATGTAAACATCAATTCACACCCACAAAACCAATCACTACAGTTAGACATGCTTCTCTTATTTTCAACTAAATTTTTTCTGCTAAAAAATTAAGTAATGTTTGCTTCCAATTACATTAAGTAAACTTTAAATTTTCTAATTTTCCTCAAATAACTTTTGAAAAAAGTATAATTGAATTTTACAAGATTTTTAAACGGAGAATTTCACTTTTGTTTACAAAGTTGTCAAAAATGGCTGACATGATTGATTTTATGGCAATTTTGCTGATTTAAAAAAAAAAAATTTTTAACTAAAATTTTTGGATGTGCTAGGAAGGATTAAAAAATGTAAAAAAAAACAATCAAAAAATACTTTGGTCTTTCCTTTTAACACTAACATAAACATTTAGATGATAAAAAGATTGTTTATCATGTTTGGGGCCTTTTTTCATCAGGGCATGCTCTTTTTTAGCAACATATTGAAGATACCTATAATTATATATATATATATATATATATATGATATAATTTTTAAGCAAGTTTTTAATACAACACCAAATGGCAATTCCTATATATTCCATAGCTATATACTGGAGAATTTAAATTGGTTAAGAAGAAAACAATGCAAATAAAAAGACATACTGCTGTTATTTTTCTCTTGTTCTTCTTTGTGATTGTCGTTGTTTAAAAGTGCTTCTGATTCACTTTCCTGGCAGGCTTCACATGGAACATCTGAAGAATTCAAGAAATTAAAATACAGCAAAGCAAGAATTATTTATATCCTAAAAATCTCAAAACCATTTGTCAAATCTAAAATATGAAACTTTTTAAGTCTCAAATCATACATTAAAAAGTATAATTTGATTAAATGAATCTTCATTAGTGGCCAGTATTAAAAGAAGCAAAAACAATTTTAATCAGAATTAAATTGATTTAAAAAAAAAAAAAATTTCTCTAACATATTTTGTTCAGTTCTCTTTTCATTTCAAAATAACACCTGACTGACAGATTACTTGTTGACAACAATAAATCAGCAAATTAAGAAGTTACCAATTAACTTGTCTGAAACCAAAGTTAAATCTCTAAGACTTCATCTAAAATTACATAAAAGTTCCTAAAGATATAAAAATGAAAAGTTAGTTAAAAAGGCAGCAAATAAACACATTGGTTCCAAGAATTCCATGGTTAACTGTATCAAAAGGGAGATGTCAGTGGTTTGAACAACAAATATTAACAAAAATAACACTTACAGTTTTTCTGTTCATCTATTTCAGATTTTAATTTTGCTGAAAAGAAATAAAATAACATATAATAAAAATATATAACTCCTTTTCTGCTAATATTATTAATGACTAGCAGCATGGGCTGGCGTTGCCCGTACTTGATTTAAAAATCATACGACTCATACAGCAATCGCTATCACTTGACTTAAAATATTTTTGCCCTTCTTTGTCTTTAAAGGAGTGCCCTTTGTCGTGCTGATGTTGCTACATGCCTTACTTCTTGCCTATCTCACACTGCGAATTTTTTCTAAGCTCTATACTAAACATTAAATCTGTTACGAAAAAAGAACTAAACAAAATGAACACAAAATGATCAGCTTTAAAAAAAGGACTCATAGCTGGAAAAAACGAATGAAAAAAGAATGTTAACAAATACTTTTTCACACCCAACGCAGTTCTGCGGAATCAGAATTAACATTGAGTTTAAGCAAGCGAATGAGCTAATTGGAGTAAAGTGCCATGCATATTTAAATTTTTCCCACTTGTGACAAATGCAGCTATCGATTTTTTTTGCATGCTAGCATGCTAGTTAACATTCGTGTCAGTCAGCTGTTGGCTCTCATGCTGGCCAATAGAATCTTCCTGCCTATTCATGGCAGCCAGCTATAGGCTCTCACTCTGGCCAGTAGAAAATGGCTGCAAACTACATGAAAGTGCTGTAGAAGCATGAAAAAAAAATCGATTATTTCCACTATCAATGGGAGTTGGGAAATGCAAAGTCAGTCTTGGCCTTCCCACTAACTTGGAGCATGTGCATGTAAATTTTGGTGCAAATCTGTTGAAAATTACAGCCATGCATTCATCACACACATCCTGCCTTTTATATATATATATATATATATATATATATATATATTGTATTGAGCACTTTTTTATTATTTTAGCTGTTGCTAGGGAGAGCTTTACCTTTGATTGTGGTAGATGCTATTTTCAGTACCCTAATTATTTTATTAGATGCTTTTGTCAGTACCCTAATTATTTTATATTCAATGTTTTCTTTTTTTTTTAAGCATTTCCCCCCAAGCAAGTCAGAAGTGCCATTATCACACAGGGGGTTATGGAGAGTGAAAATGAGAGAAAAGTGTCGGTGTAGGGGGGAATGAAGAAAGGAAAAAAAGAACAGGTATCAACGCAACAAAACATGGTGACTAATGTTGCATTTAGGTTTTTGCTGATTGTAGTTATCAGGGAAGCTAGTGAGAGGAATGGAATTCCAATATGGAGAAGTGCGAGGAAAGAAACTGTTAGAAGGGTGGTTACATTTAACTATTTCAACAGTAAAAAGTTGGGACCTAGATGCCAATCTAGTAGTACACTTAAATTCATGTAGTCAGGGCACCAGGGAAAAAATACTCATCAGTGCAGTAGCCATGAAAATATTTGTAGAAAAGACAGAGGGAAGCCACATCATGTCTGAGAAAGCGGCTGAAGTCAAGAAGCTAATTCAGTACCGATTACATTACAGATCATACTTTAGATTTTTTTGAGAATATTGCAGTAAGGGAAGGTAGGGGAAAATTTTATGGATAAAACTTTAACTGTGCAACCAGTAATAAAAATCACAGAAATGCAATCTATGTTGTTATTCATTTAAACATCATTATCATTTAATAGTAATAAAAAAATAAATATATAATATATTTAAAGTAATAATAATAGTAAAAAAAGTAATAGATAGATACACACATATACAATACATACATACATACATATATATATATAAACTTACATAGTTACAAACCTAATATATATTTTTCAGTGTTTGATGCAAAATAAATGTCTATTTTTAAAACTATATAAACTTATTTCTATGATAACATTTAAGTATAATTTCATTTCTTTGGTTCAATAACGGGCTTGTATTTTTGTACTTAATTATTTTAATTTTTTCTTCCAGGTATAGTTTGCATCTGTTTATATATATATATATATATATATATATATATATATATATATATATAGATAGATAAAAATTAAGATCAAATATAAATAGGGATGCAAGAGAATGATAGGATAAGGTACAAATAGGAAATTTTTATAAATCTGACATGCTTTGTTTTTATTAACACTCGAGATGTGGAGGTTTATTTTCCACGAGGGTCGGCCAGGTGAAGGTGAGAGGGGGAGCACATTGCTCTACCACAGAGCCAAGAAAACGGCTGTATTTATGTCGGCTGCAGTAGCATCGTAGCCAGTTGGCAATATCTTTTGGTTGATGACTAAAAATGAACGTTCACATTTTGACTGTACACATGGGTTTCATTTAGACACCATGTGTATTTAAAGTAGTTTCTGGTTATTATTTTTAGTTAGGAGAACTTGTGTATGTTTAGGTTTCATTTGTTTTATTTTTTGTGTATAGTTCTCTGAAAAAAAAAAAAAAAAAAACACTGAGTCACCGGAAGTTAACGGCATTCGGACATTTGAGTAGCTGGCAGTAACTTCTGGTCGGGTGCGATACCCTTAACCGTGCTTTCAAATTGATTTTGTGCAAAAACAATTGTGTTTTTCCAGTTTTTGGTGCTGTCAGAACAACCGCCGGGGAATTTTATGTAGTCCTGTGAAGTTTTGTTGAAATTGGTTGAAAAATGTAGGAAATACGATCCCATATATAAATGAACAGACACACACACATACACAATCTGCGTTTTATAATAAGTAAGATTACTGCTTCTGTTGATCCTAACATGAAAATCACATTCAAAACACATATTTGGATACTATAGAGTCATAAGTTCCTTTGTGTTGTATTTCTTCCAAGTCATTTCTCATTTGAACTAAATATACTCAGCACTAAGACTGGCAAAATTATATCAAAATTATGAGGGCAGAACTTCCATCTACATCTAATTTTCTGAATTGCTACCAGCCATGTTAAATGAAATAAATTTGTAATGCATCCAGTAGCTTATTTTTTTTATTTCTGATTCATGCTTAATGTTCATAAAATACATGCAAAAAATCCATAGATAAGCACAGTTTGAACCAGATCTCCAGCCAGAAAAGAATTGATTGGAGATGGAAAAAAAACATTGAAACAGTAATTCAAACTTGATTTCAGGTGTTATTATTAAAGGGCAGGGCAGTGTGATTTTCTTTTATGTGAAGCAAAAGTTAGTAAAAAAGAAAGTTGCATCTAAAATGATGTAATGGCAATACAGGAATGCTGCACTTGGTGAGGCAATTACATGCCTTGATTGATTTGTTTTTTTACAGCTTATCAACCTTTTGCGGATTAAACCACAAAATATTTTTAGAGCATAAGAATTTTTTGTAGAAAATAATGATTTAATGATACTAGTCCTACTCATAGTTAGGAGGAGAAGAGGTGGATTCATAACCTTTTCTAAAGGGTGTTTGTATGTAAGTGAATATAACAAACCCTACTGGAATTGGAACTCTGCTTTCTAATTTACAACTCTGATCAGTTACCCATAACAACACCCAGACATCCAAACTTACAGCACCTGGTATTTCCAAGTAGTCACCCTGCTAGGTACTGACCAGGCTTGACATTGTTAACGTTAGTGATCATTCAAGAACTAGTGTTTTAATGTGATATGGCTGTAAGGCCAGTACACAACTTGAGATTGGATCTTCACTACCAAATGATTGTTGTGGTGACGACTATGCTACACTCACCGCCATCTCTGCTTACTGATCCTACTCCTAACACAACCTATAAAAACTGTAGTCAAATCAAAGAAGAGTTCTGTTAACAACCTAACAACATTTAAAGTTGAATATAGCTAAATGCTTTCTTCTTAGCTCACAACAATTTATTCAACATAAACTATGGAAAGATATCTGAAATCCTGTTGTTTCAAGGTGGACCCTAATGTGAGTGATGCTGCAGACCAATGACACCATTAGTTTAAAACTTTTAGTAATTTTATTGACACTATTGACCCTGAAAGTAAAACCAGATTAAATGTGCTTATTAACTTTCTGTTAATTTCAAAAACCTAAGGCTTTTGACACAGGACTGCAAATTTCAGTCTCATACTGCCAAGGAGTGCAAAAATGACCACCATAGAGACACCTTTATTAACAACATATATTCCAGCTACATTCACCAATGTCCATTGGAGAACAAAACCTTGGAGATAGCATTTGAACAGGCACATTCCTTGGAGGTAGCTAAAAAGGAGTCTGACACTTATACAAAGTTCAACTACACCATTAATGCAGCTGCCTCCAATACCTCTTCTGATCAAAACATTGTAGCCGCTTTAAGGGTTAAATGTTTCTTCTGTGGGTTCAGAAAACACCCCTGTACACAGTGACCAGCCAGGGAGGCTATATGCAAATCCTGCAGTAAGGATAACATATAATAAAAATATATAACTCCTTTTCTGCTTATATTATTAATGATTACTGCTTCTGTTGATCCTAACATGAAAATCACATTCAAAACACATATTTGGCTACTGTAGAGTCATTAGTTCCTTTGTGTTGTATTCTATGCAAGATTCTGTAGGTCTAAACCCAAGTTTTCTGTGTCTACTTCTTCAACAACTACCTGCAATGCATTGGCAATCATACCTCTTAATTTGCTGAAAACTGTTCTACTGGCTAGAATAAAGTTATCTCTATGGCAGCTACCAATTTACAGTCTAAAATAGTAGGACACTACATAGCAGATGTTATCATTGGCAATCACACAAAAAGTACAACTAATTATTCTTGATAACTTATCACTGATATAATAATCAGGCATGACATTTTGAGCCTACATTCTAAAGTGGAAATTTCTTTTGGTGGAACCAGACCCCCCCTCTCCATATGTGGTTTGACTACAATAAAGGCTCCCTATCCAACACTTTTTGATAATCTCTATCCCAGTTGTAAGCCTATATCTATTAAATCAAGGAGATATTCTGAAGCTGATACTAAATTCATTAACTCTGAAGTAAAACGGATGTTAGCCAAAGGGATTGTGAAACCTAGTTTATCTCCCCATGGAGAGCACAAGTATTGGTTACTGGTGGTCAAAATGACAAGAAACACTTAGTAGCCAAAAAATTCTCAAACCATTAATAGATTTACTAAGCTAGATGCTTATCCTCAAGAATGATTTAATAAAAAAGATATCCAAGTACTGAGTGTTTAGTTTGGTTGATCTGCACAGTGTTTACCACCAAATCTGGATAAAAGAACAAAATAAAATGGCAGACTTTATCAATTCTGCCAGGTCCTTTTTGGGGTTACAAATGGGGTAGCAGCTTTTCAAAGGGTTATTGAACAAATAATTAGGCATAACAACATTAAAGACACTTATGCTTACATTGACAATATATGTGGCAATCTGAGCACGACAAAAATTTACATAAATTTATGGAAGTTGTCAAACACCTTAATTTAACCTTCAGTCAGGATAAAAATATATTGTGTCAAAATTCTATTAACCTTTTGGGTTGCACCATTTCAAGTGGTATGATAAAACCTGATCCAGAATATTTGCAGCCCCTCCTAAATTTACCTGTTCCAACAAACAAAGCTTTCTTATGTTGAGTAATCAGTTTGTTCTCTAAGTGAATATACCATTTTTCCCCAGAAAATACATCCATGAGTAATAATTTCAAAATTTCCACTAGAACAATGTGCTGTTGAAGTTTTTTAAAATATTAAGCAAAACCTTGTAAATGCTGTGGTCTTTACCACTGAAAATAATATACCTTTTGTTGTTAAAACGATACCTCAGAAAAATCCACTGCTGCAAATGGCAGACCCATAACATTTTTTTATAAGACATTAACAGTCACCGAATGTAAAAGATTGTAAAATGTCCTTCAAAAAAGAAGTGTTTGCTATTGTAGAGTCTTTATGTAAGTAATGACATTATTTTCTAGGAAAGCATTTTCAACTAATAGCAGATCAAAAATCTGTATAATTTATGTTCAACAGAAGAAGGGCAGGAAAAATAAAAAATGTAAAGATGACCACTCAAACTTTCTTGTTATTCTTATATCATATTCAGGGAAGCAAAACTATGCTGCTGATACATTATCTAGATCACACTGCTCAGTCACTAATCCAAACAAATTAGCATAGATTCACGATTCCTTGTATCAGCCTGAAATAACATGTATGGCCCATTTTGTACAAAGTAAAAATCTTTGTTATTCAATGGAATTCAAAAAGAATGATAAAAACCTGTTCTGTTTGCTCTGAAATAAAACCCCACTTTTATTTCAAGGATGAATGTCATGTAATAAAAACTATGTAACCCTTTGAGAGACTTATTGTTATACCATATGAGTATGTCCCAATTCCTATAAATACAGTGGTATATACTGTATGTTGTCTTCCACTTGAGATTCACCTTGATTCACTTCTAGCTCACCACTAGCAGTTGATTACTTACTACACACCCGCTGGCATATCTAGTATGTTGTTTCTGTTATAAATATTATCGTTCCATTTCCAACCTTCATTTTCATTATTCTTATTCATTAACCGTTACCTAGGTTACAACACTTATCATTGACTATAAAGGCCCCCACCAACAAATAATAAAAATCAGTATATGTTAACCGTAATTGATGAATTTAGCAGATTTCCGTTTGCGTTTTCCTGCAAGGACTTGACCTCTCAAACAGTTATTTACTGTTTTCAAAATATTTTCTGACTATTTGGAATACCAGCATATACTCATTCCTACAGAGGCCAGTCATTTCTTTGTAAAGAACTCACCTCATTTTTTAACACAAAAAGTATGGCTAGGAGTCACTATTTATAATCCATGTGGGAAGTCTAGTAGAACATTACAATTGGATAATTTGGCTCTGCATTCAAGAGGTCTCCAGGATCCCATGTGGTGGACAGTACATCCCCAGGCTCTTCATTGCATCAAGCATATGCTGTGTATCATTACTAATGAAACCACAAATGAGAGAATGTTTCATCACCAATGGAGAACAGAAGATGGGTATTTGCTCCCTTCATGGTTGTCTTAACCCGAAAGTGTTTTGATGAGACATCATGTGCGGCAAAGTTTGAACCACTGATAAACAAAGTTGAGCTACTCAAGGTTAACACTAATTATGCACATGTACACCTACAAAATGGATGCTTAAGTACCATGAATCAGAAATAAAAAAAAAAAGAATAAGTTACTGGACACGGTACAAATTACTTTTACAGTTCTTTCAATCAATCTGTCTTCTACCATCTTGGAAGTCTCTGAATACATGTATGTTAATTATTTTGAACTGACCTTTATAACACTTTTTATTGCGATTCAATTTGATGACCTCTGATGATCATCATAAATTTCACATTCTCTAATCTCATTTTCAAATCACAATAATTCAGTCTTTAATTACTGTTCTCGTAAAATAAGATGAAACATGTATTCATAACTTTGCTTAAACTTTATATATATGATAATAATAGATAAACAAGGCCATATGTACAAGCCCTTATATACACAGATGTGTAGATGACATAGCAGTTATTAGCAGGCTCTGTTCAAATTCCAATTGAAGCTATTGCATTCATTTCAAACAAATGCCATTGGGTAAGGCAGTTTAAGAGAAAGATAGATCTGAATTTACCCCTCTACTAATGAGTTAGTTTAGGAGGGTAAGGGTCATTACTCTCTATATCTGACAAATGTAAGGAAGATCTAGATTCTATAGTGGACTGAAAAAAAAAATAGCTGATATAAATAAATACACTTACACATGCATGCTTGTAGATATATATTTTTATCACTTTAAACATGATTTTTAGTGGCGACACATATTTGCTACTTGCCAGAGATCATAAGTTTTTCTTAAATAAGATTTTTCAAATATTCAGACTGGCAGACAAAAATAAATAAATATACTATTTAATAAATAAATGGAGTACCTACTCAAATGTGAGCATCTACTAAAAATAATGTTTAAAGTGATAAAAATCTGTTGGATTAATAGAATATCCATTCTAAAATTCTCTTTGTTTACATTTGGATATGTGCAGATATGAAAAATTTTGAAAGATCTATGACAAAAGAAATTTTATTCAAAGGCACAAAATTTAACCTTGCCTGACTGATTGTGGCTAAGTTGGTTAGAGTGCACTGGGCTTAATGGTAGCTCCCTCATTCCCTGGGGGATGCAGGTTCACATTCTGCTGGCAAGTGCAAGTTTTTCTTTAATAAGATTTCTCAAGCATTCAGGCCAGTAGGCAAAAATAAATAAATATACAGCTTAATAAATAAATGGAGTGCCTACACAAATATAAGTATCCACTAAAAATAATGTTTAACTTGATAAAAATCTGTCAGATTAATAAATATATAATTTAGCTCTTGAAAATATATTTTCAATTGAGCACTGTTGAATGACAAACTAATTCTAAAAACAGTGGTCACCTGTGTAAATGCGAAGCTCTTCAGTAAAATAAATGGAGCACTATGGCTGCTTGGCATTTGTTTACGTTTGTAGAAGAAAAAAAAAAAAAAAAACACAATACGCTGGATTTGGCTGACTTGTTCTGTTGGGTGCAGATGGCTCAGTGGTAGAAGTTATGACCAACTCCAAATCAGTTGGTTTTGATCTGGGCTTGAGGCATTCGGTTGTCTTGTCACACTGAGGAGCTGTTATACAGCAAAACAGTACTGTTTGTGAATGACATATATATATATATATATATATATATATATATATATATATATATATATAAAAAGAAAAGGTGGTAGATAATCAAGTAAATGTAACATTATAGCAGGAGTTTATTTCTAATTTATGAAAGAAAATATTTAAAGATTTAGACAGAATAATCTTTACCATATTCTGTTTGCTGCCAAGCCAAACTTGAACAGAGCAAGGCCAAAGTTTTCCCACTTCCAGTTGGACTTTCTAAGAGACAGTTCTGTCTTTTATCCAATCCCCTCAAAATCTGTAATATAAAGAAAAGAAATAAGGATTAGGAAAATTTGTTTAACTCATATTTGAAATATTAAAATACTTTATTACTATTAATAGCATAAATATTTATTGAAAGTTTTCATATGAATTTGCAATTAATTTTTGCTTGACATAATTTTTTGAAAGTAAATCTATGTATAAGCTTTTTCAAATACTTAAATGTTTACATTGCATTTAAAATCAAGAAATCATAGGAAATCAAATACAAAATTATTTTAAAAATCTAATAGTTCACTCAAGAATTGTTGAGTAAATGTATTAGTAACTGATAAAATACTCACTTTACTCATCATATCAAATTGTGTAGGATATGGTTTGAAAGGAAACATAACTTTATGCCCCCCAATATGAAACACTTCACCTCCTTCCATCTTGGCCAATGTCTGTCAACCTAATTTTAAGAAAAGGTATGGATGAAAATAAATGAAAAATCAATTTATTTCAAACACATTAAAATGGTAATATTTTTTTTTATAAATTATTAATGTTGAGCTATATAGGCAGATTAAGCAGGTACACATTTTTGTTGGCTTGTTATTCATTTTGCATGGAATATATTAATAGATCTTTTAGAAGTTTCATTTAAGTGATGCTATAACCATCTTAATGTTGCTTTCTGTAATCTTGATGCTATCATTTGTATTGGTTTTATGTAAAGCCTGGTAAAAAGGTAATTATAATACAAAAAAAATAATGGAAACAGTTTATGAAAGGAAATAAACTGTTCTATCTTTTGCATTAGCTTTCTTTAAATATTAGGTTGGTGCAAAAATAATATTGTTTTCTCACATATGTTACTATGTGAGAAAACGACATTATTTTTGCACCAACCTAATAACAGTAAAAGACACCTAATCATTTTAATAGGCTCAAAGTAGATGGTTCTGTTTCTTAATTAATGTGGATTTTCTTCTTGTGAGTACCATTTGAAACCTTACTTTTTCTATTGTAATATTACTGACAAACATTTGATAGAAATTATTTAGTTTCATGCTATATGAAACCACTACAGGATAACAATATGGGTATGACTCTATGTTCATTTCTTATCTCTGTCAATGAATACAATTTTCAGATGTCAGTTACCTTCAAATTTTAACAGGCACAATTCCTGAGATATACAAAGAACAAGTTAACTTAATACAAGGAAAAAAAATTCTTCTCATTCATATTAAATTAATGCTATATGGATTAAAAAAGTTAACATAAGCAAATGCTAATGTGAAAGTTATTTCAAGTTAGACTAACTGATGAAGCATATTTGTAGACTGATGCATCTAACAAGTTTATTTACTGATTTGAATTATTCTTCAAGAATAAGAGTTAAACAGTCATAAATAAGTATATAAATAAATATGAATAAAATATTATGCATATTCAAATAATTCTTAAAATTTTTAATTGTTTTTGTTTTTTTACAAAATATATACATGCACTGTAACCCAGTAAAACTTGTTGAATATTAGTTGAGGAGAAGAATTACCAAGTAACCCCAATTGTCCCCAAGAAATGCCATACAGAACGACCCAGTATGATACCATTGAATAACTTGATATGAAGTACATATGTGTTCAAACTTTGTTAATGAATTTTAAATATTTCAGAGTATATAGATTGGCCCTGACCTGACATTTCAGCTTCAGTCCCTTTTCAATAAATATTTTCATGGCAATTGTTCTGATAAACTTTCTTTTATGGTATCTAGACCTTATGAATTTAAGCAAAGTACTGAATTGGTGGCAAGGTCTCATCATCTTACACTTATAATTGCTAGATATAACCAAAATTCCATGCTAATAGTTTCTTCTCTCACTTGTGGGACTCTCTTCTGGCTTTCTGCTTTCTATTCAACTCTGATCTTCAAAAGTTTAAATGCAATGTCAATCATTATCTTCTGTTTTCTTAATTCCTGTTCTTTTATTGTTCACTCTCCTTAATAATGTTTTCTTTTTTTTTATATTCTCTTACACTCAGTAACCCCTTACATCTTAGTAGCTTTATTACCTTGTTTGAGTGACATGATTAAAAAAAAAAAAAAAAATGATTGCATCAATTTATTGGATTGACAATAAAATTGAACATATCAGGATAAACCTTGTTTTTGTTTTTTTTAAATTATCTAAAATAATAATATAAATTATGACAATCTTTTCTTTTATACTAAACTAGCAGGAGAGCCCGGGGATGTAACAGTAAGAGATAGATCAAGTATCAACCATCATAAAGACTGAAAAATAAAATTGACAAAGATTATTGTTTAAGGTTGACGGACATGCATGTCTTAATTAGTTTTTTTTTTTTGTTTTTATGAATTGGTCAAACCCAAACTCAAACAAAAACATTGTTTTCAATCGTTATGAGTCTATCGATTGAATAGAATTTTATTATAAACAATTGCATTCTAAATGGAATTTTTAAAGCATTCTGAATGTAAAAATAAAGAAAAAAGTGTGCAAGACAATAAGAAACACTACCTGCCAAAAAAAAAAAAGTGAAGTTTTGTTAAAATCGTTTGAAAAAAGTAGGAAATCTGATCCCATATATAAACGAACACACACCCACCCACAAACAACCTGGGTGTAAGTATAACTCGATATGAGTTGTCCCCCTTTCATTCTGGCGACAGAATCGTGTTTTATATCGTGTTTTCAAATTGATTTCATGCAAAAACAATTGTGTTTTTCCCATTTCTGTCAGAACCACCTCAAGGTAATTTTACGCAGTTCTATGAAGTTTTGTTGAAATCGGTTGAAAAATGTAGGAAATCCGATCCAATATATAAACGTACAGACACACACACAATCTGCGTTTTATAAGTAAGATAACTTGAAAGGTTACTCTTAGTTGCTAAATGTATACAAAGGTTCCCAGTCCTTTTATTGTTTACAGTGGATAACAGTGTGTTATTAAATTCCTCACTATGAATGAAACTTAAAATATTCTTCATGTGTCATGTCTCTTTATAAGGTGTGTGATCAGGGCTCTCCACAAGTTGCTAGTTTTTATTGCTCTAAGTAACTTTTGGCCCTTTACTAGGTTTTGGTCCCTATTCATGCAAACTTATTAAATAGGTTACACACTGTTTCCACCAGTTTCTCTTACTTTCAAGATATCTTGTGTGTGTTCTTAAATTATAAGCCCTCTTTCCTCATCAGAAATTTGATTTTAAGAAAGTTTCCTTGTAATTCCTACTTTCTTTAAGACTTCCTCATTGCTTACATGTTCTATTTGTGATATTCATAGCTGTCATCAGTATCTATCATTTCAAATCTCTTCATCCCTCCAGCATTCACTGCCATATAGACTTGAGCACTTCGATGTGGTGTACAGTAAATTAAATATGGTTAGCAAGCTGGTCTTGTTAGAGATCAGTTGATGACTGAGTAACGAGTTTGATCCTTATAAGGTCCTTTACTCTTAGAAAATCACAACTACAATAGACTAAAAAGGAATTCATCACATTTTAAGCACTAACAAATAGGACAACCAAACTTATGATTTTTTTTTATTAAGCGGAAATTTGATAATACAACTATCCGATGTTTGGGAAAAAGTTTCAAGCGAAAAACTGATTCTCTTAAATTTTTAAAATGACGTCGCTGAGAACATTTGAACACATCTTAAAAAATATTTTCCAAATTTACCAAGTGTAGCCTCTCCTTTTATAAATAAAAAGCCTATTCCTTTTTATTACAAAAAACAACTTAATTATTTTTATTTTTGAGCTGGATTTGATTTTGTGATAAATCTTTTAAATAAGTATTAAATTGAAATATTTCTTAAACTTTCTTTGCAAATGATGGAAAGGTGTAGAATCTAGATATAGTAAATGATTTGCAAGTAAGGATTGCTAACATTTGTTTGTAACAATCCATTCTAAAAAAAAAAAACAAAAAAAACGTAAGTATTGAGTGCATAAATGACTGATTTCGAATATTTTTTTTTTTTACTTATCAGTTCCATGATGTATTTTAGAGTCCTCAATCTTTCATTATTTTCAACAAAAGAAATAATGCAACTTATAAACTTAAAAATTCGTTTATTTTCAGATTGATAGCATTGAAATTATTACTGAAAGTACTTTAAATCGAATCAATGAATATATGATCCCTATGATCATCCATAACAAAACTAATAAACAAGAAGTAGTAATAATAGTGAATACAACTAATTACATTTCAACTAGCTTGTAAAATCTTTTTTATTTTCATAAAAAAAAATTTAAACATCAGGGAAAATTTTAAGATAAAAAATATACAAGCACTGATCTGTTATTTGTTTTTTCTATTTTAAATTTTATTTTTAATGTTCGATCACAATTCTCATTTTTTAAAATGTCTCGAAGTTTGGTGACTCAACAATTGTTGAGTAAAACTGAAAACATACATGCGTTAAAACTAAAAGGATAACTGTGCGAAAAAGAATTATATCAGAATAAAAAGAACATTTTTATTAAATCTGATTTGAGTATTTTTACAAAGTTCTGTTTTTTTTTTTATGCAACATAGCACAGTCCAACCAAATCGTGTAGAAAATACATTCTAAATAAGTAATAAAGATAAATAATTGTCAGAATAAATGTTTAAAAAATAAGAAAAACTATCATATTACTTACTTTTATGCTCGTTTGGCGATCCAAATGTAAATGTTTTCTGAACACAACACTTAAATAACAACAGCCGATAAGCTATTTCTTAAAAGTGCCGCCATATCGACAACAATTCAGAATGCGAGAATTACATTCCTGAACACAATTCCCGATTCTGTAAATCCGAGAATGGCGCATCACACGAGACTATTGGGGTTAGTACTTGCTTGTACTATATATCAAGAAAATGATGGAGTTTGAAAAAAAAAATATGAAATTGTATTCTCAAAAAAGAGAAAAGGTTAGGTGGAAGAAGATTTCAAGGTTGATTGGGTTTCAAATTTCTTTATTTCCTTTATAAATATTTTTAGACTTTAGAGTCGTTAACGAACAAGGTAAGACCCTTTCAAAGTAAAATTTGTAAAGAAACATTCTCTAACAAAATATTTTTACAATATTGAATATTGGCTTTGCACAAAATTCCCCTTATCAAGTTCTTTCAAAATACAATTTTTTTTTCTCTTAGAAAACTACAGTTTTCCTTAACAGCAAAGGAATTTAAACAACTTTCTTACTTCAAAAAATTCATAAATTCAAAATGTTGAAGGTTCAAAGGTTGAAAATCAAAGTTTGAATTGGTGGGTGGAGAGAGAGAAAAGGTTGACCTAACTCAAGCAAAGCTGCTTTTCTGGGTCCTTTTGACAAATATTCTGATTCTAGGAACAGGCATTCTCAAATATGAGAAAATCTTTTACAGGTTTAGAAAAGACATTCAAATGAGATAAACTCATAAGTTTATAAAAGTCATTCATATAAGAGATAAAACTCATGTTTAGAAATGACATTCACATATCAAATTTAGAAGATTTTTCTTCTTTCTTCCCCTTCAACAACAACAGTAGTAGTAGAAACCTTTTATCATTCCAGGTTACCGCTTTCTCACCTGAGTAGTTGTGCTAAATGTATGCCTTTACATGCCTGGTACAGTCAATCATTTCTAGGCTTGAGTGAGCTGTTCCACTCAGCACAGATCACAGCTTCTACACACCCAGGTGAGATTTAATCCTTTTTGAATTTAGTCAAAATTTTCTTCTTATATAACAAACAAGTGAGTCCAACCAGATCAAAATACAACTCCTTTGGTGGGGGGCATACACTTTTTATCCTATTGGTTAAAAAATTGAGAACCACTATCCAAATAAACTGTGTCTGTTTTCAATTCAAATTTGGCTGATTTGAGAACATCAATTCGGAGCCTCACTTTTTTTCTTTATATATCAATTTTTATTCTTGATTTTTTTCCCCTAAACTGTCTGGCTTCATTTTGACAGGTCCTATTTCAAAGAAACTGCTTTAGTAATATTCTAATTTTCTTAATTAGTTTTTCATACAATTTAATATTATCTTTTTTACTAAAAATAATTTTTATATTAATTTTTACACATTCAAAAGTTTTCTTAATTTTTCATGCAATTTTAATTGTATCTTTATTAAAATGTTTCTATATTAATTTTTACACAATTCCAACATTTTAATTAATTTTTTTCTCATACAATTTTAATATTATTATTTTATTAAAAGTAATTTTTATAGCTTGGGCATCACGTGTTTTATGTGTCCCTGAATAAACGAATAAAATTGTAAAAAAACATTCAGTTAACTCACTTGTTGCAATTAGTGAGTAAGTTAGTGAAAGTTGAACCCTCCAGCTGATGATTTCAACTTGTAGTACAAAAATATGAAGTTTATCTGACATATTCTTGATCCATTCAAATTCTCTTGTCACAATTAAATCTTGAAGCTTCCCATTGCCGGCATCTGGAATTATGGAGGACAAAATACATATTATACAAGATGGAGAACAAAATACAAGATAAGTCTTAATTAAACATGGTTTTAATGAATTAATGTAAGTTCCCAGATAATGAGTTTTGAAAAGGTAGAATTACTTTAAGAAAACTTTAAAAAAATATAATGTAACAAATTTAATTTAATATTCAAATTTATTAAAGTAAAATCCAACCAGGAATCTTAAAAATTAAAGATTATTTGAAAGAATGTGGACAGATCTTAAATGGAAGCAAATAACTTAAAATAATAATAAAAGCAATAGTTACCTTTTTTGTCTTTATCAACATTTTATAGGAAGTCTGTTATATTTATCAATTCAATGATTAATTTTATTATTGTAGTATATGTAGTATAACTATTGGCAAGCATGTTCCTATTTTTAAGAAAAAAATGCCATATGTAGCAATAATATTTTTAAAAAAATGAAAAGTGGTTACAATATGTATTAGAAATCTTAATTAGAAAATGGATCAAATGCATCATGAATTGCAGTCTATGTGTCCAGTACTAGTCAACAGATCCAATCTTCTTGCATAACAATGGTCAGCCACATTTTTGTAATACAATTTGACATAGTATATACCATGAAGTTTCATAGCCATTGACCAAAAATGCTACTTTATTGAAGCCTATAAGTGGGCTCATGAAAATCACTATTGCACACAAAAGACTGATCAGGCAAGACATGTTTACAAACAGTGGCATAGCTAGAGTAAACGTCACCCGAGGCGGTCCGCTCAAATGTCACCCCAATGACCCCGATTCACCCTATGCTGAATGGTTAGCTGTAGCTAAATTTTCATACATGCTCTACCTCTACTTTACTCTACTGACTGGTACGTTACTGTTTACATGTATGATCCAAGACAAAATCCAATACCACAAAATAATCAGTTCAAATCAAAAGATTTTTAAAATGCAACTGTTCACTTTCAGAACAACTAAATACAAAACACGGCAATACACAAAAGAATGACATTCGATACTATGGTCTTAGAATGAATGTTTTCTTGTTTTCATTGTGGCAAACTGGTCAATGACATCGTCAAAATCTGTTTGTCTTGTAAGCTCGTTTTCAATGGACAGCACAGCCAGATCCGACAGTCTCAACTGGCTCATGGTTGACGTAATTTTTCTGTTGCTAATTTTCCGGTGTCCAATTTTCCGTTGCATCATTTTCTGTGTACCATTTAATTATCAATGATGTTTGAAAGTATTTTTCTTGACAAAAATGTTCTATTTAATTTTTAAGCATTTTTCGGAACATTGTAAATCAACTGCATTCTTTTAAAGGTTACCTAGAGAATTTATGCAAAGTTTATTTTTTTGTTTTTCTTTATACAAGTAAAATAAATTTACATTGTATTTTGATATTATGATTTTAGTTTTAGTGATAATTTTAAAACAATAAATATTTATCATTAGTACCAATAATGGAAAATTAAGTTAAAAATTTAAAAGAATCGTTTTTGGAATCGGAAAATAGGCACAAATTTTTCTTATTCTGATACCGATACCATTTCCGATATCCCAAAAAGTTCCGATTTTTCCGATTCTCGATTCCGATTCTGATTAATCGTCCCAACACTAGTAGATATATTCAATAGTATATTGCTCACTCAATGGAAAATTGTATCTCAGCGAATTGATACACAGGCAAGACTGAAATTGTTGCACTTTTGGCTTCGTATTTCGCTTTGTTGTTATTAATGATGCAGAGTTAAAACACCATATCATCCGACAAAATGTTACAACAATGTCTCTTGTAGCAACTGAAACACATGACAGCTGAAAACATTGCTATTTTTCATACTCACAAATTTCCCGATAATTTATTAGAAAATTTCTGACGGGGGGACAAAACTGGGGGTGGGGGGTCATAAATTATTTCGGGGGGGGGGGGTCATATGCCTGCCTGCGGAACCTTGTGCTTGTGTCTCCACCACTGTTTTCAGGCTACTTTTTTTGGCACCTTAGCCTGGTTGAAAAAATTTTGTTGGGGGTGACATTGTGTCACCCCCTCCTGTGCTGGCACCCAGGGCGGTCCGCCTCACTCGCCAGCTCCCCGCCCCCTTAGCTACGCCACTGTTTACAATTCTTTCAGGCAGATGTTCATGTTTATATGTGGAAGAGAAGCTAGGGATTTACTCTATCAACAAGGTGTTCTGCAAGCTGATGATGACTGTAATGGTGGGATATGTTCTGTTGGAGTCTGCAAGTGAAGCTGTAGTGCATTGATATGCATATACCAGACCATTTTCACCCATTTATACCCACTATATTTCCCTGTGCTGATTGCTTGTTCCAACAAGATAATGCACCTCCTCCTCATATATATAGGGATATGGTTTGAGGAACACTTATATGACTCTCAGGTAATTTATTGGCACCGACATTCACCAGATATAAATCCCAAACTATATATGGAACATGTTGCAGACTTCTTTTTATCTATACTCAATAAACATATCAAATAAACACAACTCAGTTATGGATATCCATAGAATTTACCTGGATAAATATACACACATACATATAACAATTCCAGCTATGCCGTATTGCATAGTCAGTGTTATTCAGTCCAAGAGAGAGAAGCTATTTATTATGCCTTGAATTTTTGGGCACTTCATTTCACACACTCACACACACACAAACAAGTGTAACTTAGGAACAAGAGCTGCAGTCCATTTTGCAGGCTAATCACCAAGATGGAGAGGGAAAAGGAGAATCTCACTCTGCGCCCCCGAAAAAGTATTTGCCTACCCCCCACCAACCATCTATGAATGTGATGTGAACTAATTTTAATGTGAAACAATACACTTCTAACAACAGGGTCCATTTCAGGCTTGGTACACTTCTCCATTGAACTTAATGTCCCCCTCCATTAGTAATACCCCCACATTAGTAATATCCTTGAAAAAAAAAGTTGTTATTCACTGCTTTTTAAGAAAAAAAAGTAATTTTGGTTTAATTTTGTTCCCAATTCATCAAATTAACAGTTTCTGCTTTAATGAGACATAGACATTTTTATTTTAATTTTTAAATATAATCAAAGATAATTACAAAATGGATCTTTTATTAATCCAACAGATTTTTACCATTTTAAACATTATTTTTAGTGGATACTCATATTTGAGTAAGTCCTCTGTTTATTTATTAAACAGTATATTTATTTATTTTTGTCTGTCAGCCTGAATGTTTGAGAAATCTTATTAAAGAAAAACTTGCATTCTCCAACAGTTCCAGGAGCAAAGTGAAAAACAACAATCATGTCCCCTAATGGAAATTCTATTCTAGAATTTCCTATCAGTGACTGACAGATCACAACTTTCTTGTTTTGTGTCACTAATTATTAGATTGCATACCAGAAACTTGATTAAAATATTCAAAACTTGATAAGATTTCACACACACACATCACAGTTATACATAAATAAAAATTTAAACACATTCAGTTAAATAGAATGGAGCTTTTGGAAGAGTTTCACTTGATGTAAAATAATTCATTTAATGTTAACTTGTTGAAAACTGTGTTATTTTCCCAGTAATAATTCCTGGATGTAGACATTTTATTGAACTGATATTTCACCATTTATACAGAATTTTCAAATTTATTTTTTTTTTTACTATTTGATTTGTTCTTTTTTTAATTTAATTATAATTATTTCAGATGATGACCAGAAACTGAGTTTGATTAAAATAATTTCTGGCTATCTAAAAATATTAGGTAAGTTTCATTACTTTCATTTCCACACATTACTTTTAGAATTCTTTTGTTTCAACATTATTTTCATTGAAGGTTACTCAGAAAGTAAGATTTCATAGCAGAAATCAATTGAGACATGGCAGAAAAATTTGCTTCTTCTTATGGATGATACATTATTGAGGAAGATAAAAATAGCAATGGTTAAGTTGGTATGTATTAAAAGGAAAATTGTATAAATGCTTTTTGTTCTTTATAACATTGTTGTTATGGTTTAAGGTTATTTATTTAAAGTTTAACACTTTCACTGATGCATTGTTACCTGCCTGTATGGGCGAATTTTAGTGGAAAATAAGAAATTGCCATTTACTGGAAATGACTATAAAGACACTGACAACAATTTCTCATGGTCACTGCCATTTTGGTTTCACTCAGACTCTTCAGATTAGGTTAAATGGTATCCCCAACAAAGAACATTTGAGAATTTTTTATTTGCAAAATTTTAGAATATTAAAATTCGAAGAAATTTCAATAACTTCAGTGATGAAATATTTAATGTATTGAAATTTGGAACGATACACCTCTGATAGCAAAGTAGACAATTTTTTTTTATTGACACCTTTTTATGGAGTTGGAGGTGGGAGACAGTGCCTCTCTTTG